>NJRP01000018.1:528120-554540 GCA_003063835.1 Aphaenogaster floridana | reverse complement strand
TAATTCCAGCAATGGTCCACGGCTACTGCCATACATAGTAATTTTTAATATAAAATTTTCTCCGTGCAAGGCAAACATTTTTATGTATCAATCGTGCCGAATTCACGAAAGTCACTCGCGGAGTCATTATTCAGAGATTATTCCGCGTACGTGTTTGCTACAACGAGCGAGGAATGGCGGTACCAGGGTTCCTCTCGAACGTTGATTCTCGAGAAGTGTAGCGGGGTCCCTGGAGGCATGTCAGTTTCGATTATCCTCGGCTATCGTTAGGCCCCGTTCAGCGCGTGCTCGCTCGCGCGGACGCAGTCGCGGTCCTCGAAACGTCAGACTGTCGGGGCCGTAAATTTTTTCGCGGGCGCCCACCTCGCGTCATGCATATTCATGAATACTCGAATGTAATCGAACGCCGCGCGAGGGTCGGCGTAGAAGGAGACGGCGGGGTCCTCGAGCGCTTCGATCAGCCGTCGACTCGATTCAAGAATGACGAGGGCCAACCACGAGAGCGTATACAGATAAGAGCGGCTCAAGGACCGTTGCTCCTCCTGGCGAGCCGCTCGTCGTGGAATACCGAGGGACGGCCGTGCACTTTATGCGAATCCCGAGACGACACGCACGACACCGATTCTTATCTCGCGAAGGATATCGCGCACGCCACGCAAAAAGTATGAGCGCGACGCGGTGACGGCGTTCCCGAAACGGCTTACGGTATCGTGACGCGATCGAGTTTGGTTTCGGACAGCTTCGATACCGATACAGAATACCGGAGGGTCTCCTCGTTAAGGTAAGTATATCGATGTCCGCGCGGCCATCAATGTAAAAACTTACGAAAAGCCGGTTATCGACGCTACATCCATCTTAATTGTCGCGGGATGCTCATTAGGGCTCACAAGAGTGCCGCTGAGCTGACGAGTCTTCATTTTTCGTTGCGAAATAACTTCCCAAAGTGAAGTGAGAGGAAATTGCGACTCGTGACACGGATGAGGGACTTTTCTACCGCGGTGGAGTCATGGTTCTTGCTCTCTGTCAGGTGTGAGTGAACGATGTGACAGCCGGAGGAATAACTTCTGTCACGAAGCCGGTGAGGAGTGGCGCGGCGTTCGAGAGCGCCGCTCCGTGACACCGCCGATCCGCGAAGTGGAAGATCGTATCGTGTACGCGCGCGAGATAAGCGTGTCGGGTTATCTGTAATTAATCAATTTGCGTCTACCAGGCGGCAGCCCGGTAATTACGGCTCTCCGTTTTATCGCGAATTATGAAACCATTCATCGCGCACGGTTCCCGACGTGCGCGAGCGAGGACGAGGGAGGCCACCCGTGGAAAGTAGACCGCGCCCCAGTTCTACGACGAAAGGTCGTTACTGCCGAGCGAAGTGCCGAGGCGCTTCTAAACGGAGGGAAACGAGGAGAAGCGCTTACACCGGGACGGGACGGATGAGTGGATAATTTCAGTGGACACTCGAAAACGACGACGGGCCACGCCCGCGACTTCGCGGAGATAGCGAATGTTAAGTGGTCCGTAAAAACTATCATTGCGAGACCATGTTCGCGGGCGTATTTTGCCTCGGGACGATAAAGAAAGACAAGAAAGAGAGAAAGAGAGAGAGAGAAAAAGAGAGAAAGAGAACTAGAAGAAGGAAGGGAGGAGAAAGTATAGACACTACGAACAAGAGAGGGGTGGAGGATCGACGCTAGCTTCGAGGGGTCATTATAGAACTTTCCTGGCGCGCCGTCTCTCCCTACTCGCTAATGCCAGACTGTCCGGATTGACTGATGCCAGGTCATTCAAAGCCTTCTAGATCGCCTCGTTGCCTCACTAACGTAGAAGTCGGGAAGATATTGCGCGATAGATGACAGCGTGCACCATTACAGAGTTGGCTTTCAAAAGCTATTAAAAATAGTAGCTACGATTCGTGCAACAATCTAACTAAATCGAGACATTTATAGCTTTTTCTTTCTTTATTTGATGAGTAAGCGGATCGTCATATATGATCATTATGAATTGTTAAAGGGGTTTATATAGCTCCCTTCATTTTCCTGAATCTACAGAAATCTGTTTCGAATAAGATTATCGCGGAAAAAAACTATAGAAAAACGTTTGACTCCAATGACAATAGAAAATCATTGTGCAATCTTGCGCCTTAATAAAAGCATTAAAAGTCGACGCGCTTGGTCGAGTGCACGAACAATGACGCAAGTGCATGGCCTGCGATTTTTCCTCGCGGAGAACCGCATCGCGGTAAGAAAAATCCCCTTGACTCACCTGTGCGTACTCGGCGCAGATGTCGATCGACGAAACGTAATTGACGACGTCCTCGATAGTCCAGCGATTCACGGCTTGCCCGTCGCCGCAAGGTATGTGGCCATAGAGAGTCGGACACCTGACCGGCGGAGGTGTGGTTGGTCTCGCGGTAGGTTTCGGCTTGGGGGACACGCTTTCGGATCTCCTTGTTTCCGGCCTTTGCCGCTTGCGAGGCGCGAAGCCACCGGGACTCGAAAGATCCAAGGGACTCGTCACTCCCGCGTCTCTTTTGTTCGCGCCTACGTTTCGAAATAAAATAAAACGTCACCTAATCTTCCTCAAAATCAATTAATGATACGTCACACAATAAACACATAACAATATAACGCACGAAGATATTTTCTATCCACGAATGCTTTGATCAATCCAGAATTGATTATCCTTCAATAAGAATAAGAATATCAGGGCATCAATTGTTTATACGTATTAAATAATTAAAAATTGAAGAAATCGCATAAAAAATATAAAATCTACAATTCACAAGTAAAAAATAAGATTTTGATTTCTTTTTTCAATCATTAAAATGATACATCATTGATATTTATCATTTCTTGTCTATTCAGAAATATAATGCATTTCCTACTTGCCTTTGAGATATGTTTCCAGTTCTGCAGCGCTTTGAGCCGCGTTGGCAGTTCGCACCATATGCAAAAGAGCCTGGGTGGACGACATATCGATCATAGGCGGAAACACGGGGTTACCGAAGAGGCTATCCTGCTTCTGCTCCTTCGGATCTTTGTTGGAGAGCGGTGAGGTTGTCGGGACACTCGATGGTTGTGGAGCCCCTAACGGCGCCATCAGACCAACGAACGGCGTCGCAGCGGTCTTGAAGGCCGGAAACCTCGGGTCTAAACCCGGAGGGTAACCGTTTCTTGGCGTGCTAAAGTAACTGAAATGATCAATTGTCCTTGATCGTTACCTATTATGTAAAAAGAATATTCAGTAAATATACTACTATCACTGTCGTACGTAGACATTTCAAACTTTTCAGGCTCAAGAATATTTCTCTTATCTTTTATTAAATGCAGGAAATGCGTAATAAAGATATAAATGACATTATTAGAAAATTATGATTTCTAATATCTAAAAGTGACTCGACCTCAAGCAAGAAGATAAACACGTTCCTCTTCTATTTTCAAATTCAGCAGATCATCAAGATATCGATTAAATTTAACAAGACGCAAATAGACACGCAGTGAATTAAAGACCTTTCTTCTTCAAATACCAAAGATCACATTGCTAGAATCTATGTTCAGCACTTAACTGAGCAATTAAGTAGTCATCTGATCTGTTTCCAACCGACTGCCAGAAGGTACAAAGTTAAAAGTCAACGTACGACGCGACAACCGGTTTCATGCGAGAGTACGTTAAGTCTCTCGAGTACTCTCTGCGTCTTACGAATCTTAATCACACGAATCATCTATTTGCTGCCTTCAAGTCTTAATTCTTTTACAACGTCTCGCAGCGTTCGTCAATCGACGAAAGTCAATATACTCGCATGTCACGCGTCGACGAAAATATTCAAAGACATTTGCAAAATCTTCTTTCCTTAATCATATGAGACATTAAGACAAATTTTATGACACAGGTTCAATACGACAGTAATGAATAAGCGGTATCTGCACGTCAATTTTTAATTGGCATGTCAATGTACTTTTTTTTATTTTAAAAAAAAGTTATGTTAATATTGTAATGTGTATTTTTCCGTTATGTTAACCCCACGGCCTATTTATAGGAATTATAATCGCGAGTAATCAAAAGTGATAGATAAAATAAGATGAACGTACTCGTTAGGGTTGGCGTTGTTGTACTTGGCGGCGAGACTTCTCATGAAATCACTATAGTTTCGCCCCATCATCTGTTCCATGTGCTTGAGATGATGGGGTGGCGGTGGACCCTCAGGTCCTCCCAAGGGCGTAGCATTTGGCGGCGTCCCCGGGTGACTCGACGAAGAAGGCGTCACGCTCCTCGACGACGTCGAGTTGTTGTCAGGCGTGAGTCGTTCTGTTTTAACCTGCAACGTGATAGGATTGCCTTTTTTTAAACGAGACCTCACCGCGCGCAACCGGATGCAATAACAAGGAGGAGAATGCAGAGCAATTAGCCGGCAATAAAAAGAACGAGTATAAACGGAAGTATTAATTAGTAAGCGGGAGCGGCGGGTGCGATAAAAGTGACGTTTAACATTATTTCATTTAACGTTAGAACGGACAAATTAATACTTTCATGTGCAAGCTTTTTTCTATTAAGTGCGCTCACTTAAAAAATTTGATCGACATAATTTTTTATTATAATGTCAATATTATTTAAGATATGTTCACAAAAACATTCTATTACCTTTTATAAAAAATATCCCGCTTTAATTTTTATTAATATTCTATATACAAATTTTTTTTTCTATACAAATTTTAAATATTCTGGAACAATCGTTTCGTTTGCGTATATACCTTGAACGACAAGCGGAGTTAATAAAATTTGAAACTGTTAAGTGTCCTCGCGTAAAGTTGCCATCGGTACGTCTGCGGATTGCTCATTTCATCTTATCCACGGTAACGATAATTTTACTATCTTTACTACCGCTGTACTTCATGTTTGAATATTGAAGGCCACAGCACAGAAACAATGCGTCTTTAAAAAAAAACGCTCACATTGGACATCGTTCTACACTTGGAACTAAAAAGATTGTTTTACTATGTTTGAAAATATGCATTTAGAATACGTAATAATTGACTTTCGATGCCCGATCCGAAAAAATAGCACAAATGATTACTTCCCGTATGGTTAGTTACATATGCAACAAATGTTAATTACAAATAATAAAAAATAATTAAACAACATAACGCTGAATAATAAAGCAGATAGTTATCTCGATAATGGTTATTATTTCAGATTCTTATTCTATGATAAGGAGACCATATTTATTATATCACTGATTATCATACTCGCTCGATTTATTGCCAGCGCGACTATTTAGCATTAATAAACGAGCTTCATTCGTATACATAAAAACTGTTCCGGCCCTCGCGGGACAGATATCAAAGATGGACCACGCCTTCGACCATGAGGAACGCTTATCGGCAGCTGGCGCGCACGATACGTCTCTTGCTCGGGCGAGATCCGTGGCGGCAGGAAATATCCCGGGTGCATTAATTCCCGGGAACAGATTGCATCTGAGATATGGTAATGAAGGCAACGCGTGGCGTAAGAGTTGACTCCTCTTCGTTCGGCGCGGCGAGAGAGCGCGCCGTGACACCAAGAAGAACGAGAGTCGATTGGCGTAGAATAGGGTACCCGAGAGCGCAGCCCGGAGACCGCAGCAGAGGCCACGGTAAATCTCTTTCTCGCCTCCAGACCTCTTCCTGACAAGGGACCGCTTCAGGCTCACGGCGCGAGCACGATCCCGTATATATACCTACATTTCGAATAGGCTCGGCGCGACCGATACGCGCGACCAGGTCTCGATAGAGAAAATACGAAGGCGGGACAGCTGCGCGAGGTAGCAAGAGAACCTCGAAATTAAACCGATCGTTCTCCTTCAAGGTAATTAATCTTCACTCGATCGCAGTGGCTGCGTAAAACATACGTCGTTGAATAAAATAATAATACAAGCCGTTACAAATAAATAATTAATCTGTATGGTTGATACGTAGTAATAAAATACCATCTATGGCCAGTCAAGTCGTCTTACAATGTATTATATGACAAATAATTAATATCAGTTTTCAGGCGTAAATATTTTGTGATCAAACGAAGTCTTGGAGTTCTCTTCCTTCACAGTGTTACAAAAAAAAAGACTATCTCGCAGTAAAAACAATTGAATTATATAAAATACATTACGTTTTTTCGTACTACAATATTCTTCATCACCGCATATCCCAAATCCCCATTTTTTTCTCTGAATAAATCTAACAATAAACGAGAAAGACTAATCTTCTTCTACTTCTTCATCGACTCTCGATTTGACTCCAATGGATTTCCGATGCTGAAAGTTAATAAGTCAGGATAAAGCTCGTTGTACACGGAGGATTAATTTCTCAAGTTGCTACTATTCTTCTATTCATATAGCCTGCGGACCTAAGCCACACGAGAAATTCTTGCGCGTCATGGACCGGCTATTCTTTTTACCGATGATGATCAACTTTTTACCATCGCAGCTCTAAGCATTGCTAAGCAGCCATCAAAGCCATCTCTTTTTTTCTTTTCTTTTTTTTTTTTTGGTCAAGTCATTTACAGAAGCGTCCTGCGGGTCGACGGATGTCAACGGCGGGATGACACTGCGGCTTTCGACGCGGTTGACATAGTTGCTGCACGGTTGGCTTTGAACGGGACTCTCCGTGTACACGTGTACGAGCTACCGCACGAGCTACAGGAGCGATGGACTCTCGTCGAGGATATCTCCTGAGACTAGCGCACGTGTCCCGAAGTGGTACGCGAACGCTCAAACACTCCACTTCACGGAAGAAGCCAAGCGGGTCTCTCTCGAAAAATTTGTACGACAAATCTCGCGTCCTCGCGGCAACTCCGCGTCCTTCTCAGCGAAAGAAAAAGGAAAGAAAAAAAGAATAAATAAAAATCCTGGACGACGTTCAGTCACGCTACGTCAATACAGTAAGGCGGACGTCGTGTTTGCCTACGTGCGTAGAAGTTTCGTGTGCCGTGTCAAAATTCAATTCCGTCGTGGACTTTTTCGAAAGCGGGTAAATCAGAAGCGAAGGAGCAAGTACTTCGAAGTATAAACATAAGATATAATAATTACGGTGTAATTATAAAGAGGACGGTTCTACTTACTTGGGTAGTGTCGAGACCATTCTGGTTCTGTCGCCTCCTACCCCGCGGAGGTCTGGGGGTTGCCGCACCGGACAGGTGGGCGCCCTGAGGGCTTCCCCCCCTGGCGTCGACCGCTGTGTTCGCTGCCAGGGTGGCCCCGTCGTTGTTTTCCGTGTGCGTACCTAAATCCGCCGCCTCTCCACGGTCGCCACCACGTGGTCCCGTGCTCGCGGACACGTTCTCGCCCGACACCTCACCTGAAAACGAAACACGAGGGGATATATCAGATTTCGGTCCGCTTCTAAAAAGTATTAAGAGCGCGCAAGTTTCTGGATCTTTGTCCTTAATGTATCCCTTATCCCGCTCGATCTTATCGGGTTATACGAAAGATTAAGCCGCATAACTCTAAGATACAAGGACGCGATGGCGACTTTAAAAGGCCATTAAGAGATTTTTAAACGATCGAGCGACGACCCTGCCAGAACACACTCAACTCCAAATTCGGACGAGAAGATAAATTCGCCATATTTCAACCGCATTCGTCCCTTCAAGATGGCTCGAGTTTCGTAACGAGACGGCGGTCCTCGTGCTTCGCGTCGTAAAGCCTTCCTAACGTCGCGCCGTGTAAACGGCGTCTTTCGACACAGAGAATTTAGAATGAAATACGTTAAGAGAAAGAGAGGGATAATCGTATAGGACGCGATTACACACAGTGGCGGCGCTAGCCACTGGCACGGGAGATTTACGCTCAATAAATGGCTCCGTCCTGGCGCCATTATCTTCTGCCTTGATCGGAGACGCGTATCTACCGGCGAGGAGCGACCGAAAAGCAGCGCAAAGACCGGAGTAGAGGACCGACGGGAGAATCGAGGGGGTCACTGTCCACCGCGACTACCTAACATATCCAATAAATTCTTGTCATCGTTAAACGCCTGGAATTTTATGGAGGCAGTAACTCGTCCGCACCGCCGAATTTACCGGCCGATACGATCGGCCGCGATTAATGCAGCGACGGTGCCAGCAACGGTGTCAACAACGGTGCCGGAAGAGATACGAGAGCTTCGTAGCTCTTCGCACGATTTTTATTTTCATTACGACGAATCTCTCTCCCGTGCGATTACATTTAAACGTGACAATTCGTCAGTCAACAATTATTCCGCAAGAAATATTTCTCAGATGATTAATAACTTTCCCCATCTTCCATAGTGTACCGAAGTGTAAGAGACTTGCAGTTAACTGATTCGCTTGTCAGATTTTTGACCGGATACTACCGAAGTGTCCACAATGACGGAGAACAAGTGTTAATCGTTCCCACACAAATGTCCCCGCAGTAAAACCAACGGCATCGGAAGTACGCAAACGGAGACTGCGATCATTTTTATAATGCGTGGAGTTAGCACCTCCGACTGGCTCCGCTCGGCTGCTATCGGGCTATATCCTACAATCCGGTTGTGGAAGCGGCTCCGCGGCGTTGAGCGGAATACAGGCCGAGGGTAGCGATCGTAAAAGCCACTTCTATGACACTCACTGCCAAATGTCTTCATTATTTCAAGTTAAAATATTTACAGCTGCCCATAAAAATTCCATTAGGCACTGTTTGCTAGTAGGAAAACCATCGTCCTCCGAGAGGTGAGGCGTTCAGAGATGTTTTCGACGCACCTCGCTATAAACGACGTCCAAATAGTTATAAAATTGGAAAGTATGCGGGCAACAAACATTGTACGCGACATCGTTTCGTGACGAATTAGCCGTTAACGAGAACGGTACAACGGTACGTTAAACGCGTTCGATAAGAGATTTTCGGAATATAACTTAATTAGTTTTAAATGAATCTCCATGACATCGTCGGATCAATGATTTGTGAACTGCTGGACTTTAGTATCCTATTAATTATCCAGTATAAAGCGGAGGGAATATAAAATATATGTTGATGAAAAGCGCAATTACCACTTAATAAACTTGTTGAAATCATCACGTACTGGGAAACATGAATCTCGAATTCCTCGAATATAAGTTTCTGTTTAATAGGAATAAGGAGTTGTATATTGAACACGCATTGTTTCAATATTTATCTCTTGACAAACAATTCCATAATCACTGCGTTCTGCGTAACAAGATTTTTTCTTCACATTTTCTCACGTTTTTTAACGAGTTTTATGTTGGCAGTAGCGCTTCGACAGCACGTACGACAAACATCGTAACGACACTTCAGGAACTTCCAAGGCAGGGAGTCATTGTTTAAAGATCGTCCGTGTGTTCTTGTCTAACTTTGGTATGATGACATTTACATTGTCATAAAAATAATTTGCAACTGCACTTGCCGAATTAGTTAAAACTCAAACTAAGAGACACATACATGGAAAGAACGGTTTTGCTGAAGTATCTAAAAATTTAGCCACAGATACAGATCTGAAAATAATTATGTTGAATCATCCAAAATAATTATTTTCTGATCTGTATCTGACTAAATTTTTTGATACTTCAGCAAACTCGTTCTTTCCGTGTAGAAGAACGCATTTTCATCTCGCACGATTTTGTTTCAGAAGAAAATATAAATATCTTATAAAAAATATTATTTAAAGAAGATGTATTCGACGTGTCTGGCAATTTATTGAAGATCTTACATCAAAAACGACGTTTCGATCGCGAATTACGATCCTCCTCAGGTTTATGGAGAGACGAACAAAAAACAATCCATAGCTCAACCATTGTGCACGCAATAAGTCACATCTATGAACTAACATTACTTGTAAGTTACACATTTTATTATTTTAGTGTTGTTTTTACTATTTATGTGTATTATTAATGCGTAATGTAATGTTAGTCCATAGATGTGACTTATTGCGTGCACAATGGTTGAGCTACGGATTGTTTTTTGTTCGTCTCTCTATAAACCTGAGGAGAATCGTAATTCACGATCAAAATGTCGTTTTTAATGTAACATCTTCAATAAATTGCCAGACACGTCTTCTTTAATTTAAATATTATAAAGTTAACAATGAGCATTTTTTGCAAAAATACGAATCAGACCGTTAATTAAGCATAAATTTTCAAATGCGAGAAAGTAAGAATTTTGGAAAGGGCTCGAATCAATACTTTTTTTTCAGAAATCAGCAGCAATAAGTATATTTCTAAATGTATTGCACCGTATCTATTATCTAAGAGTTTTACTGAGCAATTTGCAATAAATAATACGCTCTGAAAAGTTCATCAGAAGACTTCATTGCTTGCGAACGAGGGAGGCTAACAGCAGCAAAATACCTACGGTGAATACTGAGAACCACGCAAGGTCCGAGTGTGAAATATCGTAACGACGTGTTAAAACGAACTAACGTGCAGCGCACGTATCTCCCGCAACAGCACCCGCTCCATGAAATACGCGCTTCGAGGTTGCGTTCGATGCAACGAAAGTGCGAGGCCTGCACATTTCGATGTCTCAGTGACAAAACGGTAGATCGATTCACAGGCTAAAAAATAGACTGAATTCAAAACATCCCTCTATCCGGTACGTCAATATTTTTAACCCAATGCAACGCACAATTGGCAGAAAATAGAAAGTATAACGTGGAAAACGTGCGTGGGAGAGAAAGCGATAACAACCCGCTGCCTTGCCTCAGAAAAACAGTAGCTCGCCTCTGAGATTTCATCCGATATATCGCGTAGTCTCGAGACACGCGTGTAATTTACCGGTTTTAGCGAAGCTGCCTGGTTAACTATTTCGTTCCCGGGCGAGACAGGTTTCCGCGCGAAAGAAAGCCATCGGAAGACATCGAGATGGGACACCAGGAACTCATAGTAATCGCGTACAGCATAGTCATAAATTATCCAGCGCGACCGCGACTAAAACGAATTGACCCTCGAGGTCGCGTACGAAGTGCCGCGACGGGAATAAAGCCGGTGGGCCTCTTCGCCGGGTCGCTGTTAATTATTCCCGCGTTAAGACTTTAAGAAATTTCACCGAGCTGGGAATTTTTCCACAATCCCACGAGCGAGATCAGAATCGGGCCGGGAAAGTTGCGTAACGCGTCGCGCGATATGCGGATCGATCCAACATCCATTTCCGGAGACAGCGGAAAACGACAATGCGACTCTTCCGCGCGACGCATTGTTTGACGAATGACCTAAAGATCCATCAGCGCGAGTTCTCATACGTGTCAACACGTGTGAATTAACGCGTTCGATACGGAGAACTCGAAATGCGAACGGAAAAACTGGCTGATGACAGCATGCTAAACTACAGCGATCGATAAGATCTAATGGGCGCGAAATTGCTCTATTGTGTAACGACATATTAAATCAAATGTTGTAAAAATCGCTATTTGCGAAAAGCGTTGCGTTAATCTCCGTTGCACGGATAATATCTCAGATTGAAGAATTTAGCACGACGTACTGCATCCGCTACACGTGACAGAGTCAACGCTGTTCAACTTTCCCCTTCACGCTCTTTTCCTTTTATTACCGGTTCTTTTATTACAACGATAGATCGGGTCCCACGACTTTTCGATCGGCCCGCTGGAAGCCGGATGCGGGCGCATACGCGTCGTTTCTTCCGCTTGCACCCGGCCTCGGCAAGGCTGGCCGAGCTAGCTAGTCACATTCACTTCGCCGGAGCGAAGCGAGCGAGTCGCCGTATGCGTATGCGTGAGGTGTACGCACGTACGCACGTCGTACGTCCGCATCCGGGGTCGGCCCGACGCTTAATGAACGATCAAACCCGGCTCTACGCGTCGTGCGGCGCGCAGCCCGTCATTACGAACTACCGCAGCAAGGGATCTCGTCGTTCCTTTTTGTCCTCTGCTTTTTCATACGCCCGACTTTTCTCCCGCGACCTGAGGTGCTGAATGAAGGATGATTCTATTTTTCGCCACGCGCGAATCATCTCCGGGATCCTGGCAATCTTGCTGAGTCAAGCGATTTCAATAGTGCTGCGAGTGATCTCATCTCTCTTGCGAAGTAAAAAAATGCTTTGATTTTTCAATCCTGCCGCTAATGAAATGTATATCGTGCGTCCAACAACATATCGTAACTCTGAATAATCACTCAATTTTTTATAATCAAAATTATCGTAAATACACGAAAAGAACGGTTTTGCTGAAGTATTTAAAAATTTAGCCAGATACAGATCTGAAAATAATTATGTTGGATCATTCAAAATAATTATGTAGGACGCTCAAGCATAATGACAATGCTGCAAAAAGTTTTGACATCCTAGCAAACAGCTTGAGCTTCCTACAATTATTTTGGATAGTCCAATATAATTATTTTCTGATCTGTATCTGACTAAATTTTTAGATATTTCAGCAAAACTTCTTTTCGTGTACTTGCAATCTCTTGATTAGAGAAGCTAAATATTGTAGTAACATCACCGTGCAAACACTTCTCCAAACTAGATTAATAATTTATCTAATTTTACGAAAATTTATGGTTCATAATAAAGCGCCGTAATGTAAAATTATTTCAGATGAAATAATAGCTATCTTCTTCTGAAAACCATGCGATACAAGAACGTAATATAATACGTGACATACATATTGTCCGTTACCGTCGTCATTAATTATCATTGGTTTACCGCAACAATTTATTGTCGACTAGTTTACTGCTAATAATAGATAATTGTAATTGACTTCAACGGCTTTTAAAGGTCGCGAGTGATGGCTCAAAGACCAGAACTATCATGGCGATGCACCGCTAATACGATCACTAACGACTATTATTGCCCCTTTGCTGGATCGTAACTTTTCTAAATTCGCTGAAAGTTATGACTAGCAGGACCGGTTACACGACGAGATAACTTAAGTTGCAGTCACTTCAAAGCAAGTAACTATTCATTAGTCAAAAACTCTCGGAGCAAATATCTTCTATTCTCCGTATTATACCATAAGAAAATGATATCGCATATCCTCTAAAAAATGATGGTATATTCCATATCATGCTCCCTAAAAAAAACTTCCCAAAAATAAAATAATCAATTATCCAGTTGGCCTAGTTGAGAAAATAAAATAGAGTGTCTTTAAAAAGCGTCGTACACGGAAAGAATGATTTTGCTGAAGTATCTAAAAATTTTGCCAAATACAGATCTGGAAATAATTTTGTTAGATCATCAAAAGTAAGTAAATAGGACACTCAAGCATGATGATAATGCTGCTAAACGTTTTAACATTCAAGCAATTATTAAGCGTCTTACTTACTTTTGGTGGTCTAACAAAATTATTTTCAGATCTGTATCTGGCCAAATTTTTCGATATTTCAGCAAAACCATTCTTTCCGAATATAAAAGCGCTATTTTCCGTTGCGTTGGGACGGTCCCCCACAATTAATTCCCGCGTAAGGTATACCGCGACACAACGATAATACCTGCCGTCCATGACGACCTTTAAAGGCCGGACCGGCGCGGCGCGGCGCGGCGCGCGCGCGCGGCCGAGAGAGCGCGAGGGACCGAGGAGAGGCAGGAAGAGATTACTGTCGCGGCGTTAACACGATCAACGCCGTCAGCAACCACGCGGTCGTTGCTGGATCTCCTCTCGGCCGCTGTAAACCCGCCGTAAGTTATGCGCGACCGGGAGGGCCGCCTTGCGCGCCATTAAAGCGGGTTATGCCCATTTCAAGTGGAAAATCATAAGCACCGCAAATACGCCGTCATTACTGCAGACGCGCTACGAGCTCGCCACTTACTTTGTAATCATGACTAATGCATAATGTAGTAGCGACCGCGCCGCACACGCTCCTCGCACCGTCTATGCACGCGACTCCGTGTGTGCACGCGTGCGTACACCTACGCGTATCGCGCGTGTACGCACGTCGCGCGCGATCTCGTTGGCGGTTACGCGAGGGTGCCTGCGGATACCAAGGCGGACGATGGCACCCTCGTAGAAGGTGTTCGGAGAAAAAGAGCGTGCTTGCCGCGACGCTATCACGCGGAATTGGATCTTGCGGTATGACGTGTAACCAAGGACTGCAGGGACGTGGGTCGTTACGTGACGCGCGTGAAATTCCAGACGCGTTGTCTAGTCGTTAGACAATGTCCGAGGACGACCGACATCACGAATTCGTTGCCAAATTTTATCCCTATACAATGCACGTATACGCGTCTTAAAGGCCTCCGCACAATCAAAAATATAAGGAACAGATATTAGCGATTGCGATGTGGAAGAAGGAAAAAGGAAGAATCTTCCTTCTTCCTTCTTCCACATCCCAATCGCTAATATCTGTTCGTTGTTCCTTAAGCACAGCGGAGATATTAAGAATTGCGAGAGATGGAGTCAGATATATATAAGGATCGTAAAGGATAGGCTTCTGTCGCCTTCTGTCGTGGCGTATAGGTGTGAACTTTTCCTCTCGTTCGTCGAGCCTGTCGATCGATAACGGCCGTGGCTCCTAGTGAAACCACGTCTTTGTCCCTTCGATGCGTAACCTTGGTCGTGCGGAGAATGGACGAAACAGCTGTTTCAAGTGGGAGGCCTCTCGCGAAACACAATAGCGTTCACGTGAGGCGCAAGCGTTTATTAGCCGACGTGGCTCGCGGGTGAAGCGGGAGGACGTAGCGATTTATAGCCAGCAACGTAAGTAGCAGCGGCACCAGCAACGGCCGAGAGACAGCAATAGCTGGACTCGCCATGGCACGGCTCGAAGGTCGCGTGACGTCGATACGATTGCGTCTTATTAGGAGTCACCGCGTGTTCGACTTTACGTAGGAACGCGATGCCTGCGCGCCGACGCATTCCTGCAACTAATTAGCTGCCGTTGTATTTGTTGGGGCATTCGCTCTGCGTGCAACGAAGAGAGGATCCACACGCCGCTTTTCAGACTCTTCTTCATCCTCTCGTGTCTAGCTGTGGTTTTTCGCGTGTACTACGCCTCAGCGTGATTTATAGGTCCGTCCCTCTCACAATCAGCTTCTCTCGTCATCCTACGCCTTCCTGTCATTTCTCTCTCTTTTTCCTTCCACTTCTCCCGGAGGAAATCCGCTCGAACAGTAATGGGTCTTAGATTTCCGCGTATTAATTTCCTATTTTGTAAGCATGCTCAAATTATATTTCGCTCAAATTATATTATGGAACAGTGAAAGGCGTGTTTCCTTTAGTAACTCTCTGAGGATACGTCAGTTCCATTTGTCGGCGCGTGCAAACGCTTACTTCACAACCAGAAAATTTTCAACGCGATTTCCACGGAGAGTTACGTACGCGCACGTATTACACTGCACCTTTTATCTTCTGTTTTTACGATTCGCCTATACGTTCTCCCCCTTCTCGTCTCCCTTGACGTGCGGTGCACGGTCTTTTATGGTCGCTCGCCAAGACATCGCAGCGATGGTGACACTGTACGTCCGTCAGGGTCGCGCACCTGCAAGCAGGTCAGGTTGCGCGACGCTACGCTCAGCCGCGAAGGACTGTATCGAGAAGATAACAGATAGATATACGCTAGCATTAATTCATACGTAGAATAATGTTGCTTGAAAAATACTATTTTGATATTCGGTAATTCTCAACTTGGATTAAATCTACGCGTGACTTTTTTTTAACTTTTTAAACTAAACAATTAAAATTCTCATTATTTCCTCACATTTCATACATATTCGGTTTAAAAAGGAATAAATATCAATTTATAAAACACTGCAAATCACTACTTCAGAGTTAATATCGTTCAATTTTATGTTCGCGAAGAAATTCTTCTATACGAGCCGTTAAAAAATATCAAACGTATACAGAGGACCAGATCGCTGATGCTTCCCCGCGATTCGCTGAATTTCTATCTGGTTCTCGCGTTTCCTCCGAAGCCGGAGCGTCCGACGAGGACCCAGAGGCTCGGGGTACAAGAAGAAGATATTCTTCCTGCGGTTCGCCGCTTGTTCCGCCGGTGGCAACGGGCGAGCGGTGACCTCCGTACCCCACGGGAGCAAGAAAGACAGAGGGACTCGAGAAGAGAGCACACACCGAGAAAGGGGCAAGAGGGACAGAAGGAAGAAAGAAGAGAAAGAGAGAGGGGGTCGAGGTGCGTTCCTGCGTGACGTAGCTTTCGCAGGCCATCACGCATATGTTACCCTCCGCGAGGGACACGTACGCGCTTACAATACGATCCGCGGGGTCATTCCACCGAGTCCTCTCGGACACCTCTTCAGCTTCACCGCCGTCGTCCCCGTTGTCGTGAACTTTGTTCCACGTACCTCATTCGCCGTCCCTCGATCGGCGTTCTCTCAAAGCCGTGCATTTCCCAAAACGCATCCGCACGCTTTCGATCGTCACTCATTTGCTTCAGAGGGAAATTTGTCTTACTCAAATCTTGAAAAATATTTTTTTTTTTTAGATTTTGTTATATTCTTCTTCTTTCTTTACAATTTTATCACAAAAGTTGGACGTAACTCGCGTGTAACTCTCGTCGCATGAAGATCGATACCTCCAAGAAGCAACTAGAATGACGAACCAACTAGAATGATTTTCACACACGGGATCTCATGCGAGCCTTTGTGATTCTTTTTCAAAAATAATGCGAATGAAATTCACAAACAAACATGTTTTTTAATATAAATGTAAAAAATTAAAATATTCTTACGTACAAAGAAGATTGCTTAGTTTATCTCTCGCAACGAGAATGCTCACGTGATAAATCGAATTTACATGTCGAACACGCGGTGGAAACCTTCCATTGCATCGACTCGTACGTCCTGGCACCGTTTCTACGGAGCTCTCTGTCTTTTTTCTTCCCGGACACGTACGTTTAACAAGAGAGCGAAGCAGGTTGCGGGCGGATGACAAACAAAGAGCGCCGTGACCTCGTCGCCTCGTGCGTGAGGTGCGATTAGCGCGAACGACTCTCTCGCGCGTGCGAGCGAGCGAGCGAGCGAACGAGTCGTCGGGTCGGTCGCGAAAGATGTGGGAGGAAGGCAAAGAGAAGGAAGCACGCGCGGACGAAGGAAGGATAAACGAAGGAAGGAAGAAGTCGGGTACGTAAGCCGACCAAAGGTCGGAGTGCTGACCACGAGTCATCTCGGTTGCGACAACTCGCGCTGCCGCTAACTTTTGCGTGTCCCGCTTCCAATCTCGCTACGTTATGCAAAATAAAATGTAAAAGTATCTCCTACGCGAGGATTCAAATTTTGGAAAAAAATTATGCAACAATGCAAGAATGCTGAAATAATATGGTAATATAATGTGTCGGTGATAATAATACAAAAAATATATATATATATATTTTTAAATAGTGTCGTGGATTTATTTCAGAGAACCAGTTAAAGTCGATCCTGAAGATGCGAACAATTAAACGTTTTTGAAAGGCAAACAGGACTGCAGATCGCGCGCAGATGAAACACAAGACAACGACGAAACGAACGCAATGAGCGATTAGTGTTAGATTATCTCACCTGCGAAGTCACCGAGAAGGTCAGAGCGTGACGATAGAAGAACAAGAAAAGAAGCGACGGACTGGAAGCGGGTACTTTACTCGATCAAAGGTCGAGCCTCGCGCATAACTTGCCGTGGCATCGATAAACGAGTTCCCTATCGCGCTTTCCATTTTCGCTCGTGGAGATGGCATCTCGCCATATGGCGGATGAACGAGGCACATACGGGGAATTAACGTAAGAAGTTATTGACAAATAGATAGGTAACAAATAACGAGGCTATTAAATTCGCATTATTCCACGCTAAGAAATGTTTTGACAAACGCAGAGAGAAAATGCTACGGAGGAGTCGAGAGTCGTAATGAGGCCAAAAGATAAACGGTTAAATGCAATCGATTTGCAGAGGCTACGGAGTCAAAGTTAGCTACGCGACGCGACGGAAAGCGCGAATCTAGCGGTGATAATCGTCCCTATCGTGAGCGATTATGACCGTTAATTAACGCGCTCTCGCAGCATCATCAGTTGGATTTTTACTTCTCTCACCCGTACATACATACCGCTAATTGCCACGTGGCGCAGGTGACTGGAAGAACGGAACATCTCGACAATGAGGCTCAACAGGTTGCCGGCGGATAGCAGCGAGCTTGACTACTGCCGTACGAGCACGGCAATTAGCACGGGCGATTCTTTCGCGTATAACATCACCGAGGAAAAAAGCTTGAGGAAACGCGCGAACGCATCCGCATCTGAGACTCTAAATCACTTCATTGCCAAGTTCCACGACAAGAAACGCCAGTGGTTTTGCAAAACAAGATGTAGCTACGGAATAAATCGATGCATTTTTAAACGCATTGTCCATTGACATACCATTAACGTATCTTTCAAGCATCGTCCTTCGATATTACAGAGCCTGCAGTTTTATGAAGCGATCAAGAGGTTATTCACTTGTTTTTTGGGTGTACCACAGATTACAAATGATTACTGATTTCAACTGATTTCATCCGATTTCATGTGATTTCATATGACCAACTGAATTCAAATGATTTCAACTTGGAAGCGATGGTCCAAGAGGAGGGAGACTTTTGCGGAGGACTGTACGCTACCGAGTCCCGGCAAGCAGTTAGCATTAGGCACGATGACGAAGAAGGCCAGGGACTCGGTGAGATGATAGCGAGCGCGTTCGCTGACGGCTCGCATCGGTCACACCGCAGGTGACTCGTCGCGGTCTGAGCCTGGCCTCTGCCCGACCCACGTACCTGATTCTATCCGGCGTCCTTCTCCGTCATCTCCAACTCCCGTTTTCTCCCTCCCGTAGAACGCGAGAGGTATCCACGAGCTCTACTAAACAACAAAGCCTTGAATACCTCGCCTGTAGAAAAATTTTTCCTATCTTTGTTAAAAGAGCACGATAAATCGTTATCCTTGTAACCGCTAATTTCAGGCAGGATACATTGCGCATACAATTTCTGCTTAGAATGGAAAAATCCTACGCACTCGCGCAGGATACGTGAAAATGTATGAACCTATTGTTAATAAAAGAGCCAAGCTTTTTACGTATGTGAGAATTTGTTCCTCGTCTTTTTTTTCCTGCATCCTTGTTATAAATTCGCATCCGCGCGATCGCTGATTACAGGCTGGATATATTGCGCGTATAAATTCCTAGTTGACACGGGAAAACGCTGCGCGCTCCGCCGTTCGAACGTCGGTGAACGTCGCCGAAGGACCTGCGACCTCTGCAAAGTTAATGATACGCGCGAGTGGATGATCCTTATATAGAGAGCGGCGGCAAAGCTGGCCGCGTGTGTGCTCGTCAGCACGCATCATTTCGAGTGATGTATTACTCACCGAGTGTCATCAGAAAACGGTTATGTGACCCTGGATAACTCCCGACGGTCATACACTCGCGGCCACCTCGCGCGGATCGCGCGTATTTCGCGTCGTATACATTTCGCTTCGTCAGCGTTCGCGGCCCGATCACAATTGACGCCGCTTCGCGAGCGATCGCGCCGCGCCAGCTCAGCCCTGCGAGAGCTTTATCTACGTACGCGAGAATAAATAAAGCCGAACGGTACAACGTGTGTCTTTCACGTCCCGGCATTTTTACCCGTAGCGTCGAGGAGTTGGGATATCGCCTTAAAGGGGCTCTTAACGAAGCCATAATACGCCGCACGCCGTAGACAAAATACGTAACGGCGATTGAATACCGGTTTCTTTTGTGATTTTGCGATTCCCGTTCGCGACTTTTAGATCGGCCGTAATAAATGTTTTCATTTATTATCTAGTTACAACAGTGCGACAGAAAAATATACTCATCCGTTAAAAATCAGACGCTCATCTATAATCGTTACGTAACACTACGATAATTTTTTTTAATCGTTTCCCTGCCAGGATGTAATTTTCATAAACCTTTGTTTGTGTTTGAGAGACTCAAATCCAGACGAGAAAGCAGGGTGAAGTGCCACGTATTTTTTTCGAACGGACATCGCTCTTCTCGTCGGAGAGAATCTCGCGCGTCGTGGCCACATCCCGAAAAGCGTGACCGATCCCACCGATTACAGTTTCGTTCGGCGATATCGTAGCCTAGCTAATTAATCGCGAGCATGTCGCGCATCCGCTCGCTTCTCGAACGGGTGGATGTAGGTACGGTGCGCGGCGCCGTCGTAGAACGACGGGCCACCCACGACAGGGCATATCGTCGGCAAACGTAAATTAGCGACTTATCGTATCACCGAGGTCGTTAGGCTTCTCGACGGCTAGCTGAACTGCGCAAAACTCAAAGACGAGATCTCGTGATTGCGTTTTAAAAGCGCTGACCGCCGATAACGACAGTGCTGTGTGTTATAGAACTTCATGCACGGAAAGAACGGTTTTGCTGAAGTATCTAAAAATTTGGCCAGATACAGATCGGAAAATAATTTTGTTAGACCATCAAAAGTAACTACGTGGGACGCTCAAACATTAGGATAATGCTACACTGAGAAAAAAAAGCTGTTGCTTCAATTAAAGTGGTATCACGGGGTGCCAAAAACATATGAGTAGTTCATTCAATTGTATTATTAATAGACCCAATATTTGGATTATTAAAACAATGATTGAATTATTGGTTTAAAAATGCAGACATTGGGTCTAATAATAATACAATTGAATGAACTACTTATGTTTTTGGCACCCCGTGATACCACTTTAATTGAAGCAACAGCTTTTTTTTCAGTGTACAAAAAGTTTTGATATTTCAGCAACTATTTTGGACGTCCTACATAATTATTTTGATGGCCCAATAAAATTATTTTCCAATCTGTACCTGGCCAAATTTTTAGATATTTCAGCAAAACCATTCTTTCCGTGTATAACTGCGAAGCATAAATTCTTTTTTCTGCCGTTTTAGCATCTCTTAAAACTGTGAAAATTGATTCTTCAAAATAAAATACTACAAATGTAATATCGTTTCTCTAATTTCCAAATTAAATAGAGACACAAGATTTTTATTAGCGGGTGAGAGTTGAATTACTTTCAAAAGATCGTTATCGTATAACATTCATTATAGCCTTCTCGTCAATATACTTGTCACACGCCCGGGACTCACGTTTGATTAATCGAGGCCTATACGATGCAAAAAAAAGATTTGCAAACTGAGTGCTCCTGTAACGCGTGGGCGTGTAGATAACTGCAGAAGCGACTAAATCGATTTACTGTGTCGAAATCAGACGGGCGTCGGTTCGTAAAATAAATCACGCGTAGTAAAGTGGAAAGACTGGTTTCTTTCGTAAGATTTCGAATACACCCGGTACAAAAGTTACCTGGAGCTGGGTCTCGAAATTCTCCCTGACCCGAGGAGAGGAGAGAGGTCCAAAGGTCGACGGGCGAGGAATGTGTCGAGAGGCCAGATTATACTTCGCTAATGAACTTCTGCGCCTTCGGCCGTGCGTGATCCCAGGTAACGCTCGACGACGAGGAAAATCAGAACCATCGCCTCGGCGCTTGTTTTCTATTACAAGGGTCGGACAAATAAAAGCTTAAGTGCGAGTGGCTAGCCAATAAGTTTTCGAATTCCAGCGACCTCTCACATTTACCCGTCCGTCGTACACGTGGAGAGCCCTCCACCTTTTTCACAATACGAGAGTACGGGAGAAGAATTGGTGGGTCCATCAGTAAATTCGTAATTAGGAGCTAAATCGAAAGAAACGACAACCGGTAATAGATTATTTAAACGATACGGAATTAATCTTCTCTACCTTATTCATGTGAGAGATAAACGCAATGAAAATCAATTTATCATACAAGTTTCGAAAATAATATAGTTTTAATTTAAGCAAAGTCGTTCACGCAAGTTACATAAGAAAACTCCTTATCGCGAATCTCTCATCCAATGAAATCAAACGATCGAATGTACGCTATGAAGTGGATGCCTGATAAGAAACCCGTTAAACGGCAAATTTCAACGCGATACAATCATCAATATTATTTTTAATTACTGCAATGACGCAAGTCGTCTCATTATAGATACAGCAACGACGCTTCATCAGATACAAGTATCTACCAACGTGGTCACGTTTTGATATCAAGAATTGATATCTATCGGAATGCGCCGGCACTCCGTTCAAATACATCGTACCGTACTTAATATCAACGAAACAAGCAATAGATCTAACGTAAAATACACAAGTTTTTAAAAGTCCTCAAGATCGCTTACAGAAATCGTTGGTCGACGCAAGAGACAGAAAAGACGAGGGGCAGTTACATAATGCGGATTCTCTCTCAATGCGCGCAAGAAAAACTCGCGGAGAATCTCCCAGACAGCATTAGGCAAATGAAAGCCCGAGCAATTAAATTCTCACTGGAAGGCAGACATATGTTACCGCGTGTCTGACGCGGCGGTCACGGTGATCGCGACCTCGAGATCGCTGATATCGCGCATTACGCGACAAATCGCCGGCCTTCGTATGCACAACTCTCGGCCGTAACGAGAGATTTGCCGATTCGTCCATTGTATCGGTGCATCGAGCCGCGTTAACCGCGTTCCAAGGCCCAACGACGTGGAATTTATTGCCAGGACATGGACGCGGGCATCAGAGGTCGCAGGAAAAAAAGACGCGTTTATCGGCGAAACGTTCGTTGAGCAGATAAATAGAATTCGATGGACGACGATTATCTGTTATTAATAACAAGGAAGCGTTAACGCTTAGAATGCATTAAATTATTTTCACTTCTAGCCGCAATGTTGAAACTGGAGAAATTCAGAGAATTTCAGCAATATGTCAAAACTTGTGGATTTTTTAAATCTTCCCAGTGAAGAACTTTGCTGGTACTTTTTGGAGAACTAACGAGTTTACCAAAAATTAAAGAAATTATTACGCTTATTATTACATTCTTCCGATGTGGATGATCTTTCCGGTGAGAAAAAGACTCTTCATCGTGCAACCAAACTCTACTCGCGTTTTCTACTACCTTTGTCCCCTGTGACTCTTTGCGAGAAGAAGCTACCGATCGAGAGGAGGAACATTTTCGCTCGCTTATCTCGTCACGATGATCTGCCGACGGATACACCGCGTGCCTTGACACGTAACAATGCATGCATGAATTAATAGCGGCCGCTGCTGCACTCGTACTTCTTCTCGCTTACACGGAGATTTATATCTTTATCGTGATCCTGGGAGGTGTCGTTGCACAAAGTGACACTGACGTCTCCGTTTCCTCTCGACCTTGTTATCACAAGTAATTAAAGTCGAGGACTTAATTGCAGAAGTAAGACGTCTTTTTTAACGTTTTAAGAAGTACCAGAAACCAAGACCTTACAGAATTCTGTGTACTTCGCTGTGTACGAATACAAAAGTGAAAACGTTTTAAACAGCCAGTTCTGTCTATTTTCGCATTCATGTCTGATGAAATTCTCTGCGCTACTCTCCGGGAGCATATCGTGTAACTTTCTCGCGAATCCGATGCGTTGAACTCATCACCGCAGATTCCGCGAACCGGGACACTGTTCCGCGAGTTATTAGAAGTAATTGCCGTCTTGTGATAAGAGTCCCCAATGCGGAACGAGGGAGGTGGATGAGAGAGAAAGAGAAAGAGAGAGAGAGAGAGAAATAAAAGAATAACGTCATGTCTCGTGACGAGAATCGTACCCGTCGAGAAGAGATAGCAAGAGAGAAAGAGCGGGTGAGATAGAGAGTCGAACGATGAAAACACGAAAGGTTAGCGCTTCAATAAATTCTGACGATCTGGACGAACGTGCCGCGGCTCTCCGATCGATCTCGTTGTCGATCCCTTCGATCCGCGGCTCGTAACGAGACCGGTGAACGACGGAATGCACTGAAACGCGATATTAATGATACGTTGGCGTGGCTCGTATTGCTCGACATAATTGGCTCACGTCGCAGATGTGGTAATTAGCGTTGCGACCAAACATGTCAAATGTTACGGAACAACTGTATAACAGGGACGCGATTGAAAGCGGCCGCCTCGCGCAATTTATCATTCGTCTCGATCCTTTAGTCATGAATCCCTTACAATTAGGTGATTATCGTACGCTACCGATCATATTTAATGCGCCTCGATTCCGCGTCTTTTTGGAGTTTTATTTGTTTATAGTTCACCGGGCACTTATCTGCAATTATATGTTCTCTATCCTTCTCTCTAATCCGCATAATATTCTTGAAAGCCACGGTACACGACTGAATTATTAATCCATATAGATCATCGGATTAATCATCGTGGAGTATTTTGCCATTTTATGCGCAAACGTACAAGGGGGGTCTTCGTTGAAGAAAAAAAAAACGCGGAACAGTCACGTTAAAGCGCGAAAGGTCAACGCTTCTATAAATCTCTCAACCTACGTGTCTTTAGGCGTTGCACTTTCAGCGGACGGGGTTTCATTTTAGATTTCCTCGCGATCGAGGCGCACCAAAGTGTGAGAATTCCTCGGGGTACGCGGCCGACAAATGCAGTAATTCGAGACAGAAATACGGCTATCGACGTACACCACCGAACTTCGTCGTTGCGATCGGATCGTGGCGAGTATATGTACCTTGGGCACGACTTCCACGAGAAGAGCGAGCGCTCGAGCGGTGCTCTCCGCGCTCAGCGTGTCTCTCGTATCTCCACGCAAAACATTCTGCTTACCTGAAACAGAAATAATACGAGTTGGTTAATATAACGTTCGTAGTTTCACCCGCAAAACGTTAAAAAGGTATATTTCCCGCGCGATCGTTTTACGAAACAAAACGTTTATAGAAGTTGTATTATCCGGTCGCGATCGTTTAATTCGCCTCAAGTAAAATTATATAACGCAACTTGTGAAAAAAAACAATGAAAAGTAAAAAAATCCACTCTCTCCTTATTCAATGAGGTCGATATTAAAACACAAAGAGGTTCTTAGTCTCTTATACATTGTAACGTCAGGTGGTTATGTGTGCAGAGAAACGAAGCTAACTGAAACGACTTGAAAAATCGTGCGATTGACTTTGCTTTGTGACTAATGATACGTCTTTACAGCCGCGCAACAACAGATAGCACGGAAAATAGTAACATAAGTCGCGACCTTTACAAACAGCGATACTTGAAACGATATATTTATCCAGGCCAAGTACGAGAAATTGCGTGGGCGATACAATGCAGGGTGTAGCTCGCTTCTGACACGGTGATCGAATTAATCAATAACCCGTGATAATTAAGCTAGTATCCCCGTTAAACCAAATAATATATTTATCTATGATTCGGTCGAATTAGCATCTTGTCACTGATCGATAGGTATACGCCACCTTTCGAACTCCTCGTGACCCGTTTCTAACAATATATTATTATAGTATAACTTAATCAAAGTTGTGTATCCGCAGTGAAATAGTAGCATGAGTCGACAAAAAATAAAAGCTCGACCGGGAGACTTATTATACTGAATATGACAATTATAATAATGAAATCATAATTATACGCGCGACATACGTTTTCCGGCTTTGAGATTGAAAGTTTCGGCTCTACGGAGCAGATTCACGCTGACACGAATGACGACTTGCACGACGGTCACGTGGGCAGGACACAATGCAGGGTGCGGCTTCACCTCTGACACACCGGGGTCTCGACCTATTCCCGTATACGCGGCCCAGGATATATCATTGTACTGAGGGCTCAACGTGGTGCCCAACCCACGTGCAACGCCAACACGCAACGTGGAACTCTAAGCTCCGAACCCCTCGTTGGAATTTCACCGCTTCGGGAATACGACTGGGAGGCGGTAAGCGAGACAGCCAGGCCGGCGTATGTGCCTGTGTCTCGCGGAGAAAAGCCGATTGTCTGACGTGGTGAATCGTACGCGAGAAATTTACGCGATTTGTGTGAGCGGTATCGCGACACGCAATCACGTTTCGCGATAGAACGTAGCTGGATAACGTAATGCCGAAATGTCAAACTTAGAAGAATTCATTCAAATAGAATAACGTCGCATCATGCGATAACGAAGCACGTTGGGATACCATGTACCAAAAGCTAACACGTTCCACGAGATATGGAAAATGACATACAACCATCCATGTATAGATAATTTTACATTGCAAGTTTACAACTCGCAAGACAAGACCACTATTTGGACGTATCTCTTTCTTGTTTCTTTACCCGCCAACTCAATTTAGCTCAGAATCGGCAGGTCGAAACTTATCGCTTTGTGCACTTTGTCCTCAGCTCTATTCCTTTTATGGAGATTGATACATCCAAACGCGATGTTCGAGAGGAGTGGCTTGTTTCGCGCATTCAGGAACTTTGCAAGGAAACTCGACCGTTTCGTCGAATTTCGTCTTCACGTATCTCGAGTCAGGATGCCCTATTGTCTCTATGCCGCCTTCACCCATTCTTTCTACGAAGTTAACGTATCCGAAAGCCAATGTCCACGTGAAGTTCCGTACGCTTGTGGACGCCCACGGTTCCTCATATCTTACGGATGAAGACATTTACGACAATTCCAGCACAAGATATCTTCTCCCCCTCCACACACACACACACACGCACACACGCACACACGCACACACGCACACAC
>NJRP01000018.1:373939-526439 GCA_003063835.1 Aphaenogaster floridana | reverse complement strand
ACAATTGCGTAGGCCAAGCCATTAAAACTTTGACCTCCGCGTAATTATGGCCAGAGGTCAAGCCTAGTTGATCCGTTTATAAGGAAATCGCGCGGAGAATAATTCCACGTGAAAGCTTGTGTCGCGTCAGTTTACATCACAATGCGTATGCTTGTTGTTCGTTATCAGCGTGTATGAAAATTACTGTTATTCAAATACAAAATCTTTCCCGGTAAAAGTGGTTTCGGGCAAAGGTGTCTGTAAACCAATCTTGAATCAATTAAGTCAATTTTAGTACCACAAAAGACACAAAGATACACTCTGCGCTCCAGTTGTCGGAATTTTAAATCGAAGAAAACTAAGAGTTGACTGATAATGTCACTCGATGTCTGGTCGACGAGACCTCTTGGCCCTGACAACCATGGAGATCTCATGAGAAAACCAGAAACGGAAAATTTCAATTTATGCAAAGAAGTACTCAATGGAAGCTGATCTCAGCGATAAATGAAAAACAGTTTGCCACGATCTTTCTCACTATACTAATCGCTGAAATTTCTGTTATCTGCAGAAACACGTAACCGACCGTGCGTACATACGTGCCAACGTGTAAACGTCTTTTCTTCGGACTCGACGCTTCCGCGAGTCGAAAGGGGAGACGTAACGAGGTCTATCTCTTCGTCTCGGTGCATTTTAGATGAAAAAATTTCCAGTAGAAGAGAAACGTGCCCACCGCTAACAGATACGCAGCAGTGTGCAGATTAGACCGTTTCGAGAAACGCGTTGCGATACGCGCGAGCACGTATGCTGCTCCTCGCGAGGCGGCACGTCGCGGTGCAAAAGTCAGAGGTGACGTGTCACCGAAGAAGGTGACGACGATTCCATGGCCGGAGATTGCGTTGTGCAATCTAACAGCCACGGCAAAACGACTGCACACGAACCGGCATTCCGGTATACGGTGAGGTGATCCGTCGGTGGCCCGGTCGGTGACGTTTCTCTTCTTTTCGCTTGTTATTCGCTACGTCCGCGCATTTTATTTGCCCGCGGGGATCAGAGTTACTGATATACCACGCTGCGCTATTATATAATATAGCTTACGTAAGCCTTACGAATGTTTTGTGGCTGCTTTTGCCGGACGGAGCTATATTTACAATTTATTAATGATATACATTTCTGTTCCGTAAACTACGAAGCTAAATCAATTGAGTTTAATGCGTCGATTAAGCATTACGCATAAACATGAAATGAGTATTTAGCGTAACAACTCTCGAACTTGGACTTTATGCTATTTCAACTCTGTTGCAAATGTCATCACATAAAATGTTATAACTTTTATATTTAAAGGATTACAATGTTTTGTAATAAAGCAAAATAATTTAAAAGTATAGTAATATTTTATAATATAAAATAAAATAACCTGCTTTTTATACGAATGAATATTTCATAATTTCATTTGTGTGTGCCTATAAAAATTTTTCATTGCCTTAGAGATATCTAGCTTTGCTTTTGTAGACGTAATATTACATCTGGCATAGGTATAAAGTAGGTCGGACAGTATATTTAAACCGCCCTAAGTAAACACTCAAACTATCTCAGTTTATTTATTCGTGGATATGAATGACGAAGAATAACTTATGGTAACCCCCGTTACGAAGAATCACATTTCCTCCATGAATGTGTCTGAAGACACGCGAATCATAAGCACCTTTGGACAGACAGATATCACGTGCAGATATAAGAATCGATTTAATCTTTGCGAATCACTTGAGAATTAAATGCACAAATATTCTTATTTGGGGCCGATGATAAGCGAAACATCCGAAACTCAGGCCAGTCGCGGCGGGTATTTCTTCACCGATACGAAAGAAGCGAAACCGCGATACTTCGTAAAACGATCGTAAAACGATAATGTTCGCAACGTTGCCAACTGGTGTAGAACGGGCCGCACTTAAGGCGCATTAACCCTTTTGGGAAACATAAAATTCGTTAGCTTTACGACGACCATTTTATCGAATGTAACCGCTTAGTTTAGCCCGACGTACTTCTCAATACTTCATATTCCGATACATATTATAAATCTTGTTATTTAAGTATCCTATAAATTAATATTAATTGCTCTGGATAATGGCGTAAACAAATATAATTATACGGTATGGATATCGTATAACGTAGCGATTCGCTATTTCTCCGAATGAGAACAACATTGTCGAAAGTAGCTACCGTGCCAGTCACTCAGTAGACTGTGGGCTCTAACCCCTATTCTATATATAACCGTCTTACATAACGTATTATGTAAAAGTCTTTAGACATATTTAGTCTACATTGTGTCGGATATTATAGTTCGCAACTGCCGGTGAACTGCTGTTTATAGCAAGAACAAACACACAGACCGGTAGTGTTCGTGTTGCTGCGTTTCCAATCGATCCTCAATTCCACGACGAATCGTACGTTAACGATCTTGATACGGCTCGTAATTTAATTTATCGAATCCGACTCTCTTTCATTGCCGATCGATCGCCTCGCGGTCGCCGTTCGCGCTCATCCGCGACGACTTCCGGTCTACGCGATACGAGGATTCAGTTTCAAGCGAGCCGCGGCTTATTGGCAGGATCTGGGGTGAATCGTATTGACCCCCGCGCGGTATATCGCCGTAACTAATCTCGCGCCTTTCAAAAGAGAAGGACCGCATCATGCACCTACTGCGAATTGCAAACGAAATATTTCCGTGCAAACAGAATCAAAATTTTATATATACGAAAAAAAAGAGAGATATAGGTAGAATTTATCCTGAAAATGAAGAAGAGTTTAGTAATAATATATTACTTTCTAATTGTCTTATGTCATAACAGCTATTTGTCATACTTATGACTGTTCAGACAACGACATTAATTAATTTCTAATTAATTTTAATTTAAAAAGAAAATGTTTAATTGGTTAAAGATATTGATATTGACAAAATCAGCTCTTAAAGAGAAAATCGATTCTTGTGCATGTATAGATTTTTTTTTCTATTCGGCCCATTCCACATCTTCTAAAGCTGAGAACCGCTGACCCGCATAGAACGATCGCGAGGCGGACCGGTTCAGGTCATGGAAGAGATTTCTCGCTCTGATGTCGGTATCTTCCACGAGTCTACGAATGAACGTGGGCCTCCTCCTTCAATCTCCTCAGCCCTTCGCGCGCTTAAGACGACGTTTCTTCGAGGAATATCGAAAAAAAGAATCAACTTGGACGCAAGAGCGAGTGAAGAAGTGGATCAACGAGACGAGTGAAAAGAGAAGACGTTCACCGCAAGACGACATCGACATCGATATTCTCTTTTAGGTGTCAAACCAGAAGATCAAGATAGAGAACGCAGACGGGTGTCGCCTTTCTCATAACTTCACGCTCACATAGATCATCTTGTAAAATGATATGAAGAATTAACATACCTAGGGTCTCTTGAGAAATCTTCGATCAGTGGGTAACACGTTTCATCGATATTTGTGATCAGAATGCATTAGACAGGGAAACGAAGACTAAAATTCGAATCTTTATGTCTTCTACGTTTCGAGACATCAATAATATAAAAATATGACTAGAAAATATAGTATGTATATTTTTAATTCACCTGTACAGAAAACTTTGTATACGATACTTAAGAGATAAAACTTATATACGGAAGAAGCAACTTGAGAGAGAGAGAGAGAGAGAGAGAGAGAGAGAGAGAGAGAGAGAGAGAGAGAGAGAATTTAGATAATTAGTCTAATTTTTTATCGCAATTTCAAATAAAAGGTGAAAGATACTTCCATCGTTTCTATGCACATTCCGTATTTCCATGACTCATCGGATTTACCTATTCACCTAACGAACTTCAGAACCCGGGCCGCGGGCCAAGAACGAATAAATTCGACAACGTCGACGCGAAGCGGCCGAAATGCTCCGAGATAATTGAATCGCTCCGAGTCACCGTCAAAATATCCGACAACGTACGAATTACCGAGCTCTACGATTAGCTCCTTCTTTCTCAGTCCAATTACAGCCGGGCGCCTTGAGATGCCCGAAATTCGGCCAACCGAGACACGCACGCAAGCACACACGCAAGCACACACGCAAGCACACACGCATGCACGCGCGCGATCGACGTACGCCGCGGAGCATTACCAGCACTTTGGATGATCGTTAGTCCCATTTTCGGGCCCACGATTGTTCGGACCCGGTGGGCAGGTTTGAGCTACGACCCCGAGCTCACCCCGAGCTCGTCCGTTTCTTTCCTCTCTCGAGAGAGGTCACGTGACCTTACGGCGTAGACGCAACCGCAGGCTTCCAGGTTCGAACCCGGCGTTGTGTACGTGTGTGGGTCCCGTGTGCGTGTTAGGCCCCGGTATCAGTGTGCGTGCGACGCCTCGTAAGGCGATGGAATGCGCCCGTCCTCCTGACCGCTCGGATGGATGGCTTTGTCTTTGCGATCTGACGTCTCGTTCCGAGAGCCGCACGACCGCGCTGGTGCAATATCGGTCCCGTATCCTGGAACGACAATCCTGCATCCGGACTAATCTGCCCTAACCGAATTCCTTCGACCACGGCGGTTCAGGAGATCGCGATAAAGAAAACGAGTGTCGTTGGTCATTAGTACTCTCGCGCTGCTTCGAAGGAAGATAATTATGTAATTAAAGAATTTTCGTTCGCGGCGTAGTTAATTTTTGCTTTCATTGCCCATTATAAAACTCCAAAATGTTTTTCGCAGAATGATTCTAACAAAGATACGTTTCAAATTTCATGACTAAAATGATAAACAGCTCTCGCTGTTTTATTCGAGGCATGTAAGTATGTGAAACTTGTCGCGCAAAGCCTTTCAGAAATTTTGCTGACTGACAACAAAAGAGCAAAGTTCAGCGGAACAATAGAAATGCAGAGCTAATCGCCGTGAACACGTGTTTTATCGCGTTGTCTCCTGTTATCGACGTGAGCATGCCGTGCGATATCTTTTCGCGAAGCGAAAAGCGCTAAGGCACGTAGCATCTGTTCGCGCAGCTGATAAACTGCTCTTAAACGACCGTGAATTATCACGTAAAACGACTAAGTTGTTCCCGCGTCGTATCTTCCTGTCACCGATGATGTGATGAGGTAGCCAGCGGAGGTTGAATTATGAAATCAATTAAGAATATCGATTTGATCACCGTGGAAAATGACTGGAGACTGCCGTTCGAGGTGTGTTGCGTGTGCGTCGTAATGATCGATGGTCATCTTCAAGTACATCTCCGTAGGATTCATTCAAAACGTATTGATGGAACTATATTTCTCTCGAAGCTAGAGGTTTGCCCTATCACTTAAATATCGCACACAAGTTGTCATTCTAAATATAATGATAGTTATTTCAAACGCCAAAAATTGTACATACGCAGAGAAATAATTTAATACATAAAAATCACTAAAAGTCAGAGAGTAAGTATAGCTATTCAAAATATTACGATGAAATGTACGGACGCAAGAAGTTAACGAGTAATTAGACCATTCAGATTGCACAATAGTATGGAACGTAACCGAGCTTACGTGCGGTATAATTAATGAGTTGTTCACACCTCCCACGTTTTCTTAATCCATCTCTCTCTTAGATCTCTCCGGCGTCTTGGCGCACAACCCTACTTCTTCTCGGCGCTGTAACGTCGCGAGCCTTTCGTAATTAATCACCTCGTGGCGATCACTAACTGTCCGGCCGTATTAACGAAGCAATCTCCGTCTCCGGAATCTTTCCAGGCACGTAGCACGCCTTATTGATCCAATTGTGACAAAATAAAGCGCAATTTGAATCTTGTTCTTTCTGCTCTTAATTTGGCACTTGTTCCTACGAACACGTTCGTAAGTGTTCCTGTCAGATGACTTGTAGTCTCGCACGGAAACATAACGAGGGACACGCGCCGGTACGAACAGAGCTGTCTCGAGATCCGAGCTCTCGCCAATGTTGGTCGCGGGGGGACAAACGATTTGTTACGCACGCGATAATGAAAGACCGTGTCCCATATTCGCGCGCGCGCGACAATAACGAAAGGGAGATACAGGCGGAATAGACGACAGGCAGGAGAGGAGACGAGAGGCCGCCGATGGTGTATAATGAATGGATCGTTCGCGCCTCGCCCACGCCACACGTCTCTCTTTCAGGCTTTTGCCAGGCGCGCCACGATCAGCACGATCTCCTAGGAGGTGGTGGCCGGCCGATAATTAATTATCCTGAGTGATCGAGGGCCGTCGATCCTACCGAGCGGTGTCTCCGTTGGGAGTACCGTGTCAATTTGTCATAGCAGTCACGCGCTTTTCTGCGAAGCCACTGCACGAGAAGAAAAAATGGCTGTCCTCCCTTGTTATTATTCCGCAGGAACTTCACGGCCTGAGAAGTGTCTTCGAGACGGTACACAGAGCGACGGGGACAACTTTACGTTTGTTGAGATTCAAGAGAGTTTCTCACTTTAATCAGATTTACTGCTCATCTCTCACTACTCATTCATCGTATCTCTACTTAAGTTTTCTAAAACCCTCTTATAGATAGCAGTATAAACTTTGAAAGTGCAAGTCATCGCAGATTATAATATTCAGTGCTTTAAATAAATAAAGCAAAAGGCAGAAGCGATGAATGCATTTACGAAGAGCGTCGCAGATAATCGTCAGAAAGATTGAAAACGAGAGGAATATCTCTCTTCGCAGTAGTAGGTTCCCAGGCATGATGTCAGTAAGATGATTCACGGATAAATATTTCATTGCGATTGATGAAGGTAATTCCCAATTTGGAATAGACCGCCGCGAAAACCAATTAAGATTACATCTAATGTTTCGTTAAAAAAATCGCGTTCTTTACGCGACGCAGTAACGAACTTAATTCATGGAAATTCGCAATTGCTATTCTTTGTAACACTCTTCTAAGACTTTATTCGTTCCAAAAACTTTTTTGCATTCCCTGTCCAGAATGCATCATTCGTCTTTATGTCGTCGCAATACAAAACTGCTGTGCAACGACGTGCGGCGTTAATGCATGCACAGTCGACTCGAAAGTAACAGTTGGCGCATTGATTAGTATTGCGAAAATCCTTGCATGCTGTCGTTGTCGGTTACAAACTCAAAGAGAAATGCGAAGAAACCGAGATGAACGTGTTTTCTCAAAGAATAACGATCAGCTGCGACAGGTTTCTCAATCATCATTTGCATTGCTTGCAAAGAAACGATCGTGATTATTATACAATATTATTAAAATAAGTCTCTAATGTCACATGTATAATGATACTTATAACAATAATCTCATAGTAATATACGTAATAATAATTTTCATATCCTTGATATTTCAAACTAGCGCTTTCTTTCCTTGCGAAAAATATTCCGACTCTTTTATTGAACTCGACGAACTTGACTCGCTTTCTCTCTGAACGATATGCGTTTACCAGCTGCTCAAAGTCAACTTTTCCGAAAATGATGCGTTAAGGCGAGACGCGCTTTGATCTCACGGACCTTTTCGGATGCATCACGTACCGGGTGGCCCCGTACGAAGAGGGCACGCCGGCGCCGCACCTGCCAGGTCATTAGGGTATAAACGGCAGGTAGAGTGTAGGATCTCCGAGACTCTCTCTCTGGGAAGAAGAGACACACAGATCTTTGTCCCTCTCTCGTTCCTATTTTCTCTCTCTCCGTCTTTATCTCCCTCGTGTCTCTCTCTCTCTTTCTCAAGAGAGGAAAGGTGGTAGGGCGAGGCCGCGAGAAGTGGAGGAAAGGCCGCGACGAGGAGGGAGCGAATCGAGCGAGAAAGAGGAGGAATCCTGGTCAGTCGAGGTGGGAGGACGAGGGGGCGGCTGAAGAAGTAGAAGAAGAAGCAGAAAGGCGCATCGGGCGAGGACCCAGGAGGAGGTACCCGTCACGAACTGCGGGCTAATTGTCCGGGAGATTGCTCCTGCAGCCTGCTGTGCGCTGCTGCTGTTGCTGCTGATGCTGCCGTCTGTCCTGCACGTTGTTTCCTCGACCTTAAGGCAACCTCCGGGCGTCCTTAAGATCTTGATCCCGCTGAAGATCGACCGAGTCTCCGGCTACGCCATACCGGGAATGGGATTATTGTTTTGCAGGGATGGATTTACGTCGGCGATTTTTGGCTTGTCCATAATTGTAATTGATGGCGGTGGAAGCGTAATTACCCTCCCTCCTCCTGCGATTAGGCGAAAGTTCGCGCGTGATTACAAGAACAGCAATTGAAAAACTTGCGTTCAAAATACCGATGATCTATCTGTTCTTAACGTTCAGGTTGCGATCTCAGTGATGATGATGATCCTTCCACTTAACGCATATTTACAATAACGTAATAAAAAGCGCTAACTTCAATCCAACAATCAATTAAAACTTAAATGACATCGAGTGTGTGACGTAAATAGAAAAAAAGATTTTTGTCCTTCGAGATTAAGGAAGAATATAAATACCGTGTTTTCTTTACTTGCGTAAAGAAATCTTCTGTTTACGGGTAAGAGCGAGAGTGCTCGCGTGTCGCGCGTATATCTTCGTTTTTTGCGCGCGATCGCGCGTTCTTGCTCTCCGTCGTGTCACTGGAGGTGAAACAGGGAGAAACGCGACGGTGAGAAATCTCTCTGCATCCCGCGCGAGACGTCGTGCGATCGATCGAAGTCTCTCGGTTTCGCGCTCCTTTCGAGATCGCTTCCTGGCGCACGACACGGCTGCCGCAAGCTTCGTTTTTTTTTCTCTCTGAGCTCTATCTTTCTTCCGCAGCCGCGATGTGTCTTTCTCGCCTTCCAAGCGAGAAATATCGCCCGAGTTTTGCAGATTTATCGCGGTAAGAATAACAAGAATGTTACTTGCATAATTTTTCAGCAAAATTTTATGTGTCACTGCAGAAGAATTGTGTGCGATGGAGTGTGTTACGTAAACGCATAAAATTTTACCGAAAAATCATGTAAATGACATTCTTGTCATTCTTGCCTCGATATGCTTATTATAAAAAGAAATCGATTTTAGTTTAATTGAAGATCTATCGTTAAAATTAAGAACAAATTCTAGAGAATCCTACATTAATATTAATACTAATCTAAATCGAACATTTCATGTACGGTCAAGAATATATTATAGCGTAATACTAATAATAATACCTACTGATGATATAATATTGACGATAATACTGACATAATCAAGTTCTCACTTTGTTTTCAACATGTGCTTTAATTTATCATCTCTTTATTCGATGGAATCGTGACTCTCAATCGTATTCGAATTTCTGCTGAGAGTTTCGCAGGAGAGGAAAGTTATGACAATGCAGGAATAATTTGATCCGCACCGATTTAGCTTTCCGGATGACTCACTGCAATTTACCGTTGTGCGTCTTTACCGTCGCGGCGCATTTCGTTGTGGAATTATACCGCGTGCCTGAAAGTTCTCTCCATAAATTTCGCAAGTATTACGCGTGCCTCGCTGATGGGAAAAATGATGACAATGTAGAGATAACGATCCAAGTGAATGACTTTCAGACATTGCCCACGCACGATAATGAGTCGTAAATTTTGCAAGAAACAAAAATACAAATGGAAATCTTGATGACAGCAAGATTAGCTAATGTTCTATCCGAATCCTCCTCCTCTCTAAATCTGATAAGTCATCGCGCGTGTATTCTCACTTTTAGGACCGATTGTTCCAACTTCTCGGTAAGCTAACTAACAGTTAAATCATATGTTTATCTTTGTCTAATTTGAAGGAAAAACAAAGAGAGACATATGATTTAACCATTAGTTAGCTTACCAAGAAGTTGGAACAACCGGCCTTTAGTCAATTATTTTAATACAATAGATCGCTGCGAGCTTGATTCTCGACATCTGAGGTCAAGTTTCGGGAGCTAGGCGATAAAATACCTCCGTTACGAAACACGGACGCGTGTCGGGCTAAAACGAGTCCGTCTAATCGCCCAAATCGGCCCGAGCAAACCGGCCGAAATATAGGCCGTTTATATTTGCCGTCAAATTATCGACGTGCCGCGAAACGAACCAGTTGGCCAGATATGTATCGGGGCCCGGTCGCATGCCCGACAACGAGCCGAGCTCGACTACCGGCCCGTGCAAATACAGACACGCGAGACATTACGCATAACGAACGGCGTACACGCACATAGATAGGATACGCCTCGGCGTTACCGGCGTGCGGCGCGCGCGTATACTTACACGCGTGCACGCGTGCACACGAGCCGGTCGGCGACCGGCTCGACGCACACGCTCGCGCGTGATTCACGATGGACGCTGGGGATAGCCGGAGTAGACGCGCGTAGCAGGAGTTCGGCCGGCCCAATGACGGAGCTCACGGCCAGTCAGCCAGTACTAATTAACCGTGGAATGCTGTATCTAGATTGAAATCTGGGTGACCCGACGCCCCGGGGCCGCCACCTTGGCTCAACCTCTCGGAGGCTCCGTTCAGAAGGGTTCCATCGAGGTTGCTTCATCGGCTCGATGGGCAGTCACTCGTAGGCAGTAAGCTCGCCGTATATCTACACCCAGTACTTTGTATCTCGTCGTACGTGCGTGCGTGCGTGCGTGCGTGTGCGATCGACCTTGCGCTCGAACACGCGTTAAACGCAATTCAGACCAGACCCATTTGCGTGGACTGTTATGGAAGCGCATGCTTTGCGATGCCGCGATGACGATGGTCCCCGCCGCGAAACGCGATGATACGGCGTCGAGTATTTGCGTATGCGAATGTACGAGGCATGATTTAAAGTTGATTTAGACTCAACGAGGTACAGCCATTCGGAAAACGACTCGCCTCTTGAAGGGAAAGCTCACCAGTATTTGCAATCATCGACATTCTCAGATTGAGAAGAATACTAAAGACTTTTATAAATAGACAAGAGAAAAAGATTGTTTTCTGTTGTCCCAAAGCACCTTTTACAACGATATGTTTTAAATTGAAAAAAATGCATGTCTACTATGCATGTAGTAACGCGGTGATTGCGAAAATATGAAGATAACGAAATTGATTTTTACTGAAAAAACTCGAGAAACAATAACTTCCACGTGGTGGAACGGCGTTGCATAAAACGAGCCTGCCGATCGCGGCGTATAGATAATTCAGTTTACACGGAACGACTTTAGATCACAAAAAAAAGTATTGTACTATACACCGTTGGCCATTATGTCGGTATCATATACGCGATCATAAAGGTCACCACATTATTTTAGCCTTCGCTATCTGCCGTGTAACCTTTATGATCGATATCAGTGATCTCATTAAACGTTAACAATAAAATGTCGTGATACCGTGACCTATTAGCATATTACCCCGTCGATATTAACATCGCGCTGATGGCAATCAATCCGTCTCTCTCGCGCGCTCGATCTTATCGTACGTTGCGAGATAGCGCAGCGCCAAGACGATCGCTAATGCGTCCTCCTCCCACTCTCGTCCCAAGAGAAAAAGAGAGAGAGAATTTTACTTTACATGGTTTAAATACCCATTTAATTAGTTAACCCGATATTTGTTCTGTCGACGCTTGGCAGACTGGTTCGCCAACGCCGACGCCGACGGCTCGTATTAATCTGCTCGGCGATATAATGAAGTCTTTTTGTCGCAAGACCGGTATCCGAGATGGCAAAAGTGCCAGAGGTTGCCCGCTAAGGTAACGCCGTGTACGGCCTTTCTTTTCGTTCACGCGTCGCCGAGCACGAGATCAAAGGTCGGTGGACAGATCGAGGAATCCACTTATCGTCGGAAAACGTATTGACGTGTACACACGCGCCACGCCACGTTCTAGAAGAAAATTATTCCCGTTCTGTCTGTAATAAAGTCTCGTTCGCGGCCGACTGAATCGCCGCGGAAAAGGGCAATGGATTCACGTAGCCGTAGACGATACTCGCGACAAACCGCAAAAACGCGATACACGCTATGCGAGGTCAACCAATTCGATTCGCTATAACTCAAGCCCCGGTGAAAAATCAGCCGCGACTCGACTCGTAATATAATTTAGATAATGACGTGATACACCGCGCCACATCAATCTAATCGGTAATAATCGGCTGCCACTTCCTCAGAAATCCATTACCGCGCCGCCGATGATTTAGTCCGGATCATTACAAAAGCCGGTATCTGGTTGCACCATGACTTGTCTCGAACAGTATTCCGCAGCCTGGCCTGATAGAATCTGTCAAGCGTCGCGCATATAAATTCAGAAGTTACGCGACGTAAGTTATTTCTCACGGATTGACCTCCTGGCAAAGGAGAAGTAGACCGATATTTATCATAAATAAACTGAGGTGAGATAGTTTATCGTTGTCGCGCCTGATTATATAAAACTAAATCACTGGAAAATTCGATCCTATGGTTGAAATAAATAAGGAAGTGACGTAAGTCGTAAAATATTATCTATGGAAGTTCGTATTTTATAACGTTGCTAATAAAATTATCGGATATCTCCGTGCTGTTAAACTGTCACGAGGTTCGTTAAGAATGTACGTTCGACTGTTGCGCAGCTAATAATCCTCTTTGAAGAAATATTCTGGCCTCGCGCGCAGACATGGTCTGCTAATTCCCGGTACGGGTTCGCGGTATACGCGCACTTAACAGTATTTCAGAATCATAAACTCGAGCGATAAGCACGGCCGTGCGTTTAGGCTCTCCATATACGCCCAAAGAATCTGTCCTTCACGGTTCACGTGCGTTCCCGCGTAAAGACCTATCACTTTTGCCGCACGCTAAATTATGATTTGAGGCGCGAAGTTTTTCACGGAATCACCGATACATATTAAGCGCACACGGAAAGAATGGTTTTGTTGAAATATCTATAAATTTGGCCAGATACAGATCTGAAAATAATTTTGTTAGACCATCAAAATAAGTAATTAGGTAGGACGCTCAAAATAATTGCCACACGGAAAAAAATAATAAGGTTGCCACAACCATAATTTGGTACAACCACGTCCTGTGGTTGTCACATTCACATTGTTTTGTTTTGGTGCATCTATATATGTTTGTCTCAACATTCACTATGTTTGTCTCAACACTCACTATGTTTGTCTCAACATTCACTATGTTTGTTGTACGAATTGTGATTGTGGCAACCTTATCGTTTTTTCCGTGCAGAATATTAAAACGTTTGCAGCGTTATCGTTATGCTTGAGTGTCCTACTTAGTTACTTTCAATGGTCTAACAAAATTATTTTCAGATCTGTATTTGAGCAAAATTTTAGATATTTCAGCAAAACCGTTCTTTCCGTGCAGGAAATTTTTATTTATGCCTGTGATATGCCAGCTTATTGTTTAATACATACAAATATGTAACGCATAATATTCAAATATATTATATTTAATGAAGATGTTATATTATTTTCATCGCTTGCATCGTAATCTTCCGTTCTTATTTCTGAAGTGACGCGCTTAATTCTGCCGTCGCTTATTTTTACCGTGATAGCGAGAGTTATTACACACATTGTTGCGAAGTGTTAAGATTTTCTGGGGTTACACGCATATATGAGGCATCCCCGCGAAGTTGACGGTTCGACACGGTCGTAAAGCCACAACCACGGCACCATACGTGGACAATCTCCGGGTTAAGTTGTCACCGTGGCCGCGGTATCGCCTCGTAAGAGGCGAGGCGGGTTGGCGAGGGAGCATTAAGCGTGGAATCATCCTGAAATACGGCCAGATAAAAACAGCAGGCTACGACCTGCGGGACGTGCCTGTAGTCAGGTCGGGTTACGCATCGACTTTACAAACGACTGACCTCCGGCCCGTGTCCACTCGAATCGAAAGGGGACAACGATGGAGCATGAAGAAAACTAGCGGCCTGTGAGAAGATGCGCTTGAATCCAGGGATAAAACAACCGAAATTCCTTTCGGAAAAAAAAACGTTGACCTGATCTTCGATTATGACTGCAAGGATGAAGTCAACAAGCTTACATGTAACACTGCGCTGCATTTGTAACGCGTGGAACTATTTTTTGGGATATCTTTTAGTATTTTATATTTTAATATATCTTTTATATAGCCCTATTTTTATATATCAAAGGAATAAGAATCATGTGGGAATAAAATAATATACAGGAACATAATATAATATAGGAACATAATATAATATAATATAATATAGGATATACATAATATAATATAGGATATAATATAGGATATAATATAGGATATAATATAGGAACATAATTGATGTACCCTGTGATTTCCTGGAGTAGAACAATTCGATGCAGTAGAATGTAACGACCAACATTGTAGACAATATTGGGACCTGCATGAATTTCAATTCGGTCCCCGTCCGCTCCATTTCCGCGAGTGTTTAAGGTCACGGCCCGTTCGCCGACGGAATAACGCTCAGCGGGTACACTCGCTTGCTCGCTCGCTTGCTCTCTCGCGTATCGAGAAGGGACGAAATGAGTGTGTAAATGTCGCATATTTCACGCCAATGGAAACCGCACGGATCATTACGGCCGATCGCGATGGGATGAGGAAACTCTCCGCTGCGGTCGAAACCGTGCGCGAGTACACGTACCTAGGTAAACCGTGATATGAATGAGAGAAAAACGAAAACTGAAAAGGAGAACCGATGCGGCGCTATCTGAAATTGTAAAATAACCTGAAGTTTACCTAAAATCCGAAAATTGTTCGCAGTCATAAAAAATACAGAATCTATATGTTGTTTGATTTCAATCTAAGTAAGCAATAAACTCAATAAAATTGAAGTTGAAACAATTACTTATAGAAAATCAGAAAATAAGTCTTTCGAAAATTAATTAATTTCGGTAAAGACATGTTTCTCTATGAGGATTCTTAAATACTTATCGCGCAAGAACACTGTCGTCTCCGATCCTGAGTAGATAAAAAAAACCAAAGAGATGAAAAACAGGACGAAGAAATGTTAAAGATAATAATGTTGGAAATAATAAAAACAAGGAGTCGGAAAGCGTCATGTTTACGTTTACCGAGTCGTACCAAGCGCCCAACTGAAAAAAAGCAGAGAGAAAAAGAGAGGAAGACAACGAGAGATATTAGGGGCCTGAAAATGTATGTCTTTACGATATCGTTCTTCGTCATAAATGTCACGTACCTTTGGCTAAAGAGAAACCGTGGCACCCATCGTGGCGCTCACCGTGCCTTTATTAACGACGTGACTTCGCCGACTTCCGGATTCCTATGGACCAAGGGAACCCTGGCTCATCGGTGCCTCGGAAACAAAAGATATCGTTCTGGTGTGGGTGCACGCAGAAGAGGCGGTACGCGTTTGTTCCCCTCGAAAACAATTACGTTGCTAAAAGGGACGGCCGAGTCTCCTCCGAAGAGGCGGAGAACTCATTCCGGACCGGTTTCAGAAAAGCGTTCGAAAGCGAATCGTTCTCGGGTTGACTTTACTTATCGGGAGTGGCTACGGGAAATTGTGTGACATTAGATCGCGATGAAGGGAGATGGCGAAAATAGGTAGAAATATAAAAAACATACGACAAAAATAAACGACGAACATAATTGGCAACAACAAGTTGATTGCAGCTGAATCGGACTCGTTAACCGGTTTATCACGACGTTTGATTATAATTGAATTATAATCGTGTTTTATTAATGCAAATTGTCAAATAATACGGATCGCTAGTCGTGTGTAAGATATAAAAAGATAAAGAAAATCGATTTCCAAAAGAATAAATAAAGTAGATTATAGGATTCTTTTTTAATCCTTCTTTCGTTTTCGATCTTTTTTCCATGCAACGGCAATGATACGTGGCTAAGTACAGCCTTCATCAATACCAGCGACTTCATTTCTCGTTATATCGGCGCGCGAGCAGCTTTCACCATGCGGGTACGAAAATAGTCCGGCGAAGCGAGGACATGCCATCCTCCGGTAAGAAGCTTCGGGCGTCTCAGAGGGCCCGGTGTCTCCCGATTAAGAGCGAGCTTGCGTTCCAAGGTGCTCGTAACGCCGCTCTAAGAGCCCGTACCTGTCCACGACCGGGTAATACCTGAAAACATGTCTCTATCACGGAGGAGAATCTCCCTCGTCCGGTAACGCCTTCGCATAAAACCGACGTTTTATCCCGTCTCCGGCGGCCGCGACGTGTTTACGGCGTTTCTATAGTCGACGGTGCAATAACGAGAGAAGGCACCGGGTGGACAGGGCGAAAAGGGGGGTGGATATTCCACGGGTGTGGGGTAGAATATTTTCGCGGGGCGGCGTTTTAAATTAAGAGACAGCCGTGTAAGGTGGCGCCAATGAAAGAGCGTAGGCTTTTTCTACCCTTTTCCGGTTTCTCATTGAAGGTTTCACGGAGGCAGAAATATGAATTCTGCGACGTCTTCGGAATACGACCAGTCTTAAGTGTCCTTCTCCCTTCTCTATTCTACACGGAGATACCTTTTCTCTCTTCTCCCGATCTTCTACATTTCTGTTCTTTCGTGTCTCATTTCTGCTTTTCGCGTTGCGTCCGCCGTTTATAATTCTTCTGCATCCATTCGATCGCATTTCAACCAAGTCAGTCGATTGACTGATCAATATGGCTTTTAATCAAATATAACTCAATAGTATATGGCTAATAATGTGAAATATTCCGACTGCAATGCAACAATGAGTACTTAATAAAGAGAGCATGATTCACATATTAGCAATAAATTAAGTTTTATCCATTTCGTCGATTAGTAATTGCTGCCAAAAATTGAATTTCAAAATTCAAATTAGAAGAAATTCAAAGTAATTCACAAAGCACTTGTTTAAATAACTTTAATTTGTCTTTGTCCTCGTTAAATTCCAAATATTTTAAATACTACATAAAATAATATACTATTCAATAATTATAAAATATCGATCTTGAATCTCTGATTTGATAATAATAAAAATGATATCTAAAATAAGAATATGTTGTAAATACTGTAATACCCAAAAATATTAATTCGCAAGGTTGATGCCCATAGCCAAACACGTGTATTCCGATTAAACTTGACGCGAACGAACTTAAAAATGCACTCGACGCGTAGCGAATTATAATCTGCGCCTGTTTATCTGGTTGCACTCGCTGCAAAGAAGGACGATGCTTTATATTCCATCAACGTCTCGTCTGGGTCGTCATACCGACATGCCACCAACGATACCATGCCAGAAGCTTCGTAGTTGGTAGGCAGACATGCCAACACGATGTCTGAATATGCTCAAAGCCACGAAACCATCGATCGCACGACTCGACACAAAGCAAGACCTTTGGCTTAATCACATTTTCCACATGATTCAGTTTAAATAAATCAAACTTTGTATCGTCAAAAATCATATAGTTCTGTATTGTTAATCAATACATCAGAAATTAAAATAAAATTTCAAATTAGTTTAAATTTATTTTACGGTTAAATTAATAAATTCTTTTAGCATGTAAGATGATATCATTAGACTTTCATTTCAAAGTGAAATAAATTATTCCTTACAATCATAGCTGAAGGATAAATAATCTTTTAATTGCAATTTTTCCTCCTATTTTCTCAAAAATCCCCTCTCCCCCCTCGCCCCAGAGTATAATTGCCATGTCATTCATAACCAAGATGCATAAGTGAAGAGATAACGATCCGAACAGCTTTACGATCAAATCAAATCAAAATTCAGGAGAATTTCGCCAAACTCATTCTTATTCAAATCACCTTTTGATCAACGGCGATTTCGCCGGATAATTTGCGCGAACGAGATTTGCTGCCGCGATTGAAACGTTACACTTGTGGAAATCAATGGCGACAGTAGGTCGCAAAAGATGTTATCCGCGCAAAAAATCCCCTAGTCTCTCATTTGCATTTTCAGACAGAATGTATCGGCAGCGTGTGGGAGCATACACTGAGAAAAAAAGCTGTTGCTTCAATTAAAATGTTATCACGGGGTGCCAAAAACATAAGTAGTTCATTCAATTGTATTATTAATAGACCCAATATTTGGATTGTTAAAACAATGATTGAATTATTGGTTTAAAAATGCAGACAATGGGTCTAATAATAATACAATTGAATGAACTACTTTATGTTATTGGCACCCCGTGATAACACTTTAATTGAAGCAACAGTTTTTTTTTCTCAGTGTAGGAGCTAATTTAATCAACAACTTTTCCACGCAAATCATATTCCTTCCGTTGGGATTATACGCAAGCTTGGATTCATTGTCTTGAATTTTCTTTTAATTATTTTTAAAGAGAAAGAGTAGTTTAATTAGTAACATCTTCTTATGTCATATGTTTTGCGTCATTTGATCAATGATTTTAATGTATATTGCGAGAGTCATTTCATATTTCGTTGAGAGTTACGAAAATCGCGCTGCTAAAATTTCTCGTTGTCATATATGTAATTAGAATCATCTTACGATATTTTAACATTGATTTATTCGAGCTGTTAGGAAATAAATTCGGTTTGAAATAAATTGTAGAATACTAAGAGGGGAACTAGCACGAAAATGCTTTATCGGAATAGGCAGAAGCTCGCGCAGTAGCTCTCTATCTTAATGGTAATCGGAACCTTGCAACAACGCGGCAACCGAGACGATCCAGCATAGACTATTACTTCGCACGTAACTCGTTTTCGAACACCGTTCTCGCGGCACCTGTTTTCACAGGTCACCTGAGCAAATGGTACCATGCGGGCAAAAGGTAGAAGCTATCTTTATTCAAATTATCGAGACGATATCTCGGAATCGCTTGGAATAATATCGCGCTTAATCTTAACTCACGGGCATTCTTGCCGCTAATCATCGCTTTTGTCAATTATTCTGCTTTATTTATCTCGCAAATACAGCCAAAATCTACTATTTTTAGCTTGCTTATCGCAAATTTCTTACGCAAACAGAATATCTGTCATCGCTTTCTTAACAACCTTTCTTAACAACCGGTTTGCAAATTTTGAAACTTCTCGTTAATAAAATGTATAATGCAATAAAATTATATAAAAATAACATTTCATTATATCACGTGGACGTTAAAGGTTCCTGTCAAAGAACACCGATGAACGTACATGGCAAAGTGAAAATGCCATTTCCATACATAATGCAACATTATTATAACTGCCATATGCGTCAAGGAAGCGTGCGCAAATAAACAACGTGTTGGTTAAATAAATAAACGTTAATAGAAAGGGCTAGACTTCCTTAATCGTCATCGTCCTGACGTCGCAACGTCGACCTACATATATTTTTACAGCCAGGCGAATAATGCCCGCGCCGGATTGTTTATTGTGCTCCAGGCTCCTCTCATCTGTAGGCCCCTTTCCTCGCGATAGATTCCTTTCCTCTCCGTTGTGGAGAGCCGTGACCATCTGTCATTTGTCGGTTGAGATTTTTCGAGGCGTCCAGTCTGGTCTGAATGGAGAACTCGTCTTCTCCTCGATGGCTCGTTATCGACAGTAAACCCGCCACTCGTCCTCACTCCGTCCTGGCGCGTTAATAATAATGTCAGGTAGACACCGCTCTCTCTCTTCCGATTCACGAGTGTGCCGAAGTGTTTCCCGAAAGATAAACGCGTGCCGTGAGCGCAATCGGCCGGCGCTCCGGCATTCAATAATTCGCACGGGCAATTAAGCGACGTGACTCGCGCGATTCCCGATATGAAAACGTCATGACGCGATTAAGGACTCCCCCTGTCACCTGTTGGAACGACAGGGTGCCTGAGGACTCGTTGGCGCGCGCGTGTCGTCGCGACGGTGGTGGAGGAGGAGAAAGAGAATCGGAGGAGGAGGGAAAAAAGGCGCGGATTACGTCCATTTACTTTCGAGAAGACGATTCGGAGGTCGGCCGATCGACATGAAGAAGATCGCAACAGATAGATATGAATTCCGTCGAAACACTACCGATTACGCGTGAAAATGCATTTTCAATAAAATTTAATTTATTGAATGCACCTTGACTCTCTTCATAAATATTCTGTAGAAACAGAGATAAATATCAAGAGCCAATATTTTATTAATAATTTGGAATCAATAAAACATTGTTCCTTAAAAAAACGTCTATTTCAGTATCGTACGTATTTGCTACATATACATATGTTAACACAACTGCTGGTAGTCGTACCCAACTTTAAGTACCATTCCACTTTTTTCTACTTCGGTTTTGTGGCAATTGCGAATTGCAGTTCGCTGTTTATCAAATCGATACCTCGTACGCACCCGTCGATAAATGACACCGTAATGATCTCGCCGTTGCGGTCAATTCGACCGAGATGGTCGATCAAACGAGAGCATCATTCCGAGGCGCGATTCTGCGGTGCCGCCGAAAAAAGAAATCGAACCAAAGGACAGAGCGGGCCCAGGTGGACGAGCGTAACCAGCAAGAGAGCAGAGAGAGCCCAGGGTTCCCGGGTATTATCTACGCGGTTCGGGCTTCGCGGCCAAGAAGGGAAGAGAGGCCCTTCGTGTTCGCGGCCGCGAAATAACATCAGTGGTTTGTGGTTTTTCATACGTGCAAGAAGTCACAATGGTTTATCCCGGAGCGATCCTTCTACGTAGCGCGGGACCAAATGCCTCTCCCTCTTTCTCTCTTCCTTCCCCCTCGTCTCTTTTTCTGTCTCTATCTCTTTTTCTCTCTCTCTCTATCTCTTTGGAAGAAAGCTTCGTGGACGAGGCGGTTGAAGAAAAGCAAGAAGAAGACGAGCAAGAAGAAGAGGTGGCTTTTGTTCCCACCTCGAGCGAGCTCGACGCGGTCTGCCACTTTTTCACGTTTCCCCTCACCCACCTCGTCCTTTCTATGCCTTTCTCTTTGTTTCACCTTCTTCCCCGCCCTCATCTCTCCCTTTCGCCACTTCCTCGTCCCTCTCTAGATACATCCTCTTCCACGGCTGATGCCCTTTGTCTCGAGGAAACGCGATTAGAAACCCTCGCGGTGCAATTTTGAGGCGGTTCCCGCTTCCGTCATAATGGCGCGTCTATTAGTCTCTTGAACAGCGGGAGACGATTTTAACGAATTCTTTGCTGCCGTTTTCTCTATGGCCCTTCCGGCTTTCTCGTCATAATCTTAGGGATACGCTAGTTTTACTTGAAATAGAAAACATCTGTTATTTGATCTCATTCTGGAGCCGTAGCATAACGCCAAACGGTAGTTTCAATAATGCTGGAGTACGTAGATATATCGATTCAGATGTTTATATGTTTTAATATATCTGTTGATAAAAACTCCCAACAATCTTTGCCAATTTCAAAAAAAGATAAAACAAATAATCATGTGATAAAGATGAAAAATTATTGCGCTCCTTCTACGTATAATATATGTACATATAATCAATTATTAATTATATTGTAATTATATTAAAATTATGTTGTATTGTTATATTAATTATATTGTAATTACAATTATACTACATTCACTTCAATGTCGTAACTTTGACTCTATAGCTGTAAAATTAAATACACGATGCATTTAATGCACCGGGGACAGGCAGCTCATTGTCTTTTAGAGTAGCAGGCTTTATTAGCTGTCGGAAACAATGAAAACGAAAAAGCGTCGGTAATCATGCGGAGGATCTACCGGGAGCGGGTCCCGATGGGTCGCCAGAGGAAAAAGAATCTCAAGGAAACGAAGAAGCTGATGCTTTGTGGTCCATAAATAAGTCACTGGTCGATAGCAGCAGCACGCGATAATCGCGTTTGTATTTTGAGCGACAGCCAATATTTAACTCCGGCAATAGTAATCCGTACGACAACGACAACGACGACTAGGACGTGCCGAAGAGACTACCGGAGGGTTGGTAAGTCGCGTGTTCCTCGATGGAAAGCGAAGGTCGAGACTAAAGTCATGCGAGCGTGATCCCTCCAACTGTTCGACGCACCGACAGGGAATCTCCTACATGGCGCTTTGGACAAGGTAACCAGAGATGGGTGGCGAGAGCCGCAATTCCTGGAAACTTGGTCGGGAAGACCTGGACACGACGATAAGTCACGAAAGTGACGAGGCCATACCTGGCGCGGCGTGCTAGACGTTCCAGATTCCAGGAACATTACGTTCCCTCCGTTCTGTCGAACACGGTTTTCATGGATTCCCTCAAAAGGGGCCTATCGAACGAAATAAAAAATATGTCGCGTCCAGGAGAGAGAGACGGAAAGAGCTAATTATACTCGTTAGAAGATAATGACAGTGATTGTTAGTTTGAGGTAATCGAAATATAAACGGCGATAACAAGGATACGATTACTTAACTTAATGATGATAATATCGTTATAATTGAAGAGTCGCATGGCATTAATAATTGTTATCATGATTTATAACTTTCTCCATGCGGTTTCTATACGTCGCGGTTTCGACAAACTAAGCAAATGCTTTTACAGGAGCCACGAGTCTTGGGCAATCGCTGAGAAATTTCTATAAGGATTAAGAAACCGAGGAGGATATTTACGCTATCGTTCATGACTCCGCTATTCATACGCAACGTATTCATTCGATTAAACGATTATCATCTTATCAATGGATAGTCAGACTCCCGATAACGTTTTTTACATTTCGTAATTCGAGATAAGGCATGAACACAGGTGAGAAACTCTATACACCTAACAAATATAGCTTCTAATTAAAAAAAAACACACAAAGGCGAAAAATAATGTTAGCTATGATGTACTATCATATGCGTAAAAACGAATTGATTGGAATGATTGATGAGTAAAATAAATTATTTAAGTAAAAGACAAATAAATTATTGATTAATATTACGAAAAGAAAATCCTCCATTTCCATTGTGCGGGGATGTCAATTTAGTCGAGACGAAAACGGACGACGGTTAGGAATATTTTTCCGGAGTAATAATTACGGGTTTCGCTAATCATAGATTCCGAAAATGGATTTCTGCGGCGACGCTAGATGATTCGTTTTGGCGACGCGAAACAATGTTTGCTTCCTGGTGACTACGAAAGAACAGTAATCGCATTAGCGGTCGCGACCGAAGTGGCGCGTCCGCAAAGCGCCTCTCGCCATTACTTCAACTTATACCGTAACAAATCCGTTCCGCGGGATCGGTTCTGTCACCAAATCACGCCGGTTTTGCCACGCTACTCCGAACCGCGAGCCGAACAACCGGCTAACAAACGCGCGCAGCCGCGTGCAATCGCCCCAAGATAATGCGCGGCGCCAAAAAAGCTTATTAATATCCTGACTGGCAAAAATAGCGTTTTAACCGAATGATTCGCGACGGATCGTGTGTTTTCAAGAACACAAGTCAAGCTATACGGGAGTTAATTACGCTCGATATTTTTTGCCGAACTTCCTGAGTGGTAAGTATCGAATCATGTATCGATTTCTCAACGTTAGCCGGGTTAAGTAGGAAATTGAGATACCGAAAATACGACGATATATATATACCCAGTCCCGGGGATCGAGATTCGAAAATCGATCGCTTGACAATTAGCGGCGACATTTTCGCCAGCTCGGATCCCGAATAGGAAAAAAATCCGCGGGTTATCCCTTAATTAGAAGACACCGACGAATAACGCGGGACGATTGGACGAGATAAAGCTGCTGGAAGTTGCGGGAGCTAAGTGGCCCCTATTCCGCTACCGACAGCTTCCAAGGGTTCCTAATTGTCAAGATCGAGCACCATAATTACACCCTCCGCGATTCGTTCCCGTGTCTCGAAGCTCGTCTCCCCGTTAACGGAACTGAACGAATTCTCCGCGTGGCAAAACGATGTCGAGGAGCGGCGTCGAGCGATACGGCAGGTAGGCAACCGTAGTTCGGGAATTAAGAAGTCTGGCCTGATAAGGAACGATAAAAAACCACTTTCCGCGACGGAACCTATGACCCCTCTCGCGTGTTTCTCCTTACTATATTACAAGTATGCGAGGAATCCATTAGAGGCTAAACAAGATAGATACTATCTTGTTTACAGTTTAATCAGTAAGATGTCAAAGACTCTGAAAATAAAGCTAAAATAAATAATTAATTTTAAAACTGCTATATAATATCCGTTAAATAAAAATAAAGAAAAAATACAAAGTTGCAAGTCCCTAATTCGCGAAAAAAGTTATATCGATAAATATTGCTAATATTAAGTTCTAAAAGAATTAATAAAAAATAATAACAGAGCAGTATGCAACCACCTTAATTTTGCATGCAACCAATATTAAAAAAAAAACTTCGTTTAATGGTTTAATTTAAAACCAAAGTATTTAAAACTTCACAGCACTGGAATTGCGTGATTCGACGGTGGCAGAGTCAGGTTACGTAGTGCTCGAAATGAGTTTATTGACACATTGGAGAGATATCGCACGGCGGGTAACTTCCGAGAAATTAAGAGCAAACATAACATACGAACACACAGAACAGTTTCTAGCCGTATTTTTAACCGAATATCAGTCAGTTTCTGGAAATTCATCGTATCGATATCGTAATTTCTTCTACACTTCCTTCCTTTATAATTAAAAATATAATCAAACCACAGAAGAGATTTTTGTTTCGACTCAACTGGCCAGTTCTTAATTTAAATTAATATATCGCGAATCGCGACGTTTTTTCGACCATGGGTTTTGGTCTTTTCTAAAGAGAGTAGAATTAATTATAATGTAAAGAATTTGTTGCGAAAAATGCTCTAACATCATCGAATATTGCGATAAATATTACCGCATGCCTCGATGGTCGAACAGGCTACGACGCCCGCCCAGATTGTAGGGAGGTCCAGGTTTGAATTCTGGTTGAGGTAAAATTTTTCGCAACAAATTCTTTACATTATAATTAATTCTACTCTCTTTAGAAAAGACCAAAACCCATGGTCGAAAAAACGTCGCGATTCGCGATATATTAATTTAAATTAAGAACTGGCCAGTTGAGTCGAAACAAAAATCTCTTCTGTGGTTTGATATTTACTGGCGAATAATATCCTATCTCTTGTTTAAAAATATAATCTTAATACAGAGATAAATATATGTACAGTCAAGGCGGTAAAACATAAACATATTTCTACTATGTAAATTAGATATGCGTTATAAGAGTTTAATCAACGCAATCATTAAACTAATTGTCTCGCCATAAGGGAAGTCATGATTAGATTATCAGGAATTTTAATTGCTTTCGTATTATGTAATTTACGAGACTCCCATGACACGCACTCGCGCTTTCTTATCCAGGCTCGTGTTTATTTTTCGTCTGTCATTCGAGATGTCGATGAAGTAATGGAGTACGAATTCCAAAGCTGCCGCGTGACGCTCGCGACCGCGTGTTTCATAACTTTCCTCAAACCGCTATGGCGATTTGCATCCTGTTACACTACGGCTCGTTATGATTTCGCCGACTAGCTACCGGTGCAATTGATAACGGCTATGTTTGCGCAAGGCGCATCGCGTTCGCGTGTCAATCTCGATATCGCATCGCGACAGAATATTCCAAGTTCTGTCAAATGACACTTAAAAAATGTTCAACAATAATCAACGAACACATCGCTGATTCGCTATGGAAATAATTCTATCGGAAACAATCGTGTTGTTACGATTTCCTTCTTTGGAAAAGTTATTACAATGTCGTTAAAGTGATGAATGTTCAATTGATGAATGTTAAACGGAATGATCGATGACTAATGAATCACTAAAGACTAGTGATGATAAACTGAGATTAATCGCAGATATAGTTAAATTTGAAGAAAAATCTAATTAATGTAGATCGGGCAGACAGTATAATAATTTATATGAGCTTTTCACGGAACGTATTTCCATTAGAAATTGTCACACAATGATAGCGACGTTTATTCAGTTATTTTTCCCATCGATCGATTCGACTCACCAGTATAACACCAGGCCGGCCAGACGACAGGGCTCTCGGTGTCCAGCTCCCTCATTCTCTCAGCGACCCGCGGACATCTCCACTCCGTTCTTCCCGACGTGGCGGTAAGAATGTCCAGTTTGGCTACCAGCGTCAACCTTCAACCGAGTGAAAAATCTTCGGTTCTACCTGTCGAAAGTCGCAGGAGAACCTCGTTCGACGATCTTCAGATACAACCACCTGTTGCTTCGCATTCAGAACTTTGCGTTCCAGGTAGACTCGTCGACCTAAAGGATCTCGTTTCGTTGTTCGCTTGATCAAAGTTCGGAGACAAGCCTCTGCAAGGCCTCGTCTTATTTTGTATTCTACGCCATACACATGCAACTAAAGGATTCCGAGAGATAGATAAGTCTCTGGATGAGTCTTCGCCGTCACCGCGCTCCGGTTCCGCCGCTGATAAGGCACGGATGACACGTCATCGATTCGCCTGGCCCTCGTTTCACTTCCTTTCCGACTGCACGTCTTCTCTCGCTCGTCGCGTCGTTTTCCTATGACGGTAACACGTTTCCCGCGAATCGTCCGAGGTTTCACTGTCGTGTAACGGCGAGGGACACGCGTGTTACACGAAAAGGTGTCTGGCACTCGACTCGAATCGCGCACTAAATGTCACGGAAATGTCAATGAGGTGCCGCCGACGTTTGACACCTTCACCGAATGTCCCCTTCCTCAGCGCACCTTGCCACTCGTCGGATAATAGCTGTCTTCAGGATCGCGCGGATCACCACGGATCACAATCGAGTCTCGAACTATCACCAGACGACTCTTTCTCTTGCCCTTTTCACTCGAAGCGCAACCATTAGGCCATTATTCATGCAAATACTAAAAATTGTTGATACGGTACAACACCAAAATTTTCAGTCCATCGACTCGTTCTTAATGAACAAGCTCAATCACGACGGGCTTGTCCTCTATCATCGCGACAAGTTTCACCAACATAAGATCTTATATCCTATTGATCGAGTCGAACAGATTCACCAGACTTTTCGCATCCGAGTATTTCAACAGATCACTCGTTCGTCGCGAACTTCCGACTATCGGTGTCAAGAGAACGGGCGTTCCATCGGGAATATCACTCCCTTCACCTTCACGGTGATCGCGGGTTCACTTTCTTCACCCTACTATAGACCGGCGATGAACCGGCCCCGGTAATCGCAGAGTGTACTCTCGACCCGGTCGATCCTTGCCTTCAGTCCGGGAGGATCGTTGACGTACCGCGGGATGACACGACACTACAACACGGCACTGCTGCGTGAGGTGATGTCGAAGAGGATAGACGGATAAACAGAGACAGTAGGGGGAGAAAGAAAGAGAGAGACGGAGACACACAGGTAGGGGAATAGATAGGGGGAAAAAAGACGGTGAAAGAGATAGCCAACGGGGAAAGGAAGAGAGAAAGAGAGAGAGGGAGAGAGAGAGAGAGAGAAGAAAAAGAGAGGGAGAAAGAAAAGAAAAGAGAGAAAGAGAGGGAAGAACCTGACCACCGGACACACTGCTCTGCCTTGGTAGGCACACACACAAGTAAGCGGAGTGGCACTTAGGTTGGTGCACCTGCCGCGAGAGTCCGCGTCGTAATGGGAGCGGGGCAACGGGCGGCAGGTAGGCAGGCCCACCGCTCGTCAACGGAGAAGGGGAGTCAGTCACATGGCGAGTGCCCCGCGAAGGAGGTGGTAGCCGGAGTAGATGGTGGTGGATGAACGAAGGTGGTGATGCTAGCGGCGGCGACGGCGGCAGCGGCGGCGGTGGTGGTAGTTGGTGGTAGTGGTGGAACGCAGGAGTAGGAATCAACGGGGTCCTCGGGAAGAGAGCCGACTTGGCCGCTACCGGTGTAACCTGTCGCGACGATCAGTGTCGGCGCGGTGATTCCGCCTGGGAAAAATTTAAGATGATTTTCTCGCATCGCAGAACGATGGCGACTGAGATGAGTATGGAAACGAGAGGAAGGGGTAGGATAAGAGTCTCAAAAGATTCTTGCGAGTTGCACAGCCCGATGATAACCGTCGAGGATAAAAGCGGCGCACGAAGGAACGTTTACGTTAAGGCAATAAATAAAATCTGCACTGGGAATCAAATATGAGATATCCAACGAGATAAATAACGGTGCAAGTCAAGGAGACATATACTATTTCCTGAATAAAACTAGGGACACGAAATAAATCAGAGAAATCACTGCGGGAGAAGTTAGCGATTTAGAAGAAATGAAGTGATCGACAATTGAAAACAGAAACCGCAATCGAAGACGAGACGGAAAAGAAACGGACCATTACTTCCCTTTGTTTACAGCGAGGAAACATTTAGCTAACATTATTATCGAGACAGCCGCACCGTCTTTCTAGCGTGCTTCGGCCGATTATGGTTAATCGGGATGCTCTCTGCTTGGGTTCCATATTTGGATCCACTTACGAGACAGAACGAAAGAACAGCCATTGAATTCCAGGCGCTTCCCGAGATCGTTGGTAGAACTTGACGATAGATTGTCCCACGAAGCTTCTTCCAAGCACGTCGTTCAATGTCCAGCTATCAATGCTACGTCTTCCTTCGCGTCTGTGATCGGTCGAGGCTCGTATAGCAGCCTAGGTGGACACTACGTCAAGGTGAAACAAGACGCGAACATCTCGTTTGCTTGTATCCTATAGTTCTTCGGGGTTCGCTCGTAAAACAATATCATCAGCCGACTCTCGAATAGCGCGATCCTGTTTTCGTAACAGTTCTACTCTGCCGTGTCCTCTCGCGATTTTCATTAAACGTGCATCTCAAAAGGTAGAGAGAGAGAATAATTCATCATACATTTATAAATGACAATCGCTAACATATTTTCCGTACCATTTCACGAAAATAAAGTGCCTAATCGTTTAAATAGCATTGCGTTAAATCACGCGAAACATATACATTTTCTATCTTACAATTAGTTCTTTGAGCTTGCAATCTTATCAAAGCTCTACCAGAGCTAGGATTAACTATGCTAACTTTTATTATATTTTACGTTGAGCTCTTCTAAGCGTACGTATCGCGTGAAATTTTTTATTGCTACATCATCTGCGCTCATTTTATTTCCTAGCGATTGACATAATATCTTGTAAAAACATTCATAAATTTCTCAGGATGCTAACAGTCGGATAAATAGCTCTAATAGAAATTCTCTCGCCATTCTGATTTTTACTACTCAAAAGTCAGACCCTATTCATCCATCTAAGTTAACAATAATTACACGGCACTCCAGGGGAATCCTATAACACCGTCGGTCGGAGCAAGGAACGTATTATCCCGGAGATTATTCTGGAAGCGTCGCCTTAGGTGTCCGGACATGTTCAGAATCCTGTGCCGCAGTGGGATACCTAACGTGCGGAGCCAAGATGAGAGCTTGTTACGTTAACCATCATATTGTTTCGCGAGGGCGAGACGCTGCTTCGGCCGCGCGGCGAGTGCGTGGCGGCGCAACGAGTAGTAGTTCGCCCCAGCTTCGAGGTGTACCATCAAGGACGATATATCGCGTCCGATATATATCACTCGGGAGAGAAAGAGCACGTCCACCTCTACACACGTCGGGTTTATTATACGTGCGTACATATCCGTATGTGCGCGCCGCCCGGAGGCTGCGCTTCGAGCTCCTCGTTTAGATATCCGCTCCGCGAGATTATTCGAGAGAACGAACGACGGAGCGAACGCTCGTCGAAACGTCCCGATGGACGGTGCATTATATTGGTATCCTATCTGGCGTCGATCGCCGGGCTTCCGCAGGTAGCGATTACCACCTCGGCCATTTTCTTTCCCGGAGAACTATCGGCCGATTAAACGGTCCGTCGACCTCCTCCGCACCTCGCCGCGCGCGCGCAACGGGATGTATTAATCGTTCGGCTGGATCAATACGACTCGTCCTTGTATGCTGGACCGGCGTTCATCAGTCCACTCGTAGGAATTAATTAGTGCGCTCTCGCGATATGCCGTCCAGCCGATTAAAAATCTCGCGACCGATCGGCCATAATGATATAGAGTATGATAAGAGCATGAAAGTGGTAATGATTACTTACTACGTAAATATATTCTGAGGTTAAGTACCTGATTTTACATGAGCTGTCATGCGCAACATGTGATTTCAACTTCTTTGGAAATTATAAAAATGTTGTACGTTTGCGATTCTTTATAATTCGTATTCATATTATTAAAATACAATAAAGAAACCTATACATTTAGATTAAAAAGATAAAAAAGATAAAAAAGGTCATTAGTATCACATATTTCTAGTTTCCTCTTCCTTTCCGCTCATTTACACGATAAGAAACGGTAGGATAACTTTTCATAGTCAAAACTGTCTCGCGAGCATCGAATAATCAATTTGTATGTAGCATTATGCGTCATTCTCACGACTTGTCGGAGCGAATTAATACTGCGGGGAAAGCGACCCACGCCTCTTATTCAAATCCATTTTCTCCGGGGAATGAACGACAGGAAACGCGTCTTTGAACGCGCCTCGTTTCGCACCGCATAAATCTCGGGATACCGTATTCACGGCGTGTATCCACGACGGAAAGCGTTTTCGAGTTTCTGAAGCGGCGGTTTTCCCAATCGTAGACGCGGACTAGCTAAACGCGGGTTCCATTTGGCCGTGGCTCATCCTCAGAGACGAGGTAACCGGTGGCGTTCATGAATACGTGTTCATTATTTATGAGCAACGCCTCTCGGCATCAACTGGACCGGCCTCTCTATCTACCGGTAGGCACCCGGGAGAGGAAGGCAACCGGATAACGTATTACGTCTTCATATTTTTTCCTCTCGTGCACGCCCGGTAATTAAAGGTACCCCGCCAAGGACCCCGATGATTTACCGGCGATGCTGCACCGACCTGATAAGATGGGACCGGTTGATAACGAGGTTCCTTTTGGAATATCGTGAGCCGGATCGAGTTCTAGTAGACTGTATCGTCTCTTTATAATATTCCTATAACTTCTCGCTGCTGGCTACCGCCCGATCAAGTTTATCGCATGTTTCACGTGACATACGTATCATGTCACATAAGAATTTTCTCTATATATTAAATTAGAAATGACATGATATGGTCCGATTTGTAAAATAATAAAATATCTTATATATAAACAATTTTCTAATGCCGAGATCTCCGAAGCGTTTATGTATATATATATACCACTGTAGTAAAAACAAAATCAATCTGTCACAGCATCAAGCTATAAATATCATCGCTGCAATAAATACGCGTCGATCATTATATTTTACCGCGATGGATAAACGTTAGTTTTGTATACGATCCGTGACGATCATTGACAGTCGCTGATAGAACGGTTACGCCTAGTCGATCGAAAAGCATCGTGATCCCGAGCCAAGCATCCGCGGCATCATCGGCAGGCAGCGCCGAGGGATCTCGATGGGGAAAAAAAAAGCAACTCGCGGTATTCCCCTTTCTCATTACGGTATGCTGGATCAAAAGTGCTCATATTTCATAGACTCGTTCTGGCGTGCGGCACGAGAACCCCAATGGCCTCCGCGCGCGCGTGTACGCGGAGAAGTTACGGTCCCGTTGAGTGGAGAAATTTACGTTCGTCAGCAAAATGAGTACCGCGACGAACGGGGCGAACGACGATGACGTCGGCGAACGAGGTGGACGGCACCGGTGCCCGATGATGATTTCGACGATTTAATTGAAACGTCCGGCCGGCACTAAAATCTCCCCTTCTCCGGCTCCTCTCTCGCGCGCGCTGTCTACCGCGCCTCTCTTCTGCCACTCCTTTCTGCACTCTCTCGTGATGATCACCGCGATCCCTCTCGAGGTGCATCGCATGCATTAGTGTTTTTCAAACCGAGCCATAATGTTGCGCCGGCATCGGCGAACTTGCTGATGCTGATGAGTCGATGCGAAATCGACGATTAGAGAGAACGTGGGCACGTTGCGTGTTCATGCATGTATAAGTGCGTGCGTGTTATCTTAGGAAAGACATTTCCGAAAAACCATAAAGCCAAAGAACATTGATACTCTAAAGTAGAATATGTAAATTAGGATGCGCGTTCTCTTATGTTCCGAAGAAGTGCTCGTAAATTTTACAGGTTGAGGCCCTAATATATCGACCGATTCGATATTCTGCTATAAAATTAAGAGTTTGACAAACGCAGTCGTAAAAAAAAAACGGATTCGTCGCCTTGGAAATACCTGACAGATTCAGGAAACGTTTCGGGAATCATCTCGTGGCGACGGCCCCGACGGATTTTTCCCAGTCCGGTCGAGAGGGAAGCTTTATTAGCCGTTTGATTTACGGCAAGGCACGGCGCGTAATTTGCCAGGCTATATTTAATTTGCCTTAAAAGCGACCGTGAGAGAGGGATAGAATAAGTGAGGCTGAGCCAACGCGCGCCTCTGCGAGAGGCGTAAAAACGGGCGGTTGCTTTGCGGAATTTTTATTATGATGTATTGTACACCGGCAACGAACACGCGAACGCGCGACGGACGTTCTCTAATGAGCGCGAATGAATCGTACGGGACATAGAGAAAAGGCTCAGAATTCATTTGCTGCCCCGGACCGATTTATCCGTCAACGTCTGTCGTCTTTCGCGAGTCGTCTTTTCTCGAACGCAAGAAATCTGGGAGGCAACAAACCGTCGAGGCACCGATTGATATCTCCTCCAGCTTACATGCTCTCTTTATCATTCTCTCTCACCTGTCCCGGTTTTTCGATCGGTTAATTGAAAGGAACGGTATGAAATTTGCTATTTTCAACGATTCATCCGCGATACGTCCGTCGTTCGTATAATTATCGATAATTCTAACTCATTTCGCGCAATTATCCGCAGTAGCGTAACTATCGGTACAGTATATCGTCAGGGCATAATCATCTGCGTTAAAAGCTGACTAGTGGGTATGACATTGGTTTTCATAATCTCAATATTTCTTATTCAAAACTTCTTGTGCATGAAGACTGTAATTAGACCAGTTAAAAGAATTTCAAAAAATAAATAATATTCTCTATCAATCATAATATCAATAAAGAAAATACTTTGATGTATTAAATGTTGCGATCTTATTTACTTTGTTGCAAAGCTAATTCATTCGCTGAAGCAATTTAATTCCAATATATATACCATATATATATTAATATATATTAATTTCATTATATATATGCTAATAAAAAAAGCGAGTAATAGTTTCATCTTGCAAACGCGTTTCAAAACGACTGAGATTATAGCAAAATTAATTAAACATCAATCGTAAATATAACGCGTTAAAAATTATCGAACCAACGTCGCATACTTAATTCGCGAGATACGCAGTAACGATATCCGACGTCGTGACTGCGATCGGTAAATTAAGATGAAAGAGGCTCCCGAGTTTTTCGGATCGTCGAAAGGCCGTGTTCGCGCCGATTAATATCGTCGGCCGCCGCGATACGATAAACGAGATGATAAATACGAACACGCACGATTATACCGCGCGAGGTTACGCCGCGAGATACCGATGAATCAGCGGTGCTAAAGGTCAGACGGATGAACGTGCACTTGAAAGGTCAAGGAAAGATGCAGGTGTCGAATGGAGGCGTCGACAAAAAAAAATTATATAAGCAGAACGGTCAGTCATGCCAGCTTCAATCCAGCCGCTTTAAAAATACCGAGATCTCGCGATGAGCTCGTGCAAATATCCAACTACACAGAGAAATCTGCTCGAGAAGACGTCCGCGGCGAGAATTTCGACGAACGGCGTTTAGATTTCCATCGTGTCATCCTCCAGACGATTCCTTACGCGGCAGATATTGCGCCAAATGCTTCGCTGTTTACATCGGCCACGCTCATCGCAAAAACAGGATCAAAGTAATTTATGATAAATAATTCAGTTGATGACTTCGTCACGCGGAATATTCTCCCGATTATTCGCGAGATATACAGTGGAACGACTTATCGATATTATATTCGTACAAGGACCGCGAGAGTTGACTGACCTGATACGGACAATATATAAATGCTAAATGACGTTTAATTAAACGTTGGAAAGTGTTATGACATGGTATCATTTTACATTTTTACAATATGTCACTGTTATTCAACGTCGTTTTTCCATCGGAATGGCTGTCACGAAGAGACGAAGTATCACGTCGATGAAATACGAATATCGTCGGTTCTCGCCGTTTCGGCGCGCGAAATTCGCGATTTACGGCGCAATTTGGCATTAATATTCCACCGGACGTTCCGTGGGCCCGAAATGACGCGGCACGTTCTTCATTCTCGTTTATCGGCCGTGCGCCAACGCGCACGAAAATTTGGGGCCTAATGTAATCCAATAATTTATCCGGCAGCGAAGCGAGAGAGAACACACGGAGAGCGTAGGTAGAATAACGTATAAAATCCTCCGCTTTAGACCGGTAATTTATATGGTGATATACCGAAAACGCGCGGCGCGTTCGCTAGAAGCGTCAAATTCTCTCCTCTCGATGCCTAGATCAAGAGACACGGCAGTGTCTCGCGCCAAGTAAGTATACGCGCAGCGAGACCGCCCCGTGTATCTCTTACGCGAGACGGAAAGTTACGAGTAGGTACCCGAAATTATTGGATCTCAATAACGGCTGATCCGATCAACTTCTAAGTAGGCTCAATCGATAGCTTGGGTCCGATTTCCATAAGAAAAATGTTTTCATTTTTCTCCTACGTGTCCTATGACCTATGATATTGCGATGCAAAGTCTAAATGTGGCGAATTTACGATTAAAATACTTCGTTTTCTCCTTGATCATCATCGTCAAGTATAGGCTACTAAGAGGGACGCGGAAAGAGTGCGGAAATGTACCACAGGACATCGTTCATTGGTTGGACGGTTCGGCCAATAGAGAAAAACAGATTTTCTCTTTTTCTTTTGTGACCAACATGTGATTATTAATAAATAAAAAGTTTTATTTTATCAGTACTAGACATCACAGACACGCGCTGCGCGCGCGCTATTAGACATTTTATTTTTTACTTTTTACTATTCCTATTAACCCCTCGATACATACAATACACACAAATGTCAAAATATGCGATGACAGCCACTCGCGAAGTAAGCACAGCAAGAGAACCAATCGGCATCGCGGAAAAGCCGAAACAATATTTCGAGAGATGCGAGTAATCGACTTTGCACGCCTTTTTTAGAAGTGGTCCACACAAATTTCATGCCTTTCTAATATACGGTCCATATATTTTATAATAGTAATTCTTTTGATGCATCGTATTTTATCAGAACCATAACACTAGCGTAATGACTAATTAACAATTCAGATTTGAATTATTAATTAAAAGGCTTCACTAATTAAAAATTTACGATTAAAGTAAAAAATATATAAATTTTTTAATGCTACGTATCTCAGATCGCCAATGACGGAACCCAGGCAGTGCGCTCTGTAGATTCCGGTGTCTAGGTGTTCTAATTCCTTGAATTCGATGTCTACGTGTCTCAGGTCGCCGATGACGAGGTCCAAGTAATTCGCTCCGTAGTTTTACGTATCTAGGTGTATTAATACTTCGAATTCAATGTCTACGTGTCCCAGGTTGCCGATGACGAGGTCGAGGTAGTTCACTCCATAGTTTTCGATGTCTAAGTGTATTAATACTTCAAAACCTCGAAAAAACCCAAGTAGTAGTATCTTTAATTTAAGACAAATAAAACCCAAATGATACGTAATGTCTTTGTACCTTGAAAAACCCAAGTAGTATCTTTCATTTTAAAAAATGCAACCCAAGTAGTACGTATTTATGTATATTTTACAAAAAAATGTTTGAAATCTTTAAATTGCGCCAAATATATATTACCTTGAAAATATACATTATCTCGAAAAATAGTTGTTGTACAACTACTTTTAAAAAATAAAACTTTTCAAGGTAATATATATTTGGCGCAATTTAAAGATTTCAAACATTTTTTTTTTTAAATATACATAGATACGTACTACTTGGGTTGCATTTTTTAAAATGAAAGATACTACTTGGGTTTTTTAAGGTACAAAGACAATTACGTATCACTTGGGTTTTATTTGTCTTTTTGTATAATAACTTTTTACATACACTGCGCGTGTACTTGGCGTTTTTTTTAAAAAGGTAATTTTGCTATTAATAATTTACACGCGCTTGACGCGGATGCTGAAAGAGCGGAAATATAAAGGCCTGCCTAACGAGCGAATTTATGTCATGAAATTCAGGAAGAAACGTGATCCCACCCGCGATACCTCGGCGTTGAGAACGAAATTAGGAATTAATTCCGGAGAATGTCGCGACGAGCAGAGAGCGAAAGTTCGAATATGAATCGAACACAGCGGAAGGTGAATTTATACTTATTAAAAGACCATTATTGCAAGCACGTCTTGACAACGATAAACATAAAAAACTGTTAGTTTGAATTATGCTGTAATCGAAAGTCAGATTCGTCGAGCGTTCACCGAGAATCCGATATTGAACGTGCCGAAAATCCTTGAGGAAATCGACGCTGCTTATCGCTTATGATGAAACTACGACACGCATAATCGCCGAGGAAAGAGCGCAGCGCATGGAGGGTGGTGAACCAGCGAGAGATGAGAGGAAGGGGGCACGCACGGTGCACAAAGTGCAATTTCATAATTTTTGCCTCGTAAAATCCGAGCAATGAGCGACGTAAAAATGAATAACTGGAGGAGCATTCACCCGCGGAACGAACAACTCGGTGGAACACCTCTCGCTGCTCTCCTCCCTCTCTTCCCCCTTGTCTTCGGCCCCCTTGATCGTGGCGTCCCTCTCGCTCGCACCAGGAGGTGGCCGAGCCGTCGGTGGTAGTTGCCCTGTTCCGCGGCCCCCACTGGCAAGGACTGAACGATTTTTATCTTCCGGGTAGAATAGATTATCTTTATTTACGAGCAATCTGCGGTATGAGCAAATTGTTTGGGAACGAGTAAGGGCCGCTTATTTAAAAGCCGTAAACTATTCAATACACGGACGAACTGAAATCTTCGGAGCAGCGAAAGTGTGAGAATGCCTACGTGCGTCACGGAGGAGCCCCGCGATAATTTCACTCGCAGCGAGATAAGTCCCAAGGACAATATAGACAACGAATCTTCAGAGCTGCAATTTCTTCTATGCTTGCTTAAAAAAACGCGATAGCATTGAATATTGCTGTGACAAGTATTTATAATCAATGAATCACGCGCGCTTGGAAAATGTATATCAATCGAGAAGATGTTTGGAAACATTTCAACGAGAGCTCTTCAGGCTTCAAGGCGTCTGATAAACGAACATCTGATCTCCAAAGTAGCATTTTCGAAACGGACATGCACATTTTACGCTTGAAAACGTTGGTCAAGTGCGTCTTACTGCTACAGCATTAACGGAACACGTAGACCAGATCGGAGTTTGCGATCGGAGTAGACGCGCCTCTCTCGCGAGCTTTGCTAAAGTAAGCTCGTCGAATGCAGCTCGAAAAAAGATGAAAACGAATGGAAGCGAGGTCAGATAGATAAGTCAAGTATCGCGTGCGAGAAGAAGGGGTTTGTTCACAGATGTCTATCTCTCTCTGACACTATGTTATCTTATCACACACATGACTCTGAATGACGTAGAAACTAACAACAGCGTACGCAACGGTGAATGATTCTATATGATTCTTTCTCAGATACACTCACATTCTAGGTTGCGTTCAAAAACATCATGTTAAATTCACCGAATGTTAAATAAGGTTAAAATGATACATGAGAGACCTTGGATGATGTTTTTGAACGCAACCCTAGATGAAGAAATTCCAGGGCACATATTATAAATCTATTTGAAAATGATTCCATTCGGAATGATTCCGAAAAACACAGGACAAAGATAGGAAAACTACATGGAAACGACAAAGACAAGCATAGAACAAGTGAATATCATTCCGAACGGAATCATTTCCGAATAAATTCATAATACGTACCCTGGGTACTATTATAACCCTGGGTCCTATGCTAGTCTTTGTCATTTCCTTATCCTTATCCTTTATTTTTCGGAATTATTCCGAACGAAATCGTTTTCGAATAGATTCGTGATACGTGTCCAGGTCAAGAAACTTCTCGCCACTCTGATATTCATTTTCTTTACTATGCTGAAGTAATATCGAGTCGGATAGATATACCACAATTTTAATACTTCGACGACGAACGTAGGAAAAAGAGATGCCGAGGATTCCACAGCTCTAGGTCAATCGGTAAAACGATAAATTTTTATTATCTGTATATTCTCAAATGTCATAAACTGTCGTCGAAAGAGAAACACGGTTGAGTTTCGAGTCGACTGAGTTCTAGAAATGAAATACAATTAAGGAAACCAGAAAGAGGCGTAACGCCGTAAAATGCGAGACGTGCGAAATGCTACATATCGACACTCGCGAACTGCACCCAGGATTAATAATGCCGGCGTGCCGGTCGTCGAGGGTGGGGGAGAGAGGGAAGTGCGGGAAAAGACGAGAAGAGAGACGAAGAAGAAGAGGCAGAAGAAGACGACGAAGAAGAAGAAGAAGAAGCGGCAGAGGAGAGGCAAGAGGTAGAGAAGAGCAACAAGAGGTGCAGCCTCGGGTGCCGGGCGGGGCTCAGATGTTTATCCCGGTCGACCTCTCTTCCCCCGTGCCCCCCGTCCCCCGGTGCCCCTCTTCGTGGTCTCCGATGTGCCCCCTTCACCTCCGGTTCTTGCGGAGAAGGAGCGCGCCCTCGGCAATCCGGTGTTGCGGAGCGTTGCATCTACGTTATGCGTGCTCTTGTTGCTCGGATGCGCTCACAGTGGCGTCGCAACCGTATCCGTTCTCTCCGACCTGGCGGACGGAAATTATGACAGGCTCGACCAGGAACGAAAGCCTCTGGTTTGCTCACGATGCGATACATATTAAAAACATCAGTACATCCGAGAGTTTAACGACTGGAGAACTTTGATACGTAAGTATTGTTGAAGCACAAGCAAATTAGTTATATATCACTCAACTATACTGTTTAATTGGTATATATTATAATTTCTATTTATACATATTTAAATAATTTTTTTTCATATTTTTTTTTACCTTCCCTCTCTCCAACGCGAACATATCGATCATCATTTACGTAACTTCAGAAACATACATTTCTAAAATTAGAACATTTCTGCGCAACCTTTTTCTGTCGTCGCTGTAAAACGAGCGCTAATTAATACAGGCAAATTGAGATGACGATACCGATCGCGTTTCAGGAATACGATTTTCGGATACTGAAAATTCTCAGAGAAGAAGGTCAGCATGAAAAACTTGGGCGTGACATCGCGGAGAATGAGGTAGGATGGCTCGGTTCGACAACCGTATCGATCGTAATCGAAACGACCGGAAAGAAGACCGGGGAGGCTGAGGCTTGTGACGAGGCGTCGGACGGTCGGCACTTGCAAAAAATCAACGTTAATCAGACACTTCGTATCGCCTGTACTCAGCTCCCGGTGAGTCGAGCGATCTAGCTCGCAGCAGGTTCTTCACAGCAAAAAATCGATGAATGAACTTACGCCAGAGCGGATGCTTCGCGCTCGAGTTGACCGACGACGGTAGTTTTACGAGTGTCCATCACGCATATCTTCAACATTATTTGTTAAAACGCTATACTTTTTTGTTATCCCGTTCCATCTGTATTAAAGCTCTACGTGTAAAATGTAATATAAAGTAAAATAATTTACAGAGAGGAGAAAATAGAACTATTAACGTATTATTACATGTTATATATCCGTATGGTGCATTCATAAAAACAGGTGTCCAGGTATGATATAATAAAAATTTTTAATATAAATAATCGCTTGGTATCCCTTAAGTTTCTTGAAATAAACGAGATGTTTCAGATGGTATCACTAATTATTACTTATCACCGTCTAGCGTCTCTTTTCCCGTCAAAACCAAGTTAAGTTCTATCGAATAAATTATATTTCTCGTCGAACAGTAGTCTGATCCCATGCATATGCATGAAACATGGTCCGCAATTATCGCTTCGCAATTAACTTCAGCCACCACGAGTTAATCTCTCCTTCCTAGCTATCTTTTATTTCGATTCTCCTTCTATCGCTTCCATCGTACCTCCTCGCGGTATTAATACAATAATACAATTATTCTTCATTGGCGATTCCATCCGCGCGGACCAACGCAACGATCGTCTGATCTATCGATCAATGACAACACCGTCGCATACAAGCGCAAACGAATCGAAGCTAATCATCCGCCAACACCGTGTGCTCGGCGGCTCCATCGAGATAAGGGCCCCGGCCCCGGAGTTCGAGGCCGAGCTATGACTCTCGGTGTGTATCCTTCTAGAGATTCGTAGGATGGTTTCATCGAGCACGTATTCCGCTGATGACGCACTTCCGGCCAAGTGAACCCTCGCGGTGGCCCCCGTGATAATTCCGGAGGATCGAGAGAGGAGCGAGAGAGATCCATCCACCGTGACTCCGTGGCCCCGTGACGACCCCGAAGAGATGTTTGCTCTTGTTGCGGTGCTATGCACCGTAGCGACCGGCGGCTGTATGGAAGTATAAGAAGAAGAAGAAGAGGAGAGAAGGAGATGAAGGAGAAGATGGAGGAGGAACAGAGCAGAGTGAGGAAGAGGAGAGTAAAGCGAAGAGGATCAAGGAAGAGCAGCGAAAGGAGCAAGAAGTCGACGCGATGATGAGGTGGGGCAAGGCAGGGGGAGAGACGCGGGGAGATGGTGGAGGACGGGTCTTGATCCAACGCCTAGCCTCCGAAGGAGCTCGCTCGGGCGCCCGATGGTAGCGGTTCGCTCATCATTGTAATTACTTCGCGAGGATGTACCAGTATATTGGATCATTATCGACCGCTCCATATCTACCACCTAGCCCATAAGTATAGACTTATGCACCCGGTGCCCGGACGGTGATCTGTGCTCCTACCTTTCTCCCTCTCTCTCTCTTTTCTTCTTTCTCTTGCCTGTACATACGATGCACGCGTGTGCACGTATACGAGAATGCGTGCGCGAAGACACGCATCGAAACGGGCAGGAGGGAGGGAAATGCGATCAGGGCACGTACCGGCTAACGACTCGTTCGTACGGCTCTCTGATCAAACAACCGCGGCAACCGGGGTAACTTTCTAAAGGGCCCTCGCTTTCGCCAGCGTCCGTTTTCGCGGAGGGCGATGACAGTGGCGTAAGCGGATGAGCGATGTTGATAAATTTGGTAATATCTCACCTATCGAACTGTGCGTTTGAACATGCGTATGTGTGCATGTCCATCCTAGAACCTACACAAACTTATTTCTTTTCGTTCCCTAGTGTTATACTAGTTAAAAAAAGGTTTGAAAAAAACCGTAGGAATGGAAATGTAGAAGAATTTGCGTGTAAAATTTGTATAATTTGTGGATTTTTAAGAATATTATACATTCTTTCGTGCATTTTAGAATAGTTGTTTTGTTTATTTATTTCTGAAATATATATAAAATTGATCATAATTTAATGGGTTTTTGAGAAGCAATAAAATCCATAAAATATTAATGGATTGACCGGACAAAATTGTTAGTTGCAAGATGAGGTGCGCATTGCAATAAATATACGCCGCGCAGCGGAAGCGACGGCTATACCGTAGCTGATCGATTAAAGGATATAGTGCAGTAATTATCGTTACGCGGTGATCTATGGGCTATAAAACATGGACTATAACTGTGTGCTTTTATTGAGAAAAAAGAGATACTCTTATACCTTTAATGTCGTGCTAGGGTCTACACAGACTATAAGATTAAAACTCTAATTTTAGAATAAAGTTGTATTTTAAACCTTTCTTTTATTATACTAATCCACAATAATTATCCATGTTAAAAATGCCAATAATTAACTCGTTTTTTAATTTTATCGAGAACTTCAATAAATAAAGAATGGTTTTAAAAAATAGATCATGCATCTTAATGAATTCGTAAAAAATACAAATACATTTGCGTCCATCGTTTGTAGACGATTGAAGGAAATCCGTTTTCGCAAGTTTGTTTAGTGCAGAAGTAAATGAAAAAAATTTTAAGGAAATATTAATCGCGAAGAACGTAATAAGATTGGTTAATTGCAGAGTAGGATGTGTACGGTGTGCCGGAAATGTCCGATTATATAAGCATTTGATCTATTAATAGATATCGCGGAGCAATTATCATTACGCAGTGATTTATTGTCCATAAACTGGATGTACTGTAATATTTAGTTACGCATATACCTCTACTCGGCGACTAAAGAAAATTACTTTATTTGATATACATTCGCAGCTTAATGGAATTATTTCCTACCGTATAAATAAGCAATCACAAAGCTAAACACCTCGCATACTGGCCTAAAAATCATTTGGCGTCATAGAATCTGACCTTCGGAATGCTGTTGAAATTTGATCTCGACCACGAAAGGAGGACTAGATTTCCACTTGAGCGATAATCGTTCATCTCGGAGAATGCCTCGACGTCTTTTGCCTAAAGACTTTGTAGTTTTCTCTCTCTCTCTCTCTCTCTCTCTCTCTCTCTTTCCCTTGGCTTTTTTCACTATGCAAATTTCCTGGACACGCCGAGGAAATGTAAATCTCACAGAAAATGCGTACGAAAATCGAAAAAGAAATCTTTAGCATGAAATTTGCACAAACATAAAGTCTCGCTGATGCGTCTGATAAGACGTTGGTTTCAGAAAAACTCAAATTACGATACTTCAGAGAGATACCTCGTACATACGAAATGAGTAAAATCATTGCCAGAATATAACTCGTTCATATTTCGTTCCGATCGATATGCCGATAAATTACTCCGAGTTAAATGCAACATGTACAAGATCCTCGTCGGTGTCGTTCGTCTATCTGACATCACGAAAAACAGCAGGCGTAGCAGCATTCCCCGGGATATCTGCCAACCCCGCGACCCGGCACGACCGTTAGACCGGAATCCAAATCGAGGATCAGGATCCTTGCAGGCCGCGCGTCGGCCGGGATCGATCCGGGACGCGCAACGGGAGCCCGCGGAGGAAGGAACGGGAGCGTATCGAAAGATGCAGGCTTCGATAATCCTTCAGGGTAGGTCGGTACATCGTGCTCGTCGAGTCTTGCCTATCGAGGTGAGGCGCTCCACGGAGCAAGGAAAGGGGCATCCGTATCTCTCTCTTTCTCTCTTTCTCCGCCTCTCTCTTTCGCTCCCTCTTCTGCTTTCTCTTACCATCGTCGTCCTCGTTCTCGCTCCTGCTCGCTCCCGCGGCCGGCCAGCCGACCTACGTGGAGATGCTCAGGTGTAAAACCGTTGATTGCCACGGCGCGGTATTTTCTCTTTGTACGGCGATGGTAGCGGTGGGCGTGCCGGGCACGACCGAAGGGAGACGGCCAAGGCCTCCTCATCGCGCGCTACCGCGATTATGTTTATTATACTGTGGCACACGCGTGTGCGTACGTGCGCGTACTTACACGCGTCCCCCGCCGTTCGCTGCGCGGCCGCAGCATCCTTGTCGCGGACGTGGGGACGCGCAGCATGCCGTGCCGTAGTCGGAGTGAATGGCGATAGCTACCGTGAAGACGCGTTTCCCGTCACAGACTTTGTTTAAAGCCTCGTGGAGGCGATGCCACGCCTGACACGAGAAAGAGAGATCGCGCCTGACTTGCGCGGACTTGGTTTAGAAGATCGGTCGCGGTCGCGTAGGATTGACTCTTCGTGCTCGGCTAACGAGTAGTCGTGTGCGAAGGAAGGAGTTTACAGAAGAAACACGTTAACTGAGAGGCGCGTTAACTGTAGCGTTAATCAATCATAATCACATAATTCATACTTTTATGTATATGGTAAGTATAGAAAGTTAGAATATATTTACTCCTAGCATCATAGAAAAGTGTCTGATATTTCCTACGTAGGTATATTTCTAATTTTATGAGAAACGACCGGAAGCGACAGCCGAGCGAACTCGCACGTCACCGATTTGTCAACGACCTAAGAGAAATGAGAACGTATCAGTGAATATTGCTGGAGGTAACACCGGAGTATACCCGAGGTGACTCGCTAATCATCCCGGCAGATCCCCTCGTGGCTTCGAGAAGAGATCGATCATCGCGATTCACGACGGCGGTAACGATCTCCACTGCCGTCATCGGCAATGACGCTCGAGCGACGCGCCGTCGTCGTCGAAGATGAGGCTGCGTTAGAATTCCATCGAGATGGAGCCTTGACATTTCGTGGCCTAGAATCGACCGGCATAATTGATCGGCCTCGCGCGGCTCCCATTCGACGAACGACCGTGCTATTCCATTCCGTCCGGTATGGTTACGACGAACTGCGTCGTACGACCTCGCGCCGAGACGGAACGCGACCGCGTCAACTTCGTGAACTGGATTCCAGTCTTTCGCGGAACGAAAAAGAAGCGGGACCGATTAAATTGGGCCCTTAGAAGGTCCCGAAGAGACTGGAAGAGGAGGACGCGAAATTGGAGCGAATCGCAGTAAAATCACGAAAGTACGCTTGTGTTGGATGGGTTATTTGTATTATTATACTCGATGCATAATTTCGATAATATAGTAAATGATTTTTAAGAAGTTAAAATAAATATTACAATATTTTAAAAAATTAGATGTACTCCAATTATTAATACACAGTCTTGTTATTCAATAGGTATAAAATATTAAACGACTATAGGGATATCATTCGAAGTGCAAAAATGCATGAGTTATCTAAAACTGACGTTACTACGATACTCTGTACGATGTTTCTTTCAATCTGCCGTCCTGAGATTTCAGCAAGCATCGACGCGAATTTGACGGGTAACGAGAAAAGTACCCGCAATTTCCATGTAAAGCTGACGATATCTATTATTACTACGGGTGTTCCTACAATGCGTTCTGGCTAAACGAACGCGCACCACGGCAAATATAAGCTCGGCAGCAGATACGACAAACAAATGCCACGGGTGCTGCAATTTTCTGTCGTTAACGATCGGTAGTGTCTTAAACCCGTGTGCACACGTACCAATAACGCGCTCGTGCGTACTAAAAATTTTATAGCGTCGCGTTTATCGGCACGAGAATGGCGTTGGCAAAACCTTGTTTAACAAAATAATGACTACAATTATTCTACTTTACATTTGCCTATGTTGTGTAGCGCAAACACGATACCTCCTCGCGAGAGAGGGAGTCGGCTTCACCTCAGCAATTTACTACAAGTAATCGTCGATCAAGAAGAGTTATAACTACCGGATTGTCAGCCACTCGCTAGCATTAAAAGCGCGTTTTTCAGTTGCACCGGCGGCCAGTACGTTACAAGTAGTCAACGTTTACAGGATCTAATTGCCCATCCGTCATAGCTCGTATTGCAAATTCTTCATTCTTTACATTCCTTGAAAAAACTAAACGTTTTACGAAGTCTAAGAAGCTATCATGTGTAGTTCATATAGAATCGATAAAAAAAAACGCACTTACGCAGCTAATAAGGAGATGTAACTTAAGGCTAGCACGAAATGATCTGTCGCGTCTCTTCGCGACTGAAGACGATCGCGTGTGCGATTCTGATATGGTCTCTCTTTCTCGTTGGCTTATAAAAGAATCATCTGACTCTGATGCAGCGCCCAGAGTGCAACCGTATAGCAAAAGTCGCTCGCGTGGTTCGTGTCTCGACTCGTTCAATTTACATAAACACGTACTCATTGATTGCCGGACCAGATTGTCCGACGTTATTACTTCTACGACCGGTTAACTTCACCGCAGGACCGCGAATAATCGTTAAGCCCTAATCACTTCGCTACGCACGTAGCACCGACCTCGCCCGATAGATACATCCGATACACGCTAGGTGCGTAGAGTTAGCTTGGTCGGCCTCCGCATAATCGCTCGAACTAGTGGGACGATGATTTTCACTTCCGACATTCAAGAAACGACGGTTATTACGTTACTTTGCTTACGTCGAATGCACGGCTACGGTTTATCGTAACGAGTTATCGCGGAAGAAATAGCACACCGACGACAAATAAATTGAGAATTACGCAGACTGCGTAACGATATTTGTTGCATGCAGGAAAAGCGCCGAAGATATTCATGAAGATATTCATGAATCATGAAGATAAGTACTCACCGAAATGATACGAGAAAGAGCCTCCGCCGTCAGAATAGCCGTTCTTCTCGGATCCTGAAAACAGAAAAAGAGAAAGAATTAGATCAGAAGGTCGATTTTACATTCTTTACACGGAGAAAATGTTATATTAAAAATTACTATGTATGGCAGTAGCCGTGGACCATTGCTGGAATTATAAAAATTTTTACTATGTTACTATATTAATAATTATTAAACTCATTTGTGAGAACATAGTAAACATTTTTGTAATCGAGCAATGGTCCACGGCTACTGCCATACATAGTAATTTTTAATATAACATTTTCTCCGTGTAGCTTTCGCAATTGTCCATTTTCTTTAATTCTCAATCGCTCGTATCGAACAAAAAAATTTCATGTTTTTTTCCGCTTTCTCGTTAATCTAAGCTTTCCCGCATACGATAACTAATCAAGGACTCCTTTTAAAAGAGAGGATGGAACTCGCATCGATCGATCGAATACCACGCGCACCGCGAATGCTAGATAGCAGTCTGGAACACCACCCACGAAGCGGCTACTTAGCATGAACGACCAGCCAGGAGGTACCTACCTATCTATCTGACAAGGTTAACTAATACAGCTTCCACCGATCGCGCGCGGTCTCTTGATTAGAAATACGTCGATAAATCAGAGAAAGGAGAGACGCGCGAGAGAGCCCCATGCGCATCGGAGATAGCCACGGAGGAGGAAGAGAAGAAAAGGACGAAGGAGAGAAACGTAGAACACGGCATTCCGTGTAATTGTCCCGCTTGTATACCCATAGGGTAAACAGTTCGACGATGAACATACGTAAAGACGGTTGAGCGAGCTGTGTGAATCCGGGGGATTATAGTAGTTAGCGGATAAATTATTGACTAACGCCAACATTATAAGTTGCTAGTGAAACGAAAATCAATATTCATTAACTACATAATACTCTATTGATACCAGCGTACTGAAATTTTGTGCAGTTCCACTCATTATGTATTTGTATGCTTTAGTGTGAATTATAATAACATGGAATCATTTATTGCATAATCTCACACATTTACTATAAAATAAACATTGAAACCTTCAAACTTATTTTACTTCTTCCGGTGGCCGCGTTAGCAGATGTACCGCTTGTTGCACCCGCGCTTCGTGCAAACGCAGTTTCGTGCGGTCGTAACGAGATAATTAAATAAATATAATCAACGATAAACGCACGCTGCCTTCCGAGTCGTCGTTTAATTGGACGTTACGCCTGTCAAAGCATGTTGCTTCCGCCGCAGCGCGAATGCTGCGCGCCGCCGTGTCAAATCAGCGAAAAGGGAAAAAGTCCAAATCTCTGATTTTCGTATATATTTTTAAGCCGGAGAGAGAGAGAGAGAAAGAGAGAGAGGAGCGAAGAGCAAAAAATTAAGATTATGTTATCGGAGTTTTCTTACCTTTGTATCGATCTGGGAGAAAACCGAAATCCCAATCGAGGCTGAACATTCTCGTCAAAGATGTAGTGTCACTTTACACTGATATCGATTCACCTCTATACGAAGCGTAAAATCAATACACACGTTGAAATATTTCACGTTTATAGGAATAAACTCAATCAGCGAGTCATTTAAACGAACACATGAAATTCTTCAAGCTCCAGAAATTTGACACAACCATGTCCTACATACATGTATATGTCTCATTATTTCACAAAAATATTTCATAAGCTCTAATCTAATACATATATCACGAAGAAATTCTTTATTGGATTAGAACTTATTAAATTTTTTACGAAACGGTATTGTTCACAAATCTAAGATAATTGGGGGAAAGATGCCAAATGGGGTAAGAGATGCCAAGCAACCATGATTCAGAATTCGTTTATAAGTTTATACGTTAACGTTCATACGTTTATAAGTTAACTACTACTTTATATTCATTTTATAGTGTTTTCTAATACCGTATTCTTTAAATAACAAATACATTTATTTAAATTAATTAAAATATATTTCTTTTATAAATTAAATATAAAATGTTTAACGTCTTCCCCCCGATTACCTCATATACCTCATATACTCGAAATAATTATTTCACAATAAAGGCAACATATCCGACCAATGCGATTTCACCGCGATCGTTACTGACGCAGGTCATTTTCATGCTTCTTCCGTCGTCTTTCTTCTCGTCGTCGCGGCGTACGCAGGACGAGCGCATAATCGTCCGCGCGGCCTGGAAAGGCCGACGCGATCGCGCGCAGCCGAGATTCCGCTCGTTCTTACGCGGCGAGAGCATATATACGAGAGGCCATAGATTACTGTTTTATGCCGCGATGAAACTATCTCTAGGCTAGGTGCGGCCTGGCACGTTCGCCTGCCCAGGCCGACGAAAAGGAAAAAGCCACCGCAGATTTCCCTCGCGCCTCTCCACGGAACCGTTCAGCCGCGGCGGCAAGCAAGCTACGCTTCGCAACGCTCCGGGCCGCGCGCGCAGGTACCATTGGCGGCACGGCGGTTTCAAACTTAAGGCCGCGGTTGCGTTCCTTTATCACGATGGTTTTGCCATCACGCCGCTAGAAAGGAACGCGGCCTCGTGCACTTACCCGCGGATCATAAAGCACGCCGTAACCGTACTATTCGCACGATGTGTTCATAAGTCTCGCCGATATCCGGTGTATAAGATCGGAAACGGGTTCACGAGGGCGGAAAGCGTACGAATGTTCGACCTAGCAAGAAAAATCGATTCCTACGCGAAGCCGGTTAAAGAGTGCATACATCGCAATCGCGACAAATGCGAAATCTAAAGAAGTATTATTAAATAAATAAAAGATTTTTTGTAATAAATTTAAAGACTACCCAACTGGCTAATGATGTTATTCTATTTGTTACTACGTATCAACCATATTGTGGTCCTCTACAAGTAATAAATTTAATACTAATAATGCTGAAGCATCTGTAAGATTCTCCCCCTCCTATCCCATCATGAAAACTGTTAAAGAATTTGTTGCGAAAAATATTACCTCAGGATTTGAACCTGGACCTCCCTACAAACCGTGCGGGCGTCGTAGCCAGTTCGACCACCGAGGCATGTGATAATATTTATCGCAACAACCGATGATGTTAAGAAAACGTATTCGTCTCGTGTGACACCATTTTTATGGTCACGATGTATAATAATTAGAAACTTTTATTTTACCTAATCGCCAGGAAATAATTAACTTTGTAATGAAGTTTAAGACGACCCAACTGGCCAATAATGTTATTCTATTTGTTACTATACGTATCAACCATATAATAGTTAAACCAAATAAAAGTTTTGTTCATCAAACATTTAAGTTTCTAAATTATAACGATGAAAGAGGAATTGTTGATAGAGGACAGAGTGTGACAAAGATATTTCTTTCGTTTGTTCGAGAACTAACACATGATATTTTGCTTAACAGCATAAATAGTTTTATCGAGATAATCCAATTTTGCCGACTCGATGTATCACTTGAGGTACCATCGCTGCGCTTAAACCGTCATCGACAGTTTATAACTTTAAATATAGCGAAATATACCGATGCGTAATACCATGGGCTTTTTAGACGAGATATTCACTTTACGAAACAAGTACAGTTAGACCAATCGATCCGTGAATTCCAGTGTGAAGGAAAACACGTCGAGAGAACGAACGCGTCCGCATAGCCGTCTCTCCCGCATAGCTCCGTACGACCGTGAAACAATCGAGTTGCGGGAACGATCGCTCGCGATATAATGGGATTTTCTTTTGTACCGTGACTCACGCGCCCTCGCACAGTCCGGCATCGAGAACGAAAGGAATTAGAGCGAACACGAGCGATCGACGTTCCCGTGAAGGTTCGCCCTTCGCCAACTCGCCAACTCGCCCTCTCGCCATTCTCGACTCTCGCATGTTCCCGTTAATAAGGACTTTTTCGTGCCTGCTCGCGCGTGTCACGCGGGACACCCACCCGGTCCCCGGTGTCCATTAACTCGGCAAAAAGCCCGAAAGGAGAGCGGCGCCCACGTCGGTTGCACCGCATTTGTATATTAAGCTCGCCGATCGTAAAGCCAAATATTCTCGCGGCTCGCGCAAGGCAGTCTGGTAATTTTCCGCGCGTTAACCCGCGCACCCGTTTACGTTCCGCAATCTCATAGAGGTGTCGTGATTTTTGCTGGACCCAATGCACGGCTGTCACAGATAACTGAGCACCAGCGAACCAGTTGACGATTAGATATTAACTATTAATTAGATATTAGATATTAATTAATGCGCAAGATAATTGATATGCCAAATCTGTATGATTTCAAAACTGGTCCTCGAAGATAATATTTGTTTCCGTAATATAGTCTCTGCTCTTTTATTGTATATAATCTTTTTGTTTTATACTCTTATATATAAGTAATTTTTTATATTAATATTGATCATATACCTATATATAATGTATATTGACATTTAAAAAATCTTTTATAATAAATAATGAATTTTTTAAAGTATTAACAATTTTAAAAATCACTTATTTTATTATAAATTTTTAAGGTTCTTCAAATTAGAGTAACAAATATAACTCTAATATAACTCTAATATAACTCTTTGGTAACAAATATAAATATGAAAGAAAACCCATATCGGTCGCGGCGGATCTTGGTGCCTAATAATAATTATTTTGTGAATATTCCTGCTCATGCGAACTGCGCGACGCATATTCGTCGGTCTTGAAACACAGTCCTTACATGAAGCCGGAATAATTAATTCACATATTAAATTGACGAGCAATTTAATAATTTTTTATGCTCACTAGCATCTATAAGATTCCTCCATCCCCTCATTTTCCGAAAAAACTGTAAAGAACTTATTGAGAAAAATAACACCTCAAGGATTCGAACCTGGACCTCCCAATCCGTGCGGGCGTCCTACCAATTCGACTATTTATATTTAATTTATAATTTGCGCTAAAACTTTTAAGATTTTGGATTGGTTCCGCCATTTTTGGTCAACACCAATTAGCACACAATCGAGTTTGGCCAGACTCTTACTTGAACTTCAAACAACTTCGAGACCTTCGGGCAATTAAGATTTATACCTACCCGTTTCGATTGATATCGATTCCGGCAAACAAACAATGTCGGAAGAAAAGGTTAGGTCGAGTAGGTACTGAAATCGTCGCGAGAGAAACGTACCGTAACGGATGAAAGACCAAAGACGAGAAAGGAACAAGCACGTGGCGTGGGAGTTCACGGGGATGGAGCGAAGGGAATGAACGAGCACGCGTTGTGGGCGGATCTCGAGGAGGTAGTGGAGGTTAAAGAGGCGGCGTTGGTAGGAGCTACCTCGATAAAACCAGAACTACGAAGGCATACCGATTTGTGCCTCTCTTTTTTGCACAAACATACTTTCGCCCGTAACATCAACATTAATTTCCAAATCAACGAAATTATTACCAAAACTATCGGTAGATCCATACGGCAACTAATAAAACATCAAAGTCTCACTAATAAATCATCAAGAGATTCAATGTAGAGGATATGCTTCTATGTCAAATATCTCTGTCAAGTTTTTGAAATGATGTAGTGTCTAGAGGTTGCGATACTTTCCCTTTCCTCGACGTGAGGCTCCCGAAAACTATTAATTTTAGACCCGTCGAAAGTCAGTATCCGCTTCTGTGATTATAGGTTATCAAGATATTCTTTAAAATTTCGATGATCTGCCAGAGTATCCTAGAATTAAGGAAATTACGCTCGGCATGATAATTCAGGAGGTGATGGAATCGCACATTGAAACCTAATTTACATTTTCCTACGTATTAAGAGATTGAAGAGGTCTGTAATTGGAGTTCGTGGAGTAACGTGTAATTTCTATGCGAGTTTCACCTAACGAGACCTTTCAGGCTCAGGTGGATAAACGCAGGGTTAAGAAACGTTCCGCGAAGCAGGAAATGAAGTACTTGGATAAGGGACCTCTCTGTGCACCTGCGGATAATTACGTGTCGCGACAATTTTCCAGTTATTATGTCTGCTACGGCGTTTCCGGCGAAATCAGCGACAAAAACTAACGAGGCAAACCATAAATCATTCCACGGGTCGCGTCGCGTCGTATCTAGCGGAATCAAATAGCCGAGTTTATTAAGTTAACCCTCTGCAATTCAGCACGATGATGACATAATGCAACCATTCTATCGCATTTTAGATCATTTCCTTAGCAGAGTTCATAACCAATTTTATAACTAGGATTCCGATAGAATGTTCGATCTGCACAGAATTTCAACATTTTTAGCGCGTATTTTAATAATATTTTTAATTAAATCTCATGACAAAGAGAACACAAAACCACGCTTCTGTAAGCCGTCTCAATCGCAATGATCCGCTAATCACTTTCTACCTTTCTGTTCTTTCGAGAACGGATTTACATAATGTTAGCACCAACCGCGTCTGATTGCTCGTAATTAGCGACACGTAACGCGCGCCCACGTCAGGTCACCGATGTACGGGATGGACGAAGAAGGAGAGAACGATCCCCGTTAACGAACCGTGGTGTAAGGTCATACGTGAGCCGGCGCGTGACCCACGATACCTACGCACGTATGCACCCACGCGCGAATGAGATGTATACGCAACCTTCCTCGCCGCGTAATCAAGGGAACGATTCACTCGGTAATTGTAATGCAAACCGAGGCTACCGGCGCGATAGCCGCCCTCTTCATTAACGGTGGTATTTACAAATCCGACGCAGACACCCACAACTAAATGTCACTGAGCATTGTTCAAAATTGAGTTTATCGCCGAATTATCTACGACGGAATTGATGTTTCGTGAATTTGGCGAGATAGAGATTCATAAGAAGGGTAGATGCACCATTTGTGGCCACATTAAGGCTATTTGTGGCCACACAGTTCTTTGCCACATAAAGAATAAATTAAACCTAATCTGCCTGTCTGCATAATCAACAAAATGCTTGCAGAATGAAGTTCTCTCGATTGTTACGCACTATAGCCAATTTAAAAGTAAAAAAATTACGAAAATCGCGCAGGTGGCCAAAACTGGTGCAGTGGCTACAACACGGAGAAAATTTTATATTAAAAATTACTATTGCAAATTACTATTGAATTATAAAAATGTTTACTATGTTTTCATTTGAAAAACATAGTAAATATTTTTATAATTCCAGCAATGGTCCACGGCTACTGCCATACATAGTAATTTTTAATATAAAATTTTCTCCGAATTATAAAAATGTTTACTATGTTTTCATTTGAAAAAAAACATAGTAATTTTTAATATAAAATTTTCTCCGTGAACCGGTACATCTACCCAACGCCCGATTCGTAAAGTATCGATAAAAAGATAGCGTTTAGAGCCTCTCACAAATAATTGGTTATTAGCTCCCGAGGTTAATCGCGCGCTTCTGCGAAGCGTATTTACGGCGCAAATGCGTGTTGCAGAATTATGTCATTACGGGTTAATTTTTGTCGGTTACCTCAAGATTCGTTTACGGATCATTAAGCGATTTGCGGGACGGCCGCGTAGCTGCTCGCGATTCCTCGGAAAGGCGCGCTTGATTGCTCGTCATTCCCGCTTTATTTACGATTACCCGAGAACGTCGTCGCTCGACGCGGGTAATTAAAGCTGCACCCCGAGACGCGGCTCTCATAAGGGGAAACACGTCGCGTTTATAACGTCAAATGAGATCGTGCACGCCCGTTAAGGCATCTCACGAAGCAACGGAGTAGCTAATCACGCGACCACGCAAATCGATACTAAACGCGTGACACTGACCCTGAAAGATGATAACGAGTACGGCTGTCGTTTTTAATCGGCGCAGCCGTATGAATGTCACACGCGCAGGTTCCGTAAGGTCGAGTGAAAGCTTTGACCCGGCCTTTAATGTGCGTCTCGAATTATGGTTGATCGACGCCGAGCCGGACGATTTTGAATGGAATAAATGAGCATTTCGGTACGTATATCACGACGAAATCGATCGAATGTCTTCATCGCGGCGCATTCCGCGCACGTTGCCGACGCCGCGGCTACGCGGTTGATTTAATCCCCAACTCGGTTACGTGCACGCGATAAAACGAGTTTATTGCTGGCACTCCGAATAATTTATCGTCATTGTCTCCGTCGGGCTACGACCGTAATGTGCAATAATGATTTTCGAAGGAGGGAGGGGAGAAACATTACGCGCGCCGCGCCGTTATTGTGTAGTAATGGCGATTTACGAGCGATTGCCGAGGCGTCAAAAAGAGCGTACTCTTGTTAATAATGAGTAGGATAACTTGACCGACAATGCACTTACGTGACAATGCGCGTCATCGTTGCGACGACCCGTGACATTAATGACGTAGACTATTCACAATGTAAAATTTACCGTACTCTCGATTAATGCACAGACGTTGTAAGAAAAATCGATTCTTTCGGAGTAAAGATACCACTTGACTGCCATTTACATAGATGTACAAATCATCGCTGTTAAACATACTTTTCATTAATTAATCATTTGTAAACAATTATCTGTATTTTTTGCAAAATTCAAAGAACACAAAATCATCGGTTACCCAGCATCTCCTTTTTTCCTCAGCCGATCATACCGCTCAGAAACACAAGAGCTGCATTATTTTTCAGTATCACATTCGCGACCTAGAGACTCACTCGCGAAACACTGACGGCATGTCGATGCGCGTAACAGGCACACAAACACACTCGCAACGAGAATACGCGAAAAGCCCGTAGCGTTAAAAAATTCGTTTCTCTCGTCTCTCTTTCACCCTTTGTATTTTTCGCGGACCGCGACGACTCTCGTCCGTTGCGAGAGCCTCGCACTCGAGTTGGTCACGAAGTAGAGTCCGGGCTCTAGGTACGCTTGGTAGTGGTCTGCACGGGGTCTCGAGAGAAGCTGGAAGGGGGATAAGGTCGAAGGTCAGGGCTATGCCGTACGACCCGCGACCTCTGACCCTCTCGATCCCTCCGACCCGGCTCCGACCCGCGCGCATTCGCTTTCTCTCTCTCTCTCTCTCCCTTCTCTCTTTCCTTCTCCTATGTTCTCCTCCTACTACCACAAGCCGTTTCCTCCTCCTCGTACCCGCAGCTCCGTTTCTCTCTCTTTCTCTCTTTCTCTATCTCGCCTTCTTTCGCCTTCTTTCCCTTCTTTTTCCTCTCTCAAATGTCAGCCGGCGCCGGCAGCCGCACAATGCGAGTTATACATGTATGTAAGGCATGTGCATGAACGGCGTAAAAGCCGACGCACACGTGGAGAACGCGCGTTCGGGCAGAAATATATACGTGCTCCTTCATCTCTTCCAGCTTCTTTCCTATGACGCTATTTATTAACAGCCTTTCGTTCACTTAAGGAGAGACACATATTCCCGTCTTTTGAAAAAACAGCGAGATATATGATTAGAATCAATAGAGAAGTCAACAACACTAGTGCTTTGTGCGTGGTAAAAAGTAAATATGTAAAAACCTTATAGCCTTGGTGTTGCGTGACAATGCAGTGCATTGATACACGTTTGCTCTGATAGGTTGAAATCTATTGTCTGTGATTATTCTCTGTTCCTACCGCTATCGCCTACCTGGACCTTTAGCATTGATATATTCCAACAGGGAATACAAAATGTGGTGGCCTACGACAGCTGATCGCCCTGTAAACGGCGCAAGTCGCCAGACCATCGCGATCGGCGCTCAGTCGCCTAACCTTGGTGCAGGGACCATAGGAGAAGAAAATCCGGTACGCGCTGGTCGCCCTGTTAACGACGCAAGTCGCTTGTTCACGGGCGCTTAAACGCCAACCTACGACGCTAGCCGCCAATTTCCTGCGCTGGTCGCCAGTCCTGCAGGACTCGATCTATAATCCCCGGTACGAGGGATTAACCGACCAACGACGCTCTGTCGCAAAGCTCAGGCGTGAGTCGCCGATCTTCCAGCGAACGGACTCAAGCTTCCAGCACCAGTCATCAGGCTCCTGAGGTGCATTCTTCAACAAACCGATCAACTTCGGAAGAAGGGATTACATCGTTGGGAAGCAAGGGAGAACCAAAAGGGAGAACCAGATTTGATCGAAGCCTTTAGTTCGACCATCTTGGGCATCCCTACTCCGATTTCTCCTCTTCCTGCTTCACATAAGAAATCCAAGAGAGTCCAAATCTGCTCCAGAGACAACCTAAAGAACGCCTCAACTCAAACGATGCAACGAGGAGGAAAGCTAATTAAAACGTTGCAAAAGACAGATTTAATTAAAAAACACTTATAATTGAAAATTTAATAAATACGTTTTCTAAAAAGTTTCCATCCTTGTCCAATCAATTAGAAGCTAATGTAGATTAGTTTCTAAAAAAAGAAGATGAAAAATGCAATCTATTTATGAGTTTCCAAAATAATGCCGTTAAAAATTTGTCAAATACAACGTATAGAATTCAACTCGTTCACGTAAATGGCAACGTCTTTATATATATATTAATTACTATCTAACTCATTGTTTTAATTATAATTTCTGACGAGCGACGTCAGCAGTTCCAAGCAATTTTCCAAAACGCGATCCTCGCATCTGTTTCGCCAAAGCGATGCCTTCCTTTTACGACAGTAATTGCATTTGCTTATCCCGGGCATCCCGGTGCGTGAAAGTGAGCCGCTTAATATGGACGTGTGTGCGGAAGACCCCCGCTTTGGACCTCTGAACTATGACCCTCCCGCATCGAGACCATCAGCAGTAGCGAGCCGATCGGCCGGCAGGCTCGTGCAGGCTGAAAAATTTCATGCTACGCGCGTGAATGTGGCCAATTACAATCGAAGTGCCCATTATCTCATCAAGACTGTTTCGGCTTCGCCTTCGTCGGCGTGCGATGTGCGCGCCGTTACAAGCGTTAAGATTGATTCATTATGCCCTCCGCTCCGGCCTGTACGCGAAAGATACACTCGTTAAGACACTTCTTCGGCGCTGCTTTTCCTGCCTCGGCCAACCGCGACGGAATGCAGCGTCCATCCGTAATTAGGGTGTTACTGCATGGGAGTCGTGATGCCCGCATAAAAAATAAGAAATAGGAAATTGAGCGTACATTACTCGGAATTAACTCGGAATTAACTCGGAATTAACTTAGTTGCTCCGGGTGAGTGAGCATTTTTCTAATGGCCTTGGAATAATTAATAAAAAAGTCGAATCGCCTTGGCCGTTGACTCACGACCCCGCATCTAAAGCAATAGCCGCGAGCCGATCGGCTACTTTGATCGGAAGGGAACTTTCGCGCTCTACGCGCGTAATTGTGGCCTATTACTATGGAACTACCCATTACATCATTGCGATTTTTCTCGGTTGCCTTTAGCCGCGTTCGATCGCGAGAGGGAGTGGGCTTGAAATTTTATAATGTTCTACCCAAGTAATATGTGTTATTATTTCTGTATTTTTTTATATTTTGAACTTTAAATAAAGAAAATATTTTTAACAAAAAATTTTTTATACACGTTAATTGCAAATTATTGTATCAAACAACAATCACTTGTTACGTTAAACAATTTTCAAATGTTAAGAAATATTAACATCTAAATTTAAATTTGTGGTTGCTGAAGTCTTATCTAGCGCTATATAGCGCTATTTCTATTTTTCCGGAAATTTCAACGTCGAATCAATTTATAAGTATATTATTTTTTATTGAAGCAAAAGGAAGATAGAAAAAACTATGATAATTCTTTAAATAAACGCAGATGAGACAGTAGCGCAAGTCAGTCTGTAGCCAGACGCATTGCTCGCGTAAAAAGATATCTCTCACCTTCCTATAAAGCTTTCTGTGCTTAATCCTCTCAGTTTCTCACAGAAAATACTGATTTATATTATTTATTTTACCCTCGCCGATATTTTCAATATCCGCACAGAGGCTTCGTATCGTGGCTGCCGACGGCGCTAATTTCGAAAACGAAATAAATCGGACCCGAGCAAACGCACCGTAACTTTATTAAACAGGCGATAGCGATTAATACGCCCCCATAAATACTCCCGGCCGATATAAATCGCGAAGAAAAGGAAAAAGTGCAGACATGCAGAGAGGGATCTTCTCGAGGAATCACACGCACGGGCTCACGCGGCGTGCACGATCGCACGCGCTCGGCAATCTTGCCGATTCCCGAGTCACGAAAGCCAGCAGACGAGTAAATCCTCCATGGAGCGATGAAAAGAAAGAGCCTCTCGAGCTTCAACCACGGTTATTACTACCATAATGTAACCTCCATGTAGGATTAATTATGTAGAAGCCCAAGTTAATTTTTCTTTCGTCTCAGTACTTTTCCCCAAAGATTTCCGATAATATATTACCCACTTTCTGTTAATGCTCAACATAAATAAGCTTCCAATTTTGGTTGTACGTTTGTATCTGAGCGCATGAAACAACGTTTTATTAATTGTAAGGAAAACGATCATCTTCCAATTGAAATTGGATTTAGGTATTCGGGTATTTGAGTATTCATTCAGTGCTTCATAAATCCAGCCATCCGCGCGAATGCGACTGTCCCAAGAATCTATATATACGACACGCAAGCTCTCGGTCCTAAGTTTCGAGCCCGCCAACCGGCGTTAATCATATACGGCGGGCTACCACGTAAAAGCACCGGACTTCACGAATTGATGATTCCTAATTAAGGTCCGGCGGCACAATTAATGAGACGCACTCCGTTAATTGCAACGATCAATAAAGACGGAGGCGGGGGTAAGGAGGGACGGGAGGGCGGTGTCGCTGGATAAATGTTTTCGTGCTACCGTACGTATGTACGTGCTCTTCGTGGACCCGCCACCGGGCCCTCGAGTGTCCTCCGGCCCCGCGAAGGGGCCCTCGGTGCGCGCCGCCAGAATTTCTCAATTCGATTTCCGTTCGGAGCGCTCATTAATTGCGGCCAGCTCCTTAAGAGGCGAAACGAAGGCACCGCGCCACGATGCACTCGAGTCGCGCTTTCTTAATTGGATCGCGAGTGCGGTGCATATTCGTTCACCGACGAGACGGTGCGGTCCTTTTTTTATACCCGGCGTGTTTTGCAAACTCTCTTTCACGAGACGTGATGATCTCACAGCAGATTCAGGATCATGGACTCGTGTTATAATTTGTACTACTACCACCTCGAAACCCTCAGAAGAATATCAATCTTTGCAGAAGTTAAATCTACAGGTCGCCATAAAAAATGTTGCAATTGCATTTCGTGAGCAAAAGCGTCTTCCTCTTGAAACTGTACAAATAATCCCACACATAAAGTCTATTGATTCAAAATTTCAAATAAACTTTCGTGCGAACATGTATTAATCCAAGTGTAGTTACATTAATCCAGTTTTCACTTAATACAGTTGTCTTCACTTCTAGATGCAAGAAACTGTTTTACAAATAAGCTCCCTAAAAATTGTAATACTTTTTATTGATGCCACAAATGTCCTTTAAGACAACAATAAAAGCTATTTATTTTCAATAAAATTAAAACCTCTGATCTCGGATAATTCCCGAGATATCTCATCTTCTTCTTTATTACACACACAGACACACAGGCATGTAATATTTATGCAAATAATAAATCTGTACTCCGCGATTATACCGAATCGCCTGCGATCTTATCTGTCTTCAGAATAGCGGCACTCGATAGTACATCTTCGGAATCGGTGAGTGACATCGAGTGTGCAGAAGTCAATTCACGGGGCGACCGTATCGGAAATTTAAAATCATCGGCAACGAGAGACGGGAGGGTGTCTCGTCTGAGGCAGCGCGACAAGTCGGCTTCTTTTTTGACGAGGAGAGATTCCGCTGAATCGAGACGAATAAATTCCGACCGTGACAAAAGAAGGACGCTCTCATGCGAGGCCTAATAGCCTCGGTCTGGCTACTGCGACGGACGAACAGACGGACGGGCAAACGAATCCCCGTATTCCCTGCTCCTGGAAGCCGCGCCGAAATAACGACCGGAGCCCGGAGTTCCTTGCCTCCGACGCGGCCAATCCGCAAGATCGCGTCGTTTGTCAGGATCCACGCACGCTCGGCTTCTCGTCCCGCCAGAGGCAGAAACCAGAGCGGTGCGCGATCTTGTCTCGAAACGTTTCGCGGTACCGGCCATGTAAATGAAAAAATGTAAATTGGCCCAATTGCCTTTATGGATCGCGTGGCCCTTCGGCTACGACGGAACGTACCTTTTGCATCCCCGTACCCAGAAAAAGAGATTCGCGACTCCGCGTGCACCTGCGTAACGCAGATGCATCTTGGAATTCGGTAGCGCGTTTATATTCGTCGCGGTTGTAAGACGAAGATCGAATTATAGCATTCAAAGCGGTAAGTACTGTTTTTGATTTATACCAGAGTTCTCATTATATTCCGCATACAATATATACACATGTATAACTTCATGCTTAGAATCATGCCGAGATGTCAAGTAGTAAAGTTGGTCTTTTATCGGCGTTTAAAAATAGATAGTATGAAAACTTGTTTAAGAAACGAAACAACTTTTTTCGATCGAAAATGAGAATCCAATATATCCATGATGATCCAAATTATATTGATCCAAAGTATATTTAATGATTATTATAAATGAAATATATAAATTAGTTCGCGGTTGCGGCCTCACCGATCGCGGCCTTTCAGTCCTGAGGAACCTCTGGTGGATCGAGAACGGAGGAAAAGGATCTAAAAAGCAGGACCGACCGCGAGGAGGGAAGGGGTGAATGAGAAAAAGAGGGAGACGCGGCCTTTCGCTAGACTGAAGAGACAATGCCATTGTTTTTAGACTTCAAAGGGATCTGGCCGCTCGCGAACTGGGCCTTTGCTCTTGCCGTCGCCCCTAAATTCTTCTACGTCAACCCGCGGTCCCCGTAAACCGCGAGTCCCGCTCTGACTCCTCTCATCCTCCTTCTCCCGATCCGACCATTGCACGCTCCCTCTTTCCATTCCCTGCATTATGTACGAACGCGGCTCGAGGGGACGTTCGTTAACCCTCCCAAGAGGAACACGAGTTCCGCCCGTACCGTCTTGCAATTCCGCGATTCCGTGTCCTTGCGGTGGGATGTTAATCGAGGGGGCCGCTTAATTGATCGTCCAGAGGGAACGCCGAGGGGACAGTCACGGAACACGTATCTCTTGTGCTGTCGTTATCGAACAAGTACGTCGAACTTCTGGAAATAATGTCTTATAAATGCTGAACAATTTCAACAGCATTGGCTAAAAGATATCGTTATCGCATTAATACATGTTCCAAAAAGCAGACAGCCGCTGTGTCCGAGCCAATACGAGAAATACTCGACGACCTTACTCGCAATCGCTGCTTTTCGTAGACCACGAGCAACCGCGTTTATGACACACTTTCGCCGTTCGCACGCAACATCGGGGGAAAAGAGCGGCGCGTTCGGGGAGTTGCATCCGGGGAGGAAAGGGACGTGCAAGGCGGACCTCGCCGAGGTGCATCCGTAGAAGCCGGCGGGCAAAAGCACGGTAATTGCTGCGCTGGCGCGGCCTTCGCTCCAATAAGCCATACCATATGCTCTTGCGAGATGCTGCGCGGGACGTGGAGGAGCGCGGCTGCAGCGGCGGCGGCGGCGAACGGAAGAAGCGAGTTCTCTCTCAAAGGAGAAAGAGAAAAGAAGAGAGAAAGAGACTTGTGCACTCCCTTCTCTCGCACTGTCCGCTAACGCGAGCGGCACGTACGCTCTTCTCTCGCGCGTATGTAAATGCGTATTGTCTTACGTCGCCGATAAAAAGACCTCCGCCGCGCCGGCTGCATTACCGGGGCCCGCAGTATATTAGCCCTTTGATTTATGCCGGATCGCCATATAAGCCCTACAATGTCTTTCGACGAGACGGAGGTGTACGCGAAGCGTACTCGATAGCTGCGGGCAAACCATAAAGACGCCGGTTTTTAGCGTTCGGGAAATCGCCTCTTCTGGACGAAGTTTCCATTTTCTTTCTGAGCACGTACAAGTCAAATCCCTTTCCCTACGTATAATTAATTAATGTGTTAATTTAATTCTTCACTCTTTCATCGTTGCATTTAACTTTCACTGTTACATTTAATTTCTGTAGCGTTCAATCATTACGTTATTGGAAATAGAGAAGTTTATCCTTTCAGATTATATCTCATATTAAGCTTAACATTTAAGAAAGTATTCGCTGCTTTCTTTATACTCATACTTTGCCATAGATCGGCATAATAGTTGAATACGCGATTACTCATTTGTGTGCAAATATGTTATTCTGTATAATGAGAACCAAGTTATTACGCTAAGTTATTACCTTATATGTACATTATACCGGCTGATTCTTTATGGAAATATCGATTATCGCGATCTTGATGAATTTCACGACTGAGAAATGCCGACACCGTGCACAGAACATTTCCATTTAGAAACGAGACATGAATACGGAATAAAGAATCGCGTGGCGTAAGACTATTGCGGCGCAACGGGGCGCTAAAATTCTTATCTGACTAATTTAAGGTGCACGCTTTTCTTTATTTTCCGAGGCGGATTTACGCTGCACTTAACGTCCAATATACGGTCGAGAAACGGCACAGGGAACAATACGAGTATAATGCACCAGCCGCGAGACGATTTGCATGTCCGCGGGAATATCAGCGCGTTTGCATCGTGCAATTAATAAATTTGTCCGACTGCTGCATTATTCATAAGACGCGATTCTCGCTCGTCGCTGTTATTACCTTTGGCCGAGCCTTTTCTTTCTTTCGCTCTATACAACGTGCGTCCGTGCTTGGAATATCTATATCACGATTGGCGATCCAGGATAAAAGCGGTACGAGGATAAGTTTCATCGCGCATAAATGTTTATATATAAAGCTAGAGAAACGCTATTGAAATCGCTCTGATTCTGTCTGAATTAGCAATCGTACAAGATCAGCTGTTTTATAAATAAGTAGTGAAAACGGTAGCAAACGGTTTTATCTTTCTTTGGACCTAATCGTTGCATGTAAGGAACAACAGTTGACGCACTTATAGTTTCACTATTCCAAAAATTAACAAAATAACTGTCATGACGACATTCGGAATGTCTCACATCAGCTACCCAAGTAGAACACGAAAGTCACGATGACGTCAAAATGATGCTAAAATGACGTTTTTGACATCATTTTGACGTCATCATGACTTCAAAAATGATGTCAAAGGCGTCATTTTAGCATCATTTTGACGTCATCATGACTTTCTGTTCTACTTGGGTAGGGATAGTAAAATTTCTCAAAAAGATTTCGCGCGCGAGTAAGGGCACGTCAACCCAATTCTGTTTTTCGTGCGGGAATAAAGAACGCAGCGGCGTGTCTACAAGTGTGAGACAAGGGAGCCTCGATATTGCCGCCTTATAATAAGACAGTATCGCATGGACAAGCGGCGTCGGTCTCCGCCACAGAAGGCGGTCTCCGAACAATGGGCCTGAATATCCCGGTTGAGGTCCGCTCCGGCAGCGGCGTTACTTGTAACAAGAACCACTCTCTCGCCGCGCAGCGTGGAGATGCGCGCGGGGCGTGGATGGAGGAGCAATGCACGCCATATATCAACATCGTACCGATAACGAGGTCCCCAGGAGGCTACCGGTCGTGGAGGACGACGACGGCGGCGACGACGACCGGGCTGCCGACTGCCGTGGCCGCGCCGTTAACTTGGGTCGCCGCACGAACTCCGCCGAGTTGCCGGGACCCGCTTTCAGGGATCCCCGCTGAGGACTCGGGCGATGAAAAAGCGGCGGACGCGTCCCCACGAAACACCAGACACGTCGCGCAATAATTTACGACGTTTACCGCGTCGGATTCGAGTCGCGCGCTCCGCTATCTCTCAGCATCCGTCCCGATGCAGGCGCAGCTGCAATTTTCGCGGCTTTCGCTGGAGAACCGTGAAATTCACTGTGTCTTCCGAATATTCAGGTACTGTACGATTTTTTGAATTTTTTGAAACAAGCTCCAAAGAACGAGTTCTCGTATCTTCCTCGATCGAACAAAAGAAATTCAATTTTCACGAACAATGGTGAAACCGTTCGAGTCAATCATCGACATGGTCAGCACGAACGATGCCAGGCGCGAAAGGGAAGTACGAAATGAAGAAGAGCAGGAGTGAGACGAGAGGTAAACGCGAGAGGAGTGGAGGACAAGGAGAGACAGAGCGGCGGAGTCACCTCGGCGTGGCATGGCAGGCGCCCATTCGCTCGAGCCGACTCGCGGTGCACCGGGACAAAAAGCCGGTGTTGGTTTAACCGGCTCGCGCGGGTTATGATGAGAAATGTAATTTAAATTATCCACGCTTTTTGCCCGCGACGGCTTTTTTCTGATGTAACAATCGCCGGCGAGAGCACCGCGCAACGCCCGAGTTCTCTGCCCCGCGCCTCGGTGCGACGGGGACCAAAATGGAGGTGGAATAAAGGAAGCCGGCGAGGGTCGGTTCCGGCTGGGTCCGATGGAACCCGTTGGGAGAAAGCGAACGCGAGGGATACCACGGTAGCGCGAACGAGAGGGAGCGCTCCTCTCATGTGAATGAAATTGTAACTGCCTGCCGCGTAACTACGATAATGCGCTCTCTTACGCAACGCGTCGCGATTTCCTGTCGGGGCTTCGAATGAGCGATGACATTCCGGGACTACGTTTGCCATTTCACAGATCCTACATCCCGCGCGACCTAATGATGTAAGACGTCATTCAACGTAGGCGCGCCTCCCTCGGTCTAGAAAAACTTCGCTCGCTAAAAACATACGATCGCCGGTAGGCATTGTGACTCTTTACTATTTGACTCTTAATTGCCTTTAATGTTTTATTATCTGACCTTATCGAGAGTCAATTATATCATTTTATTCTTTACTATTTGTTTCAAAGTCGTTATGCGAATAACAGATGCTATTTCGATATTATTGAACTTATCTTAAAGAAACTTTCATATCATTAATATCTTGTTTGTGAGGTATAATTATCGCTAAGACCATTTGTTCTAATCTCTCCATGAAATAATTTACATTAAGCGTTTCCCGATCAGATTTACATCCGCAATAAGTGCTAAATTTCGAGATAACGTTTGCCCGTTAAGTGCGGCAGGAGCGTCGTTACGTTAATGACTTTCGCGGAGATACACAGCGATACCGGCAAGCGCATTAGGGACTTCTGACGGTTACGAATACTAAAAACTCAACCTGCGTTTAAAATGGAATAACGCAAGGCGCGCCTCGCGCTTCGCTCTCCTCGCAGATCTCGCGGGCAATTAATTTTTCAAGGCAGAAGCAACGTATGCACCGCGTGCTGGGCGTGTAACAGCACCAGGTACTGACCGGTCGCTACTCGCGCAGCCCAGGTAATGGAACTTAATGCAACGTGGAAAAGCTCGTGAATGAGTTGCGTGACACGTAGGAGAGGTTTGCAAGGCCCCCATGCGAAGATCCGCGCGACTCCGCGCGTCTTATAGTACATAGGGAACCTGGACTTCCTGTCCGCGCGCTCACATGTCCGACTCCCAACCATTATAGCATCATCTACTACCGCTCGTCGTTGTGGGAGAGTAAGCATCGCTCACACGTCACGTTATGTGACCACTCGAGTGAAGGTGGAGACTCCTCATCTTCGTCTTCGTCCTCCTCTCCTTCTCCTTCTCCTATTTCTCTCTTCTGCCTTCTCTTCCGCTCCGACCTCCTCCTTCTCCTCCTCCTTCTTGTTCTCCAACTCTTTCATTCAGCTTTGCGTTCCGCCATTCACGAGCGACGCCAGCACTCGTGTACGCTGGCCGCGATTTTCTTGCCAGACGGACGCGGAGACGGGACGGACGACGCTCATCCTTTTCGAGAATTGCGCGCGGGAAATAAATTGCGAAGGCAGATTTGTGTCCGGGAACGACCGCTGACTGGCCGTCACGCAGCCCTCGGCTTTCGGACGTATCGGAATACTCGTGTGAATCGAGACACGCCGCCTAACGTCCGTCCGACACGCCGTTCCACGGCATCGTATTCGTGTAACGAGCAAAGTACGAGGTACAATGCGTAGGAAGCATCGAACAGCAAAACAACTATCATTCGCTGTTAAATGATAATTTGAAATCTGTTATTTACAGCGTCTTCAGACCGGGACAAAGCTTTTTGTGTAGGTCGAGTTATTTGATTATCATATCGCATAATAGGTTTCGCTTTGCGCGATCGCGCTTCCGAATCTTGCAACTTACGACTAAGCTAAAATAGCACAATGAAGAATGAAATATAATAGAGATATCAGGAGGATTAGAGAGACAGAGTTTTGCCACGCGATTACGATACGATCTTAAATCATATTCCAATTGTGTCGCGGTTGACGAGCGTTGGTTACACGTGTAACACTTACGTTTACGACACACACCCGTCACAATTACGTTCGCGTCGGTGACACGCGGCGCTACAAATTTTATTTTACGATATGTTGACTGCGTCACCAGAATGACTACAATGGTCCTACGTACTCTATGCGCTTATGAGCGATTCAAGTTAGATTTATTACGCCATGAGTTCTTGAGCGTTTTTCCGCACCGGCTAAGCGTCATGCACGTCTTTATACAAGCTAAATCAAATGCATTTTCAACGATTAATTGCGCTGGTATATCTTCCGCATGCACTCTTTTCTTTAATAAATAAATAGCTATCGATATGTGTATGACGCGGAATAAATGACATTTTCGGTTTGAGATCTAGCGTGATCTTATATCTAATAATAATTTTTGTAAGTCGTAGATTTAATAAGATGCTCGTTATCAGTGATATTCCTAAATTTTATATCAATAATGCGAGATTACATTCCGTTGACATAAAACCACGTTTCAAAACCAATTGGCATTCAAAATATAAAGAAGAAATGTATTGCACTCTTTTCCATCGCCTAAGGGCAACGAACAAAGAAACAAAAAATAACTGAGATTTATTATTTTCAAAATAACCGAAGCTTAGCGCAGACGATTAGATTTATTAATGCACATGACGCGCAGTAAAATTATATCTCGTGAGAAACAGATTCTAAAGACGTTCAGAACGTAGTAGAAGAGATGCAAAAACTGCATATTCGTGAAAATAAATCTACCACCACATACGTCACCGGTAGTTCTTGTCAAAGCGAAAAAGAATGATTGATACGTTTTAGAGATATTTCCTCCTGCTCTTGACCGAAGAGCGTGAACTTTAGATATCCGTTTTTCTCCCCGTCTCTCTCTCTTTCTCTCTTTTCGCCACAAAGGAGAGCCGTCGACACTCCTTAATGTAGCACCGTTACAACGTCATTAATAAGGCAGCAGCCCGTGGTTTTAGACACAGGTAGGTGCAAAAAGGGTACCCACGCGAATAAGGGTCGCGGCTAAGGCGCGCCGGTAAATGCGTGCAGCACGTCGACGGGATCGGTCGTTACTTTCAATCAAGCGTTCCCGTTCTCGCACGCGGCGCGTAGCGGTCCGCCGTGATTTCGAGCGGTCACGTACGTAAGAGATTCGACCTGAATGCCTGATATCGTTTCATTCGCCGATCTGACCGGTGACGATCACGTCATCGCCGGGTGTTTACCCACGAGGCACGCCCGCTGCACCAGCATCGTTAATTACCGCGACGGTCGCACTGGTAGTCCGTTAATTGCTGCAGGCTGATATAAGTACATGCCTAATAACTTCGTGCACTAATTCATATTTTGCCGGAGTGTAAAGCGAACGAGTTCTTGCTGGAATAGAATGGAATGTGGAGTAATGTGTGTGAACGAATCGAGAAATATATTTTTTGGGTCTTTTTGAAAAATCGAGTCGCCTACAAATATAATATATTATTACGTAAATTATTATTTTTTAAAGATAGCCTAAATACGATATACAGATTTTGCCAAAAAATCGAGCATATACTGCTTTTAAGATAAAAGTTATATAAATAATTTGATTATATCTTTATTACATTTTATTGTCTAATCATAGATGAACCTATTTAAGAGACTTTATCTTATGGGTTACGTAAAAGCGAATATATTGTCTGTGAATATATTTATTTGGCTATTAAAACGCAGTTGGGCGTGTACGAGTGGTAGAGACTAGTTGGTAGATAGCAGAAAGCTCCGAGAACTTGACAAGATCGACCTAATGGGAATTTATTGAAACGATTCAACTTTGTTCTCCTCTATTGCGTCCCACGAATGCATGTAGCTAACGATCGAACCAGAGACACACAGAAACGAACCGCTCTTGTGTCGCGCAAGAGGAAGAATAATCGGATATGGACACCATCGAGTTACAATAGTATTTCATACATTATGCGTCAATTAACTATAAAAACAGTGCAATACGGAGAAATAGCATAATACATTTTCTAACCCATAATTATTCCGTCCATTATAGCAATATTTTACAGTCAAAATTACCAAATTGCTTCAAACAATAACTTCTAACATAATTCTAACACAAAGCAAAGAAAAAACTGATCTAACTCTATTAAAAAATTATCGTTTTTCGACATCACATTCTTTTATTATCATACATTCAAATTTGAGTATCAAACTCTACCAAGTCCGAGTAATTTTACAAATATGAGATACACGATGACATCGTGAAAATATATCAAATAGACAGAAACATTTTAATTCGCTCCGTAGTAGCTCTATCTATTCCTGATTTGATTATACACTGAGAAAAAAGTACTTGAAAATTTATTTGTGAAATATAAGGCCTATTTCTTTCTCACAGAAATAGGCTTTATTTAAATACGGCGAAATGAAATTTTATTTCTAGCAAATGAACTATCTAATTAGAAAAATTAGATATTATTTCACAGAAATGTATATCCAAATGTATAACCAATAAATATCGAAGAAAATGTCACAAGTAACATTTGTTGCTGAATATTTCGACTTTTTTTCTCAATGTATGTAATTAACTACACTATATAAAATTTCGTAACGTCTACACTGAGAGAAAACGAAATAGTTCTGGCAACTATAATTTGGCAACTCTGAAATTTAAGTAGTTGCAACTAGTTTTACGAAGTAATAGGAACTAAAGTAGTACTGAGTACTATATAAATATAGTCACGCTAACTATAATACATTTGTGAACTATTAATTTATAGTGAAATAGCGACTCAACTATAATTGCACAGTTATATAAACTTCATACAAGTAAGATATTATGACAACAACATTTTTCCAGTTTAGACAAATATTTAGACAAATATGTAGTTTATCCAACGATTTACTATAAATGGTTAATATTACTATGTTTTCTTAGTTCATATAACTTATTTGTTGTTGTTACTGCAACTTTATAACACATAGTTGAGGCGCTATTTGTCCACAAATTTCTAGTTGCTGATACGACTTTTTTCTCTGAGTGTATGAACAAATATGGAGAGTGCAAAAGCAAGACAGGCACAATGGACAGGTGCGACGATGGGAGGAATCGGCGTGTTCCGGCTTTCGAACGCAATTCGCATGCGACATCGCGTGGTGCGTTATGCATTCGATACGCGGTGGAAGGCGGCCGGTTCCTGTCGATCGTAATGTGTAACGTTGAGGCCGTGAGGCCGTTTATTGGGAAACCAGCAAAGGTTGAGTTGCAATCAGCGGCGATGTCCCTCTTTTTTTTACGCGATCACCCGGCTTGTTAACGATAGAAATCGAGAGATTGATACAATGCCATTATTTAGCTGCCATATACGCCGTGCCATTAGCGAGCGGTGAGTCTGCCCCGCTCCCGCGCCGGTTAATGATTTCATTTCGACGTCGTCGAGTTGTTCTAAGAGTCAGCCCCGTCGATCGACGAACGTTCCATCCATTTCGATCGCACGAACGCGGCTCTGCGTGCGCGGCATCGATAAGTATCGAAATTCTCGTACGCGCAGAAAGGTTTAATTAGACCGTAAACGCGGTTTATATCCCTACCAAGTTACGAAACCTTCTCCAAGCTGCACATTCCAATTTGTAATTATAACGCGCAGGAGACTGGGTCGCCGCTTAAGCGTTCCATTCTTGGCGACAATTATTCGAGCAATTAGGTTTTTTTATAGCGTCATCGACCGTGTGAAAGATTAGTGACAAAAGTAAAATATACGAGGAGAGATGAGCCCAAACGTAACAATTAGAAATTGACTAATCATTACATTTTGTGACTTCATATATTATCGATGTATCTTATACATTAATTAATTTACTATCGCAACATTCTTCGTGGAACTACTAATTTTTTCGGGGAAGTCATTACATTAAGGATATTCAGACGGTACAGGTACTTTTTCCCTGCTAAATTGCTTACATACCTATAATCAGTTTCAAGAGTTAAATCATTTTTCGCATTTTTGGCAACATTCGATAGTGTATATACGTGTCACTCATAGTCTTCTTATCTGTATGTAAGCGAGTCGAGACAATATACATAAACATAAAAAAACATAAACATAATTAAATTAAAAAAAACGAGTCTCCTAATTAAACTAAAAATTGGTATAGACAATAATGTAGTCTTATTGTTAATCGTTCTGCTTGCAAAATTTCATATTTTTTTTCATCATTTTTCACTGAGATATAATAATTTTTTCCCCATTTTCGATAAGACTGCGTGTAATTTTATTATTTAATTTTTTCAGTAACAAGCTTCCTAAACAGCTTCAAACTTTGACAGAATTTTTTATGATGAAATCTACAGAATCCAATTAGTTTCAGCGAGTTTTCATCATTTTAGTCGTAATACCTGAACATCCTTAAGATTTAATTCCCGTCGGAAGTAGATTTTAATCGAGCCAACCGGCCAGAATCCAGGCAAAAAGTTGGTGTACTCGCGCGTCTTCCATTCCTTATCTACGAAGCTGTGCGGCTCAATTAAATGCGGACCACTGCGGAGAGAGATGCGACGCTGCATCCTCCCGGCCGAGATTCGCAGGAATATGTCGGAGCGATCGTTAACCAGGATTCGGTCGGAGATATCGCGTTTATCGCGGGACTATGAAAGTCGACCCGCGGGGCCGGAAACGGGCGCTTACAACGCGGCGTTCCCCGGATAAGACTCTGCGTCCTGACCTTTAATTAGTTACCGCGGGACTGCCGGTAAAATTAACGGCTTCCTGGGCTGCTAAATAAATAAAAGAAGGAGTTGCGCGCGCACGCGAGTGCAAGAAGTAGGTAGACATACCGAACCACAGCTTTTCTGCTTGACGACGAACAAGAAAAAGGTAAAAGAAAAAAGAACAAGAAAGAGAAAAAGAGAAAGGCGAAACACGGAGCAAGACAGAGAGACAGAAATGAAGAAGGAGGGAAGCATAATCGGGCCTCAGACCGCTGCTGATTATATGCGAAAGCCACGCTCGGCGGCTCAAGCACATCGCGAGAGATTCGCGTGGAAATTCAAGCGCGCCTCCCGCGTCCGTGATCTTGGCTCCTTCCTTCCTTTCGCGGTAATTAATTGGCCGGCTTCTCTAGTCTCGCCGGTGCCGCTGCACTCGACCGAATTTCAACTGAACCGTAAGCCACCTCCGGCCAGATATCAGATCTGATTCCCGTGCGCACGAGGAGAAGCTGTATCCGCCGATGCGGTGATTCAAACCGATGTAATTTCAATGAGTCTAAAGTTTCGCTACTTTCCTTGCGATGGCAGTAAAAACATGATAATTGACGTAAAAATTTACGCTTGTTACACCGACTAAAATCTCCAGTCCGCTCATAATCCGATTAATAATATTCAGACACGCTCAACGTGTTCTTCCCGCTGTTGGATTTATCGCGTTTCGGAATGCGTGTCGCGGGCGATTCGTACAAGAAAACGGTGTTTAAATTCACGACGCCGTTACAAGCAGTTAATATCTCTTCGGTTGACCGTTAAACCCATCAAGTTTTAATTTAACGGGCGTTTTTCACGTGCAAACGAAGAATTCGGTATAATTGACGAGTTAACACGCGCGATCAGATAAGTCCATCGATCTCATTTCACGATTCCCGTTAAATTTGAGCCGAATGCTAGAGTGCGCCAAACTTTTATTAAGGAACGCGCAAGAATTTCATGTGCAATGATGGATGATGACATCTTTTTGGCAACCAATATTTTAGCCGTTTATTAACATTGTAAATGCTAATGAAACATGCTGTTTAAATTATTATATTATAAAGTAATTATGACTTAACAATGCAAAGAGTGATAGTCTCTATATTAATATTGATGTTTATTAATCTATGTATTTGCAAATAATAAAACGTAATTTAATTTCTTCTTTTGATCAGACATCCCTAGAAACATTTCTTATATTATAAATTTACTTTTCCTTCAACACTGCAAATCCAAGCGTATTATTTTTACACGCCTAAACATCTAAAAATGACACATTTGACTGAAAATCTTTTTACATCTCTTTTGCCGTTTTTGGTTACGTTATTTAACACGTTTAAGCGTATTAAATTAAAAATTAATACATTCAATCGTGTTAAATGACATAATTTAAAATGGCAAGAAATGTATAAGAAGAGCTTCAGCTAAAATAACACGCTTGGATTTGCAGTGAAGATTAAATAAATTTCTCTAATGTTCTTTATGTACAATTTTCATCAAACATTTATCAAACCTGCACATAATATCGTTTCATCTGGAATATTATACTGAACATTAATTGCTCTTTCCACGCTTTAATATTTATAATAGCGCAAAGAGTATTTGCACGTTTCCATCGCGCCGTAATTAACTTCAACTTTAACGCGGCTCGTGACTTCGGCACTTCTCCAGCCGCAGCTGCAAGGGGTCGAAAGAGAATGCGGTGCAATCAGCTTCCGTGACGACGAGGAAGGCTGCGCGTCTTAATAACGCACACCGACATTTTCTTACCTCCGACTTAGACCTGGCCTATTGCTAACCGTCACGCTGGTGATCCTAATTAAATCGGCGCCAATTAAGATCGACCTTAATGCACGCTTTCGCGAGATATACCGGCTACTACGAACTCATTTTTCACGCGATACCGTCACATCTGCGAATTCCGATCTGTGCTTCCATGCGCGAATCGAATCTAATCTCCGGTCGGCAACAACGATAATATCGACGAAAATACAGATTTAACGCGGCAGTGCGCCCAACCTCCGTTACATTGTTTAATGGAAATAAAAATAACACGAAATTAATTGGAATTTTTTATTCGATGAGCAAATAGATTTGATTACTAATCAAAGCCAGAATGAGTGAGTTTATTTGTTAGATCGAGTTTCGTTACGAAAAGTAAGTAGTTGGCAGGAACTCGGCCATTATGCGATATACTCCATCGCAACGTATTCAAACGCAGGCAATCTGGAACGGAAGGAAAAGCGCGGGGGAGAAGACGACGAGCGACGTGTTTTCCGACGCATGACAAGTGCCTGCGTTTACGCAGATAATGCAACTGGTGATGGGAACCCGATGTGAAAAGACACATATACCGGAGAGAGAGAGAAAGCGTACATTTATTAGAAGCGCCCTGGGATGATATCCCCTCAGGCGCACAAAAGATACAGAGATGTAGCAAGAAACATTTGGTTATAGTACAACGAAATAGAAGTAACAGAAAAATATTACATCTAGATAGTATAAAATTGTAAAATAATATAAGTTTACAAAAGAAAAAACAAAAAAAAATTAAAATTAAATAGCAAATAAGTAAACAATTTATGATTAGTGAAAATTAAGGCTTGAATTTAAATTTTAAATTCAAAAACACACATGCGTCCGACACGAACTGACAGAGCAATCATGTAGCAGTCATTTACAATGTCGAAATTCGTAACGGAGAGTGAAATGGAGAGATAGAAAAAGAGAGACCAGCGGGACCAGCACTACCAGCGACTCTCGGAACGCGCTAATCGGATTAGATCGCAATTAAGCCTCGCGACCGGCGCGGCGCGACGACGACGTCGTCTCGCGTAAACCGGCAGAACGAGGGGGACCCGATTTGGTGCGTGCGCTTCGCGGGGTCCCTAATTACCGCGAGCCGGAAGCTCGCGCAATCGTCGAGCCGCAGACGGAAGGGGGTGGCGGCGTGCAAGGCCCACGAGCGTATGCTTCTGGGTTCGCTCGTTCGACCTTCCTTCCTCTCCCGAGCAACCGCCTTCCTCCACCGTCTCCGCCGTGCCCGTCTCTCGCGGACGAGGGGGGGCCGCCCGCTCGCGTACGGAGGGAATGAATAGCGTGCGTTCACGGTAAGGCGATCCCCGTAATGGTGGCACACGCCGTTACCACTACGCGGAAAGGCGGCCGCGCCGGGCCGCCGCTCGCTCGCGCGCGCGGCTCTACTTACGATAATTAACATGATTGCCATTATACGTAGGTACGTGCGCCGCGGCCGGCGTGCGTCGTAATGGGCAGCCGGCGACCACCGTTGCGAAACCCCACCGGGTAGGAAACGCCTCCCCAAGACGGATGTTCCCCGAGACATCGAGGATGCGCCGGAGGTCGCGCTCGCTTCCGAAAGGAAGTTCGAGGGGGGAAGAAGGACGCGGATGTGGGCTCGAACCGCAATCTCCACGCATTTAGCGTTACACGTGATTCCGCCTAATTCCGAGGGAGAATGTTCACAAATCATCCACTTTCCGTTTCGCAGAGTAAACAGAAATAATTATCTCGTCGATGATTTATTTTCAAAACTGAATTGAAAATTATTAAAACTGCTTATATAAGTTTCTTAATCGCTTAGTATTAAGAATAAGACCGATGATATTAAACAAATATAAATATGAGAAATGCCGTTTTCGGTCGCGGCGGTTCTTGGTGTCTAATAATAATTATTTTTGTGAATATTCCTACTCCTGGTTGAGGTGTTATTTTTCGCAATAAGTTCTTTACAGTTTTTTCGGGGAATGGGGGGATGGGGGGATCTTATAGATGCTAGTGAGCATCAAAAATTATTAAATTGCTCGTCAATTTAATATGTGAATTAATTATTCCGGCTTCATGTAAAGACTGTGTTTCAAGACCGACGAATATGCGGCGCGCAGTTTGCATGAGTAGGAATATTCACAAAAATAATTATTATTAGGCACCAAGAACCGCCGCGACCGAAAATGGCATTTCTCATATTTATATTTGTTTTTTAATCGCGTTAAACGAGTTTGTAATCGCATCTATGGATTGAACGAAGCTCGCCGAGTCCTTATTCCGTTCCCGCAGCACCGAGGTAGTCCGTGACTGTCTTATCTCCGGCGGCGCGGACACGCAGTACATTACGCGCGGTCGTCTGATAGCGGTTATGCGTCCCTGAGGTAGGTGTATCGGGCAACTTACGGGCGAGAGAACTTAGTAGACACGAGCCATTACCGTGGTGGGCGAAGGAGGTAGCGAGTACGGACGGTAATGGTCATTACGAGCACGCTCCGCTGATTGTGCACCGCCACGGGACCGAGGCGGAGAGGGCATCATCGCCGACCCGGAGACCCGCTCTTATACACCGCCGCGCCGCAATGCGCCGCGCCGGTGCAGAGGGACGGGGCGTCGTGGTGGAATATTCTTTTATTAAGCTAGGCGCACTGCTCACGACCGGACTCGTTCGTTAGCTAATTTAATGCCGGCCACTGAACGCCGATGCCGCCGTTAAGGCTCCCTATATCACTTCAACGCACGGGGCCCGGATGCGGGTTGCGACGGGGACGATGAACCTCAGGCTCCACAAATCGCACAACTCTTATGGACAGATTAGTATTTGCAAAAGAAACAGTCAATAAACAGAATTTCCAATATTTCCAATAAAAAAAAAACGGAATTACGAGTATCTGCTTCTACTCCTTTGCCATGTTGTGTAAATTGTATATGAATTGCATAGTCACATAGGTGAATATATGGTTTATTGATTTCATATTTCCATAGTGTGAAAGCAAACAAGTATAAGTCAAAATTCAGTAATTCGAGAAAATTACATCACTAAATCAACAGAAATGAGTTATACTATTGAAACCATTAAATAGAGTTCATAAAAATATTTGTAGTTATGACTTAGACTCATTTTCCAAAATTCTGACTTACATTCGTTTTCCCACACATCATAGATTTAATAAATATATAATTGACTGATTGTGTGTACTTGAAACTTGACATCTTATTAGAAAATCCTCATTAATCGATCTCGATTTTTATTCAATTATGTTGATTTGCGAGATCTCTATACGCTCCACGCAAACATTTCTTGATTGGCAGGATAAAAAATTTTCGAGGCCACGAAGAAGCGGTCCGCAACGGCCGGAGACGCGCCTGGAGTCACCGGCGACAGTGCACGCCTATAATTCTTCGAGTAATCGTTACGGTTCAACCCGTTAAACGATTATAAACCACGTAACGTTCGTTAGCGAATTTAATGCCAGGCCGTACAGTCGCCGCCACGGTCCTATATCACTTTAACGCACTGCCGTGAAGTTCAGGGTTACGCCAGGTACGATGAACCCGTCTGGCCGTACCATGATATCAAGCATCGGGAACTATATATAGCGATATCAATTTCTGCTTTACACTACTCCATAGAACTCGCGACTTTAATCTTAGTGATTTTAAAGTATAATTTCATTGCTAAAAATAAAAATGCCACAGATATAATTGAATCACAAAAAAGACTTGTACCGAAATTTCAAATTAAGATTCTATACTCTTAGGCTGAAAATTGGTTGAAACGTAAGCTGTATTTTGTGCTGATGTATCTAGACGTAAGGAGAAAAAATTCGTGCGATTACAACGTTAGCATATAACGTTCAGCTACTCTTGACGCTCGCTAGAAGAACTGCGCTATAAAACGTACGACGCGAACTAATGCGAGTTCAGTGGCGCATTCGTGACCGCCCGTCATGCAGCTGCGAGTGAGCGCGAACGAGCGAGTGGGCTGGTCGCGAGGTTCAATAATGCAAAGGAAAAAAGGAAAGGAAACTCACACCCGTGGCGGGACGCCGCGAGAGCGGCGCGCTCGTTTTCGCGCGGCTCTCGTGCAAAATGCATCCGCACGACCTCGCGTGGCATGGAGGATCAGAGGAGCCTTCGCCATATAAGACCCCCGTTGCGTCTGGCGGGCACAGGTGGCGGCGTGGCACGTTCTAACCAGACCTAAGCGGAGAACCGGAGTGCAAGGCAAAGGGAGCCGGAGGGGAAGGGCCCAGGAGCGAGCGAGCGAGCGAGCCTCCGTAATTACGGGCCCAATATGCAACCGGGGCCCGGGTGCATCGGCGGCGGTATGCACGCCGCTTAAAGCCGCGGCTGATCGCGAGATAGGCGTATCATGGATACCAGTTTCGCGTGCAACCTCCAAGACCAGCCTCGTTCCTTCCTCCGCCCGTTCGCGCACGTACATTCAGAATGATTAATACGCTCCCGGACCCACGTAACACCTGATCTGTCTCGGGCTAAAATTACGCGCTGCCTCGATACGGGAGCCGCACGGTGGAGCCGTGCCCCGGATGACACCCGGAAGATCGGGGATCGATCGCGGAGTTGACCTTCGATCGTTGAACCTGAAAGGGATCGACTGCAGCGATAGAGGCGTGAGTTCCCTTTCCGTAAACACTCCGCTTAGGTCTTAGCACGAACGATCAACGATGGATTTTAGAAAATTGATCGAATACGTAACGGTAAGCGGTGTTACGCGTTTCGCGGCAAATAATAAATAAATTATGAATTTTATTCTCTAGTGTTTTATATTTCTAATATATAACGATCGACCGTTTTGTTATCTGTAACGTTTCGTTATCACGCGCGTTATTTATTATCGGACACTCGAGAGAGCACCCGCGACTATAAATTACACTTACGCGCACATGTGTGCACGCCCGTACTTTCAATGTACTCCGTATCCGGAGGCGAAGTATCTTATCGAAGCGTTATCATTAAGAAAGCGAGCAGTCTCGTAGGGGGGAGCGATTACGATAATCTTGACGGAAGGTTTGCGACGAGGGGAAGAGAAAGAGAGAAAGAGAGAGAGCAAAAAGCGAGTCCGTATCTCTCCCGCGGCGGAGCAAGGTACGGATAATAAAACACTCGCGGGATTCACGAGGAGACGAATTAATGGCTCTCGGTCCACCCTGTAGGCATAAGCCACTGGCGATACGCCCACGCATCCGCCGCCGGTCACAATGTAAAACGGGACGGAGATGTCGGAAGATACGCTCGGCCGCCGCTCTCGCTTCATAATTAATTATCCGGTTCGATATTACGGCTGCCACGAACGCGGAACGCCGATCCGGCACTCGCTTTACACTAAATGCAACGCGCACGTGCGCCTTGGAACCGGTACGATCGCCGCGAATTCAAATTCCGACATTCTCAGACACGGGAAAACGATCCTCGTGCTCGTTCGCAATAGCAGACGAAGCATATTGCGAAAAGAAAGCACTCCGAAGGAGAATAAACGAATCGTTTCATCCTTTCATTAACGACAGCATAAGTCGCAATAACACTGCAAATCCAAGCGTGTTATTTTAGCTAAAGCTCTTCTTATTATATACTCTTTCTTACACATTTTTGTCATTTTAAATCATGTTATTTAACACGATTGAACGTATTAATGTTTAATTTAATATAATTAAACGTGTTAAATGACGTAATTTAAAACGACAAAAAACATATAAAAAGAACTTCAGTCAAATGTGTCATTTTTAGATGTTTATGCGTGTAAAAATAACACACTTGAATTTGCAGTGAAAGTACACAGTAAAAAACATTTTGTACTTGTGTTAAAACCGGTCCTTGTTAAAATTTTTGTGTTGAATTTTTAACATACATGAGTGTTAATTTAACATAATATGATTATTTGAATATTTTATGTTAAATTAATAAACATTTCTTAGTGCTAAAATAACACAATTTATAGGTATGTGAACAAATAACATAAAAATAATGTAGTTTCAAAACGTAAATTCTAAGATAAATGAATAAAATGTACATGTTAATTTTACATATTATAAATGTTAATGTACTGAAGAAATATGGTTCCATAATTTGATTCCAAATTCTATCAGAGTGTTACATTTTTTGTGTTAATTTTTACATAATATTTGTGTTACTTTCTAATTGATTGGAATATATCACGTAGATGATATCGCGGAAGAGAATCGTGCAGCGCGTCTCGCAAACCGTCGCGAATACGAACGTCACCTACGCGGCTATTCCACCGGCATCATTGTGCATCGCTTACGCGATGCAGACGCGCTGCAGGCATCGGTATGCACGGTGCGCAGCCTCAGCCCGGCTCCGCGGCCGCGCAAGCGGGCAAAGAAAATCGAAAGTAAGCCGGGAGGCGGCTCCATTGCCTGTAAACGCGTCCAACGTTACTGTATGCAAAGCAGCCATTTACAGGTAAGTATCCCACGGATGTACCTATGCGCCGTTTACCTGTCCCGCGACTGCAACGCGCGGCTCCTACGCTCAAGGGTGAACGGCGAGGTGCTCGAAAGGAGGGGCTGGTTTTATCGGACGCGATGCCCCGCGATCTCCTTCGCGGGGATCGTTCAAGCCGAGGAGCGAGACCACGCGGGTGAATGAATGAGATTCGCACGTATCCAAGCAGCGTGCGCGCGCACCGTTGCAGCTGCCACGAGATACGAAACTTGCGACTATGAATGAAAACTCCGGTCGGATCGGCGGCGAGATAAACTGTTCGATAAACGCTCGGAGAGGAGGATAGTCGTGTCATTAGCGCAAAATTATCCGAAGCGATTATGTAAGATACGTCCGAGGGACGTATTTACCCGTGTTTACCGATGTTACAAAGTCTCATTACGCGATCGTAAAAAAATTGGCCGGCGCATCCCGGTTGATTCATTCGGGATGAGCCGCGTGCTGCTAATTCAACTGCGCCCGACGTGCATTCACCGACCGGACCGTGCATATACGTGCATCGTGCGCCTGAAACGCGCGCACGTGCGTCGGGTGCGCGCATTGCGTCGTGTGCGTGCGATTGGAACGAAGGTAGCGCGCACGGGGAGTCCAGATTGTGAGATTTCATTCTCCGAGCCTGCAATTTGCGAAATTGACGGGGCAATTTGTTTACCGGTAATTGCGATACAATCGAGCGGGAACTCGTTATAAACGGCTAGAATCGGCGGCGTTACACTCGGAAGGACCGGCGTATATCGGGACGATTCTCCCTTTTCGAATCTGCCACGTGCGTAACTTTCGTGATCGCAGTCGGGGCAGGTGCGAAGTTACGAGGGAAGCCAAGATAATACTTGATTTTGCTGAACAAGTTATTTGACTGTGAAATCGTACGTTTTCACAGCAGATTTATCGATTGGAATTTATATCTTCTCTCATTTTACTTTCTGTATTTGCTATTTTTTACGAAAAAAATTAATGCATAATTTTTCAAGGTTTCAAATTAGGAATTTTTCATTAATTTTACATTATATTATCAATACATATATATACATATATCAAGAAGTAAATATTCATCCGATCTTTAATTAAAGTTATATTCATAAAAAAAAAGATTGACAATAATATAAAAAATATAACGATTGAAATTCATTAGAAACCAGTAACCAATTTTTATATTAATTCGCCGACTACTACACGGAAAGAACGGTTTTGCTGAAATATTAAAAAATTTGGCCAGATATAGATCTAAAAAATAATTTTGTTGGATCATCAAAATAATTATGTAGGACGCCTAAAATAGTTGCTAAAATATCAAAACTTTTTGCAGCATTATCATTATGTTGGAGTGTCCTACATAATTATTTTGATGATCCAACAAAATTATTTTTCAGATCTGTATCTGGCCAAATTTTTTAATATTTCAGCAAAACCGTTCTTTCCGTGTACCAATGCTTGTAATATCTATTGTCTTTTCCTGCTTTAAGTATATTCTAAAGTTTGTTTTAAATACACAGCATCTTCAACTGATATCGATTGACTCTTCTCTCTCCGCCAACGTTTCTATTAATTAAACGTGTATCGATCATTCTTTTGCTTTTCCAAGTCCAGTACGACTGGTATGATATCGCGAAAAATGTGCAAGTTCACGGCTGCGGCCGCAAAAGGCGAGTGAGGAGGCGCGATACAAGCGAGTACCTACGTACCTCGATCGACGCTGTAGATCGACCTTTGTTCCTCCGTGCCGGCATCGCGGTGGCCCGTAGTGTAGTTAGCAGGGATATACCGGTTTGCATACTTCGCAGTGATCAAACGTCACCGGGCCCTCCGAAGCCCCGTCGAAGAGGAGTTCCTGCTTCGTGTATACGAGCAGGGCATGAGGAGCGGAGCGAAAGAATGCCGGCCGGGGAGCGAGCGATCGTTCCGTCGGCGAGGTCATCGTCAAAGTCATCGATCAACCTCAGACCGAGGTCGCCCCGCGACCCGGCAGCAGCTGTTCGGGCGGCGCGGTCAGTCATCGATCTACGGATCCCGCCGTAGATCACTGGTCTTGATATACTCTACCTCTACCCCTACCCATTACTGCGCTCCGCTGTAAATACACGCATGTGCGTGTGTATACGGGGTGCCCGGGAATTAAGGCATCATCATCCGGATTCTTATTCCTCGGTTGAACCGAGATCGTCGTTGGAGATCTGAATATCTCGATAGGAGGCGATTGAATCAGGATTTAGAAGACAGGAGAAACGTGAGACATTCTGGGATTGAAAAGCAACGATAACGTGCGATCCTATTTCAAGAAGAATTATTTTAAATACGTTACGAAGATCTCCGCCTTAATTTCTTGGGATAAAAGAAACATCCGGGATGAAAATGAATTTTTGTACACCCTTTATACAGGCAGGTAGACGCGAACGATGGTACACACGTCGAAAATCACGAGGCCATTATTTATGCGCTCGTAATCTGTCATAACTGTGGGCCTCCCTTATGCAACCTGACGATATCGTTACGGTCTAACGGAAACGCCTACCAGCTCTCTCTTTCTCCAGCGACGACAGTTATCAGCCTCTGAATCGCCTCGAGAAAAATAACCCGGCGCTCTCCCTCTTTCGCTGTCTCTGTACTCGTTTATCGAAATCGACAATTTATTGATTCGAATGTGTTTGGAATTATTCAATTATTACAACATAAAGAGAAATGTAACGTAATTCTTCGATAGCACCAAGTGTTATACAAAATCTGTGATATAATAGATCCTACACGGAAAGAATGGTTTTGCTGAAATATCTAAAAATTGGGCCAGATACAGATCTGAAAATAATTTTGTTGGGCCATCAAAATAATTATGTAGGACGCCCAAAATAGTTGCTGGAACATCAAAACTTTTTGCAGCATTATCATTATGTTTGAACGTCCTACGTAATTACTTTTGATGGTCTAACAAAATTATTATCAGATCTGTATCTGGCCAAATTTTTAGATACTTCAGCAAAACCGTTCTTTCCGTGTAGTTAAAAGTCCTTATGATATAATCAATGTGCCCAATTTCACGAAAAAATCGCGAATTCGTATAATTAATGCGTAATGTTTGAATAATCGTTGCATTCAACAATTAGCAAATACCGCCCACAAATTCATACCCCGTTAATATTTTTCTCGGTTAGCATATTAGTCGACGATTTGTCGAGGCAATTCGTCGACCCGTGAGGTTGAGGTCTTTGCTCTCGTAAAGCTGATTGTTGTTCCGCGCCACCAACGTACTCGTGAAATTTCAGCGGCCGCTTTTATAATCCGTGTGCCGAATTGCACAAGGGGCTAATAAACGCATCTCGCACGCCGTGCTTTACCGTGTACCTTTACAACGCTGGGCCATAAACGCATAAAAAAGAAACACGCGGGAAATGCGAGGCTTCGTCGCTCACCTAAAATCGTCGCGACGGTCGTTTTACTGAATCGTAAAGATCCTGCTGGAACACGCGGTCGGATGAATAAAACGATAGTACTCCGTCACATTTCACAAGCGCGGAGGTCTCCTTCGCGTTCCTTCCTTTGTTAGAATTTTATAATTGCGTCGCGCGAGTGACATGCCGGGGCATAATCATTTCAGCGACGTAACGCTGAGATATAAGAGAGTCTCCAACAATTCAGCAACTAAGAGCTCGAATTATCATAAGTGGTACAATTCTTATGACCGACCCTCTGCTGAATAAATTTCATTTTCAATTGATCGATTGACGTGGCGAACCGTGCCTGTCGTCCTTTGTCATTCCCGCGCGTTCATCGCGGCCTCGCATTCTTCCGACCAAGAAAGTGTCGCAAGAAGGCGCAGCATGTCGATGATCCGCGAATCACGCAGAAGAACGGGGCTTCTACGGCCGCCACTTTGACTTCACACTCCAAAGCAACAGTGTCGAGAAGAACAGCGTTAAATAAAGGAAGTGGCGAATAGAAATTCCGATTGACCGGCACGACAACTCGGTGGCCATGCATGCCGTTGCCCACCGAGAGCGCACAAGGGTTTCCTCTTATCGCTCCTGCGGGATGCGCGCAGGAATCCGCTATGATGGCTGGCGTCGAAACGCCTCGGATTCCCGTGGTCCTGGAGTTCCACCTCCTCGACCTCGACCCCGCGTCTTCGCGGCGGAATACTCGGTTCCTTTCGAGGAACACGAGCTCGTGCTTCCAGGATTACGGGAATTCCGGGACCCTCCGGCACCGCTATCGCGATTACACGGTTCGCGATGAGGCGATAAAAGTGATTCCTAATCGCCCGACCCGCGTGGATAAAGCTCCGCCGTGTTCGTGATTTAAATGCTTCGAGCGACTGCGGTCTTTTTTGGACACTCGCTGGCGAAGAGTTTGCCAACGCGCTACGCGCGCCACTACGACGTTTACAAATTGATCCTGGCTAAATAAAATTGCACGCGCGCTTTAACGAGCATCAGGATAGCGCGGTATAAATTTACGCGGAAGTATATCCCCCGCGGGAATTCGCGACGCTTCGAGATTTATTTACGTTGATCATTTACAATACATTCGCTTTTTTTCGGTAACAGTATGTGGACATCCAATTCTCATACATATAGCTATTAATTGACTGTTAAAAATATTCACATTGACGTATCGTCATCGCGATATAGCTCTCTTTACCAATAAGTCCAGTTTTTGCATATAATGGACAATGAACTCAAGCTTAACGATTCCGCTATGAATTCCGCTATCAACGGTGCCACGTTCGTTCATTACGAAGATATAGGTCCAGCGACTCTTTACGCTCGACCTCCATATAAGAGAGACGGTATATCGCGTAATGCTTCCAGACGGCTCGTGAAAGGGTTAACTACCTTACATCGAGTCACGACCCTCTGGGTCTTTTCGTTTCAAGTTATCGTGAAACGGCATGGCTAAAAAGGCAAAGGAGGTCTTCAGTATCGCGTATTACGCGTAAAATATTGTTAATATTAAATTTTACTTCACAGTCGTGCTCTTCACTCGCAGACATTCGCAGAAACGGCAGTGACGAGCGCGGTGCTCGTCCCGCGTTTATTTTCTCCAACGCGAATTGGTTATTCAATTTCCCAGCGTAATTGCTTCTATCGCTCACCGGTCGTCTCGTTGCCAATCCGCGATCACGCGAGCCGATACGACTGCTCGGAATTGCATAAAACACGGCGCGGCGCGCCGGCGTCATTACTCACGATTATACAGACGCGCGAGCCGGAATACGCTAACGCCGCGTGGCACATCGATCTAACGAAGGCGCCCAAGAATCCATTGTTTCCGTAATGAATCGCGTCAGAGGGCCCGCGCCGCATCATACGTCATGGCCTCCTCTATATAACATAATCGCCGTCGAATCGTGCGGCGGCATTAATAACATTGAGCACGGGCCCGATTGTCTGCTCGGTCTGTCGGACCTGGCTAATTTATTATTTCTCATGTACAAGCCAGAGATTCGTACCCGTGTAATCGTAAGAGCACCCACGAAGAGTACAACGCCTATCATTAATGTCGATTTCTTTCTTCCTCAGTCGCGACTGCTCGACCCGGGTGTTCACAATTGATGATGCGACAATGCCGTACTATATAAATTATTATAAATACCGTTATCCACTTTTGATAACGCACAGTACTAGCTACTATAAATTATTCAGAAAGTCACTATATAATTTGACTCGACAGTCATCAAATCATTCCGTAGATCGCTGCGCCATAAAACACTGCCGCTACCATCGCTGCTAAACCTACGCTTCAATCCTCACGTCGCTCAAAAAGGATTAATTGGACCGTAATAAACGTTCAGCCTACGTTTATAAGAACTTGCGTTTGCTCCATAACGCGCACAGCTTGTACAGCAGATATTCTCGTTTAACGAACTTTCCCCGCACGTTCTATGATATAATCCGGCCCCGGTCGATACTTCGCGCACCGCCGTGTTTTCACGCTCGCCACTTTCGTGCAACCTGTCGGCCAACTTTCGCTCTGACATTGACAGATGGGATTAAGTATCGTCCGTAACTAGCGGGTCATTAATGCGAGGAGGCAAATCGCTCCTATTCCGCGCTTTGGCGGCGCGCGAGCCCGTGCGTTTGCGCATCCGACGATTCGTAGCGTACCTACCAACGCCGGCGTCAAGAGCTGCCGGCCATTAATGAGCGGCATTGTACGATCGCGCGTATCGCGCCGCTGTCCTCATATTTCAGCGTGCAGCGGTTCGCGCGCATTAAAAGCGTATGCGTTAACCCGCGCGTGGGTGCAACGCGATATTAATAGGACACGTGCGGTAGCGCACACGTCGAACGAGGCACGATTTAAGCATTCCGTCGCAATCACCAACGCGCGAGAGTGAACCGGGGTGAAGGCGGGAGAAAGGGGCGAGATGGGCAGGGGGGAAGAAAAAGGGCCCACCGGCACAGGTATGGCGCGGAGCGCGTGCTGGAAATTACGGCGGGCATCGTCGATGACTAATGAGAAATTCACGCGGCCGCTAATGCACCGTATCGTTATCACCTACCACCGGCCAGGATTGCAGGAGTCTATCCGGGTGCGATTTACCGGCCGGTCGGCGCGATCCGTGACTAGAGAAACCGTAAAGCGGCGAGGCGAGCAAACGCGGCAGGCATTTGTCCGCCAGAACCCAGAACATAGTTGCGTTGAAGAACCGGAAGAAGCGCAGGAACGCTGACTATGAGAAGAGTACCAACACGCATTATTTTTACGTACCGTAAATGATACAGTATAAATCCATTAAAATGAATTCTATTCAATAGATGCGAATAAGATTGAATTAAATTTTTACTGAACATATTTTATTTCATTAATTTAAGAATAATTCTTTACAATATTTTATATAATATCTTAATCTTAATACTATTAAATTTTTATTTAAATTTGTTCATGTATATAAACATCGATCAGTATTCATTTTATTGAATTGGATAAAGTTTTTAACCAAATTTTACTTTACAGCTTATTAACACTGTACAATTAAGATTTAAGAAAAAGATATATAGCGAGGAAAATAACAAAGTAAAGTACAATCAGGCCGAAAAAAATATGATAATGTATGATCTACTAGAATGCATCGCGAATAGTATATATTGCTGGACTGTTGCATCGAAAAATTACCGCTCGATTAGGACTCGAATAGGACTCGATCGTCCGTGATAGTGAAAAATAATTTAATGGGGATTGCCTCGAATTTATTTGACAGGAGATAATATGAAATTCATTTCCATTTAAATTACTTAGCGGTAAGCGAGCATTCGTTCCTTCTATATCGATCTCATCTCTGTATATCTGATAGCATTAATTAGATGCGATAAAGTATCTAGTTCGTATTTCAGAAAACATATCTATCCTATCCTCCCCTAGTATCAAGTGCCAATAAACGAGTTCGTTCGAGCTTCATCCGGAGATGTATAATTATTAAAAACGTTCCAATATCTGTGATTGCATTTCGAATCTTGAATGAGTTCAAGTAACTCTACACGGAAAGAATGGTTTTGCTGAAATATTAAAAAATTTGGCCAGATAGAGATCTGAAAAATAATTTTGTTGGGTCATCAAAATAATTATGTAGGACGCCTAAAATAGTTGCTAGAATATCAAAACTTTTTGCAGCATTATCATTATGTTGGAGTGTCCTACGTAGTTACTTTCGATGGTCTAACAAAATTATTTTCAGATCTGTGTCTGGCCAAATTTTTAGATACTTCAGCAAAACCGTCCTTTCCGTGTAGTATTTGTAGCGTTCGCAAGTCAATCAACTGACCAATATAAAGAAATGCGAAGCTCAGCGAGGGAACAATGCAAACTATCGCCTTTAAGAGCCAAACGCTCGACGGCCTCCAGGAATCTCAAAGGAACGATCGCATGCCGATTTCGCGTGGCGAGAGGGGGGCAGGCACGGAGAAAAGAATCCGCGCGGTGCGCTACGAGCTACCGATCACGAATTAATTAAAGCCGTGTAGCAATATGTGCGGTACATAGTTCCGCGCGGCACATACACGAGAGATAGGGATTTGAATTGTTCGCGATCACGCGCGCTCTTTTGCGTATAACTGCCTGCGATATATCGCGATTATCCGCGACAGCGTGGCACTTCCCCCGTCTCCTCCCGTTCCCCAGAGAGATACACTGAAAGGAACAGAATTCTTCGACAGTCGCCCTTTGACGACACGGTTCGCCGAGCTGCAGTTATTCACCCGCGCGGACAATCGTTGCGCCGTTTAAAGAATCGAGTCAATTGACCTCGCGATTGTTTCGAGATTTATCTGCGTTCTACGTCCCAGAAAACTTAAGAAAACCAGGACCCTCGTTAAAGCGTGCCTTCATCGAAATACCGAAACTAAAAAAAAAAAAAAGAAAAGAAACATTCGACTTCGTAGAAAACGTCTCAAATGAAATTTATGATTTAACAAAGTAATATAATTCTACACATGAAATTCCTTTCTGAATTTTATTCTACTTGAGTATGTAGGTAAATTTATCGGCCTCTGCTCGATACCTCCAACTTTACTACAACTTCGGAATGCGTTCGTACGCGTTTCGACTTTTGCGGCGCTGTAATCCTTGGCGATATCGAGGGAGTCAATCTCGATCCGATGTAGGACAGAAAACCTCTCTCGTATCATTTCTAGCGAGAGACGTGCCACTCCCGCCGGGCTTAAGAGGGTCAAATTCTTGACTTGTATCTCGAAGCACTGCGGCGGGCGGCGGCGGCAGCGCGGCGGCGGCGACGTGGAAGACACTTTATAATCGAAGTAAGCCGACGGCCGTGCTCTTTGACACGGAACGGACAGGAGAGCGAGGAAAGAGGGACCGTATATACACGGTGTCATTTTCAGATCAGGTACCAGCTGACGCGCGCCGGCATCGGACTTTCCTTTCCGGATCCGACCTTGAATAAAGGCGGCCGGTCCGACCGCCCTCTTTACACGCTTTGCTGGGCCACGTTAACTGCACTCGCACACACGACTCGAACGCACGAGATATGTAGAAAAGCGGATACGCTTATCTGGAATACATCGCGCGTGGCAGGTCAGCATTTCACGAGAGCCGACTACTCTGTTGATAGCGCGCGAGACTTTTCGTCCCGCCAGATTAAATCGCGATTTACAGTTTACCGAGGGAACCAATGTAGTCGTGATATCAAAGGTGTACGCAGTTGCAAACCTCTAAATCAGAAATATTATTAAGTAAAAGCGTCGAGATAAGATTTTTCTTATATTCTTTCTTTTCTCTTATAATCGCTTGTTACGGCTATTTTCTTAAGATTACAAACAATTGAAAAACGTACCATCTAGATATCTTTAAACTCGTTAAATACTCGGTAACAACTCACTCCTTTTTTCGCGTAACCACCACAATTATCATCAGCAAAGCATCATAAAAGATAGTCATGGGGCAGTTCTTTATAAATCGTACGAGATGTGTGCGCACTGGACAGCTGGCAAAAGATGCGTGCTTCTTTACAGCGTGTCGCGGATGAAATTCAGCGTCATAAAGCCGGCTGGCTAGCGAGCGGGACTCATAAATATTTGGACGATAGGGACCTGATAGTGCCGACCCCGAGGTTGCGTGCGGACAGCGCGCGATGCACCGCCACGTTTGCGAGCACGCTCTCTCGTTCGCTCGCGCGTGCAACTGCAACCGGCCGACGGTTGCACACACCCAGCCCCGATCTCGAATTAATCCGCGGAGAGGTTACCAGTACCGGCGCACCGGTAACTTGACCGAAGCACGACCGCGAAAGTCGAGGATAAGGAAAGAGAGACAGAGAGAGAGAAAGAAAGAAACAGAGAACAAAAAGGGGAAAGGGGACGAGTATGCGGATCAAGGGAGAAAGGATTGAGAAAGAAGAAAGGGTGGAGAGAGGACGACGAGAGCCTGGTCCAACGGCAAAGAATTCTTACACGCATCCTGTCTGCGGTTGACGAAAACTTATCCAGACACGAAGTTTCCCAGAAGCTCGTTTTCTACACGTAACGAGGGCGACTCTCGGCTTTTTTTGCTGAGGTTCCTACGCGTTTCGAGGACCCCAACGACGCGACACCGCATTATTACCTGCCGATTGTTAATGCGGACGGTGCAGGGAGAGGCGTAGTTTTCACGAGAGAACACTCAGTGAAATAAATCACTTTAAAGCGTTGATTGCTTTTCGGAAGATGTCGAAAGTTCTCGTACGACTCGCACAAAACACCTGCGAGAACCGGCTACGGTAGCAGCGTTTTACTCGCTCGACATATAATAACGACGGTCTCGTGTTGCTGGAATTTCTAATTTACGTAGTGCGCTTTTATTGCACGGCATAAGTACGGCTTTGCCGCAATTCTCCGGCTCGGTCGCATAATATGGACGCTATACAATACGACGCCGCGACCATCGCGTGCCCCGAGACGATAATCGTGATATTTACAGCGACGCGCGGCTCGCAGCGAAATGTCAATCCGGCATCGTCGAAAAGCGAACGTCACGAAGTCGAGGAGAACGAAGAGGAAGCCACGGACGAAGACATCCACTCGGCATAGCGTGTTGCTAGCAGCTACCAGAGTTGCCCTTAGGGCAACCTACCTATCTGTCAGAATCCTGTCTAACCACTGGAAGCTACTGACTATCGTATCTTGCTGGATTGCGAGCGATCTTCAACTTACAATGTTCCAACAACTTCAGAGATTATAACTAACGTTTCTTTATCATATACTTTGATTTAAAATAAAAATTGTGGATGCAACGTGTTGAATAAAGACAATAATTTCGAAAGTTCAAATTTAAAATGGCAATACAAGTTTAGAAATTTAGAAGACCTATAATTGATAAGTTGTAACTTCAATTTTACAACAAATAGTATGAATGATTCTTTTGCAAAGATTGAATTCTGCTGTAACAAAATTTAGATAAATCCGAATATTAATATTACGCGGAAAATATTTCCACATTTCTTTCTAGTGATGAAAATTCGATAACACGATGTAGAAAATTAAAATTATTAAAATTATAGTGACTTTAACTGCTTTCCAAGTAAATTATAGGTAAACGGGATTAAATGCTTTCTCTCTTTCTGTATCCATCGAATAGCAAGGAAGGTAAACGCGTCTAAGTAAGGAGCGCAAACGAGAAGATGGGTTTCGTAGAGACAAAGATAGAAAACGGTAACTTCGCGTGTTGCTCGTAGCTACTTCAGGAAGCTGAAAGGTAGCCGCGTACTTGTCGAGGCCTGGCCTCGAGTTGCCGCTGCATGTTTGCTGACCCTTTATCACATTAAGGTCGCGCAGTCGTGCTTTCGATTCTAAAAGCGAATAACGAAACGTAACTTAAGAGAGAAGCAGAGAAGAACAAATATGACGAAGAACTTGACGCAAAACGGAACGGAACGAAGCTGGCAGCTGCGCGCATCGAAGTATCGAAGCGATTATTGCCAGCTCGCATGCTTACTAACTCACTAACACACACAAATTTGTTCCTTACACAATCAACGAATTTATAAGCAACTGAAGAGAAATGTCTACGAAAGTTCGAAGAACTGAAAAAAAGTGGAACAGAGATAAAGACAAAAATCTCAAGCAAAATCTTATTCTGTAAGAATTCCTGTCGATTTTATTCTAATTTATTCAACAGCTGTCCTCTGTTGACGAAGGTTCACTTGAATTCTGCAGCCTTGACCGAAGTATATTCTAAAAACATCAAAAAAGCCCCTTACGAATCTGCCGAGAAAGAAAAAAACAACCTATAACGTAATCCTCGCTATTCTTCAACCATGTACCTGCCTTTCTTTGTCAGCTTATCATTAGTTGATTTTTTTTATTTGCAATATCAGTAGGACGTCCAGAATTAACGCAGAAAACGCACCTGTAGGGTCTACCGTTTTGTGCGTTCCTTGAAATTCCGGAATATAATTTCTACGAACAACTGGGTTATTATTGTAAATAAATCTTTATTTCTAAAAATAGTCTTACGGTTTCACACGACATATTGCTCAAATTCTGAATGTCTTATTCGCGAACATTGAACAGCGCTCATACATAAAATGCAGTGCCATCGATTGTCTTACGCGGAAAGTGAAAAGACCATGACGATGACGGTTGCAATTTTCGGGCCCATTCGACATCTATACTTATAGCTGATGATGCTCAGACCCGCACGATTGGCAACATTGTGTTTGTTTTAATGGTTGACACGCGAGTTTTGTCAATAGTTAGGCGGTCAATCTCGGAGACTTCGAAGAACGACGAAGATGAGTGCAAAGTGGCACGATACAAATTTCTGGAAGTGGAAGCGTAATTGGTGAAGTTTAAGAAATTGGCTGCAGCATGGACAAAAATCAACCATGAAGTATTATTTAATAGGTCTGTATTTCCAGAGAAGAAAGGAAAAAGTTGGTCTAGAACAGCCATTTTTTGAATGATTTTTTTAACTGCATTAGGTGCACTCTTCTCGTCATGCGTCGACTTCTTCATCGGGATAAAAAAATAAAGAAAGCATCTGAAGTCGAGTTGGAGTCACCGTACACGTCAAACTGCCGTTAGACAACACCGCAACCCGCCGCGAGACATTCGCGCGGAACAATATGCTTCAAAGTCTCGAAAGTAGCCGCAGGATTGTCGAGAGTGCAGTGTGCCTCGCACCGGCATATAAATTCTGTCTAACTACTAGTGGCGTGAGTGGTCAAAATAATCGCCGCCGGCGACGTCGACTGTGTAGCGGTCGCCGGTGCTGCACGACTTTTTAAAATGAAATTCCCTCGGGAGTCAAGGGTCGAGGGACACGAGCATGCCTACCTCACGATTGCGCCGAGCACTGCTACTTGCAGTGTGCATGACCACATCGCTTTGCGATCGTACGGACAATATTAAACGTCCCGCGCGAATAACGCACGCAGTAATCGAAATTATAATCACATCCTACATGACAAACAATTTCAATTTCCTAAGGCGGAAAGTGCCGGTTAATTTAACGTCCGCTCGACGCGATGCGAATGAGATCAGCGTAAAGCTAAATCGGGGATAGCGACGTGAATGAAGGAGATACGCGACGCGACGCGTGATTTATATTTCATAAGACTTGGTAAATTAGAAAACAAGCCCCGACGCGGAAGTAATCTCGATTATACCGGGGCGAAAGATAGATGAGAGTCATCGGGACAGAGTAGCCTTTTCGTTTCCGATCGACTCGCGGCGAGACCTTGAATCGGGGCGTCGTTCGATTTTTCTTTCTCGCGGTGAGATACCACCGAAGGCGAGGCTGCTGCACAAGCGTTATGACGTATCTCCAATCGGTAATTATTGCTGATTAACGACTTGCTGAGCCTGTTATCTCGACTACGCTGTCCAGCAGGGACCCGATAGCTCGCAATTGCCTTCGATTTCGGTCCGTCGGGCTCGTCGATCTGACTCGACGTATCTTAACGAGCCCCAAAAGGCTGGCATACCTCAATACGAAGTGAAGCATTTTAAATTCACTTTCACGTGTTTATTTTGCTCCGTGTTGTGCAAGCGTTATTCGCTCGCTCGAGGAAACCACTCTGTAACTCGATTCGCGTGTCTAATGAACGACGTTCAAATCTTCGTTCTCTTACATTTATTAGCTTGCTCCACGTGATATGAACGTAACGTATATCAACGAATAAAATGAGGAGTACGACCCAAAAATATACGCCAGCTCTATGATAATCGCAGAAAGCCTGCTCGATAAACGAGATTGCACCGCGGCCGAGGTAGTGACCGAGCGACCGTTCCAAGCACCTTGCCTGGCTCCTCTCGTCTCTTCTATTTGTCTTCTTCGTCCTCGCGGTGAAGGGCCCCGCCCGGACTTCTCCTACTGCGGTCACTCTTTCAGCCCGCTCCTTTTTTTTCTCCCCGTCTTTCTGCCCCTCTCCTTCACTCCGCTTTCCTCCTCCCCCTCCCCCTCGCCCCTCTTTCTCGGCCGCATTTCTTGGTGGCTTCCTCTTTTTGCCTCGCTCTCGGTCGGTCCTCCTCTCGCCTCGTCACTCTCTTCTTCATCGTCGAGAGAGCCCAACGACTTCCACGGGTCGATGTGATTACTTATGGCAACTCCGGGGGGAATATAACCTTCCCCTCCGGATGCCCCCCGCGCTCCTGTTCCCCTCCTGATAGAGAGAGATTAGCGCCGTTATAAAGCGGGTTCAGGTTTGTCGAGGCTGATCGATCATCAGTCGAGGTCGACGGCGGCGACGGCAACGACGACGACCACGACGACGACGAACTGATCTCGCTCTTCGAGTTCCTTGCATTTACGACGGGGGATTACTGTCAACCAGTGATCTGGTTGCGATATGTGCTCACTGTAATTATTCCTCGATGTTCTTGTTACGACTAAATCGCCCGCGGCCTCACGCAGGTCCACGTGTATTTATTATTAATAATACCGGGAATAGAGCAATTGGATATACATTGTAGATTTCAAGTGCGCACGGAGCCGTGCACTCGACCGAGTGTACACATAGAAAGTAGATGCTGCAACTTAATGGATCGGGTGAGAGGCGGCGGAATTTTTAGCGCTCGTCTCCTCGACGAGAAGTTGTAATGAGTTTGTCGTTATGGCTAAGCGTTCCTTAGCGCATGCAATTAGTAAATCATCTGTCTAGTCCAGTCGGTACAGTTACTTGTCCTTTATCGTTAACCAATCTCATTTTCCCCGAGCTGATTAAACGGCTTCAAATTATATAAAATTATTATCAATCATCCGCAAATATATTCAATATAATATGTTTTCATATCGAGAGAAATAATATATTAGTACAAGTTACAAGACTATTAAAATATTTATGCGACGCGATTTATTACCAGAGCTTCAACTAATAATTTATTCGAGCGTTATTTGTCGCGCGATCTTGATGAATATAGTTGCTTTCACGTATTAAATCAACAACTCTCGCGTCTCTTTTTGTAAAATAGGACATCGCGCCGTAATTTAACCGGCGCCTTCTGGCGCGTCGCGGTGAACGTTACATAGCAAGTTGAATTTCAGTAATAGCCACCGTTTTCTTGCACTATGCGAGCGAGCGGGGCTACCGGCTCAGAATCGGTGGAAAGCATTCCAGGCATTATCCTGAACACGCGCCACGTGGAGCGTGTCGCTCAATCGGCCTGAACAAAAAGTTAAGTGCACGCGCGCACTGGTCGTAGCGACGAGTATGATACAAATGCTGGCCTATAATCAGTGACCGATTCTTGGCATTCATTCGAGGCACAATCGACGGAATCGAATTAAAACACGCTCGATGAGAAAGATCGCAATTATCTCTTGCTATCGGGGTATACAAGATTACGATAAACTATACTTTATCAGTACTACGATCGCGGAGAGAAAGCAGGATCAAACAGTTCAATTCTGTTGAATCAATAGTTAAATTCTATTAAAGTAATAATCGAGAATTTCCATTTCCCTTTTTCGATAAATATATGCTAAATATAACAGGTGTTTCACCTAGTTTATTTTATAAAAAAAACACTGTAAAGATTAACAATCTCTAATCCCAATATTATATATAAATTTTTGTTAACTATTTCTCTTTTAATTCACAAATTAAAAACTACATTTTTAGATATACCAGAAGAAGCATGTTCCTTTTAAATGTTTATTCCTTGAATTCTTTCGTTAATTCGTGCTCTTCCGGATTAAACTTTCTCGATGCGATCATCCGAATAAATCACAGTCTCGTGGAATCCGTGTTACTTCAACGGTGCCTCGACGACGTTTAAATAAAACCGTAATTTACACGAAACCGCATCGCTATATTTTGATCCCATCAATGGACACGGAGCATAAACGTAAAAACGTTGTCGATGGCCGACAACCATCTACGTGGCTTCCCTAAGAAAACTATTATACCGGAAGCTGGCAGGAGCTACGACGGGGAGGCTCCTGTACCGTTTCGTCCGTGCCGTGTATGCGCGCTCACGCTTGTACCAGGAACACCATAAGGATCTTTAAAGCGTCGCCGGTAATGTCTCGAAGACGAGTGGGTCTTTTTCGATGTCGCTGTGCTGGGCTCTCCCAGCAACGTTGGCCGTAACGACGGACATGCCACCAGGTTCAACCGTGAAGAAGAGTCCGCGACGCGTGCGTCGTGACAAAGACCGAAATAAATATGCGTATTCGGCACGAGCGGTACCGTAATGCAAGACGCATCACAGGTATTTAACAACCGACATGGTAAACGACAATTTAACATATTAGATGCGACGTGGGATGTACAGTGGGATCACAGCAAAAATAATATAACTTTATGAAAGTATTCTTAGGAAAATAATAATTATGTAAATGTGGAGAGAGACATCTAAATTTATATTATTAAATGCAATTAATATCTTGTTCATACAAATATAAATATATTAGACGTAGATTATTAATTCTGTCGCGACAAGCCATTTCAAGAAGTTTTCTTATGACTAGAGAGACATACGACTGTCTAGCGAAGTAATTGCTGAACAAGAAATAGTAAAGTTAAACTCAAAATCAATCGGAAACTAGAACTTGAAAAAAACTTAAATTTTATTTAATTTTAATCTAAGATCCAATTTTGAATACATATTTATCTTGTCTAAGTGTCGCGATTACATCTTGATATCCTATCGAGAATCTAAGCCTCAAGTTTTTTTTACGTGTGACGTCTTAACGTGCGATTCTTTTTTCTTTTAACGATACGGTTCGCTAAAAAGTTTTGATAATCACCTTTTATCGCATCTTGTTGCAGCATTTCAATTACTCTTGGGATTTTAATAACAGGGATTGAGATAGCGCCGACAGGATATCTGACATTCCGCAACGTGCCGTAGATAGCTTCAGTTACGACTTTCCGGAAACAAGTCATCCGTTCACGAAGACGTTCGCGAAGTGCACGATTCCAAGAAAATCTCGTGATGATGCTATCGTAATTCCGCTGATTTCGAGAAATTGCATGATTCGCGAAAGCCGCGAAGAGAAAATGTTTTATATCTCGGCTCTTAATATGTTCGTGTATGTACACACTATCCCATAAATTTGTAGGAAACGATAGAACATACTTTCTTTATCTTTTTTTATTACAATGTTATCTGCAAACCATTCGATGATCTAGCATCGTAGAGTAAAATATCAGCAGACTACATTTAATTCTTCCAATTACTTTCAAAACACGTGTCTATTAACTTTTTCATGAATTGATAATACTTTAGCGACATATTTGCGCAATTCTGTTTCATAATAAAGTAATTTTATATAATATAAAAAATACGCAGACAGAGATCATGCCAGCGTTTTTGCGCCGCCAGCAGCGAATCATCAAGCTGTAACCAATTTCTCACCGGTAACTCACGCGTAATAGACAAAAAAACGCAAGACGTTACCGCACCGTCGACACTTCAGGAGATCGTAACTTCTTCGAAGGACAAGAACTACCGTGTACTTCCTATAGCAGGAAATTGCCGAGAATTTGCCGGTATTCTACGAAAATTTCCCAGATGTCACACCGCAATCCTGTGCATCTGTTATTTCGCGAGTTATGAAGAAGGTGAAAGAAAGAAAATTGCCAGGAATTTTCCACCCTGACGAAGAATGCATTCCCACCCGTCGCACGAAGATAAAGGAAAGAAGAAGGAACGTCTTACCGAGGGCAGGTCGCCGTGATCTCGTGCCGAGAGGTGTCTGCCATCTCGGCTTCCACCGAAATCGGTAGCTCGATCGAAAAGAGAAAGCGAACGGAACGGCCACGCGGGGAGATAAGAGCCCACCGGCTAGAGCATTTGACGCGGCTCGCCTAATTGCGATCTCTCGATCGCTGTCGTTGCCAAACAAGGAAGTCGCCGCTATCTTATTGGCTGCCAATGCCTCGGTCTGACCCTTCGATACCGTGCTCCTACACGCTATCCGGCCTGCACGCCTTACATCGCGCACCCGCTCCGCCTGAATAACTCCGCGACAGTTCTACACAGCGAAACGACAATGCGATACTGCGAATTAATCTAGACCGCCGACATTTGTCATAATGCGCTTCTAAATTACATTGTTAAGATAATCGTGTCAAATAGACTTTTTACATCTTTGGAATCGATTGTGTATCAAAATAAAAATAAAAATTGGCGAATATTACTTTAAACGGTATTTTTGCAATTGCGTATTAATTCATATTGAGATATTATCTATCAATTCTTTCTCTTTAGTCAAATGGTTTCAGCGGTATACACAATTTAGATTAATTCTTAAGATTATTACATAAAAATAAATAATCTAGATTCAAATAGCTGCTTTTAAATTATTGAAGTCATTGAAAAACACTAATATTGTCAATAAACTAATAATATTAAAGTTACATGAAATTTTTAGATATTACAAAATGTATACATTTTTATTATTCATTTCTCAACAATTTTGTAATGCACGTAATCGGTACGTAATTATTGCGCCACTGCTTGGTAATGTAATTGCCGACGTCAAAAGTGTGTCAATAATTAATCGACGCCAAGGCGAAGATTAATCAATTTGGTTAACACGTAGCGAACGCGCAGCCCATCCGAGCAGTAAGTTACAGCGTGCTGTAACCCATAGCCCGAGTTTTCTCTCGCCTCCGCAATTGTCGGTTCTCTCTCGTATTAATTAACCCTATTGAGATCCCAGTTAAGATATCATTGTCTCGCGTGGAGTTTACATTTCGACAAAAAACAAGACAGACCGGTTAAAGCCGCCCCAACGTTTTCACGGGCCCTAGATAATTGGCGCAACTACCTCCAGTAATTTCATGACGCAAATTCAATTTTTGTATACGCTCAGAATGGCATAATCACGTTACTATCGTTATGTATTCAAAGGGATTATTGCATAATAATCTATGGTGAAGCATCACAAAAATGAACAGTAAAATGAATCTACAACATTCCACCCCACTTCAGATTTGCTTAGCTTTTTATGAAAGAAAAATAAGGGAAATAAACACAGAATTTTTCTCACGCAATTAATTTGCCTAAGAATTTAAAAAATGTGTAGTTATATATTTTACATGCAGCTACGTCCAATTAAATATATTACGGTTTCGCTAATCCGTAATATGCACCCAACGTCTGCGTAAGGAAGCGTTCATTTCTTGGCTTAAAAACCCGTATAAACGAGTTATATCCTTAAGACGAAATGGATGCGGCGATGTGGATTAGATAATAGACGGATCGATTGAGAGTAATCGCGGAACAGGTCTCTCGTTGCCGCGCGAATGAGGTGCCGAGCGTTTCCAATAAGCCGATAAATGTTCGTCAAACCGTACATCGAGAGCCAATCGATTATCGTCGCGGAGAGCATGCAGCCACTTGCGGCTGATTTAAACGAGTCCGGTGAGAAACAGGATCGCCCTGAATACCGTCTGTCACGGTCAACGATTCCGCGGCGATTTCCGTAATAGAAGCAAGAAGGCGTACAAACGATCCGCGCTGTCCATCAATCCTAAAACATGCGCCACGTCAGCGGGAACCTCGCAACAGAGCGAAGAAATCCCGACGATCGCGATCGCCGTCGCCGAGACGATATATAATCACCAATCATCATAAAACAAAAGATCGACGAGATCGGCTATGGGAGAGATCGGTGGCGAGCGCCGACAGTTCGAAGGAAATAAACCGCCGCGACGCGATAATATAATTATGATCCGACTCGAGGAACTTCCTTAATGTCCGTCAAGTGGGCTGTATATATTTACGGTTAACATAAATCCAGCAAGGCACACGTGATCTATGCTGCAATTTACGAGAGACGCTAACATAATACATGTGAGAGCATTAACACCTACGTGCGCATTCAGAGGCCAAACTTTCTTTGTCATATTTAAGCAATGCATATCCTTTCATCCAGTCAATAGTATAGTTCAATTGGACTATTTTGCGAAATAACGAAACAAATCAGTGAATCGCTGCGAAGTCTTCTCGTAAATGCGAGTACATCGAGCGATCGTGCACGATATCGGATAATTGAGAATAATTGACTGGAGCGCATGACTCGTCCTTTCAATTCGGTACAAAGAAAAAATTCACGATCCGAACGATTAGAATTAATTATCCAATATTACGTAAAATCTGGACCTTAGTAATCACAAGAGCGCAACGAGATGGAAAAAAGGAGCGGCGAGCGGGGCTCGACGAAAGATTGTTCAACGGTCGACACGGCAGCCCGGGACCCCGGATAAAGGGTTAACCGAGCGAGGCACAATTACGGTCGGACGCCGCGTGAAATCGCGCAGGTGTATACACTCGAGAGTACCTAATTAAAGGCTTAACGACGACGATGCCTGCATTAGCACTCTCTAACCGATTACGATCGTCGCGATTGAATCTCCGTTGCATCTTCGATGCGTATGTCAGTCGCGGAAAAACGCAATTTTGCGAAATTACCTACGTAGAAAATGTAATGTAGCACATACGATGAGATCACACAGATCGTCGAAGCGTGTTCGGAGACCTAATTCACGAAGCAGTTATTTTAGTTCATTGGTTACAGAAAGCGGTACTCTCGCGCGAATGGAGTAAAATCGAGCGAGATGATGTGATATTTGGAAAACGTGACACCGCTTTAAATGATATAATTGATAGTCATCGATGCTGCGTTATAATATCCATGAAGTTAGTTATTATTTAGAAAAAAAAGCTTCATAACCATTATAGAGTTCACGCAAATTGAAAGTTATTCCAGTATCACGATTATCCTGATTGACCCGATTTCCTCAGATTACCTTATGCGTCGCAACTAATCTCGTCGAAATCATGTAGAAACCCGGTAAAAGAGAAAGTCACGAAAACGCCGCGATAAATTACTATATTTCGTATTGTTTAACGTGATATTTCGCTAACGAGTATTCTCGTAACATCTGTGCCTCAGACAGGTGCGAGCGATAAGGAGTGAATTTCATCTTCGTGCCGTGGCAATTGTAGACCACCCTGAAATAACGCGCTGGAACCAACAACAAGTGGTTGATGACGGTCATCGCGCTCGTGATTATGCACTATTGTGTAAACGACGCACGCGCCAGTAGTAGCCTGAAATTTCGTCTTCCTGTTTCAATATCGATAAAATGCAACCGTTTACTTTGTATCTCGCGCAAATTTGACGCAATTTTAGTGAAAACGCCAGCTTAATTTGATACGTGGCTTCAATAAAGTAGAGAAATTAATCTCACAGTTTAAAGCCCTTAAACTCCAATGCATAGTCTAACACATTGGAAATTAAGGATTGCGAATTGGAGATTAGAATCTTCAATCTCCAAGGCGTAATCTGATACGAGCTTAAGATTAATCTAAAGACTGTCATATATTATTAGGGCAATTTTCGACAAGAAATAGAGCTTGAAAATTATTATCAGGATGAGCAGTATTGATTCATCTTCCGAATTCGTACCGATGCATTGAGTGTTCTATTCTTGTAACTCAACTATGACAGCAGAAAGATTGGTTCAACTAGTAATCACACCTGCTCTCCTTTTCTGTTCCGGCCGAGAGATATAATGATGGCCAGCGTATTTTTTTGTTTCCTCTCGTGTACACACGCGCGCGCGGAAAGGACGAACTTCTAGGAAACATACGTTGCACATCGTGCCAGGTCCCTCGTGGCCGAGTGAAATTATTATGAGAGCCGGTTACGTATGTAAGAGCCGTGGCGAGATGGTGTTCGCTCGCTTGTCGCCGCCCCGAGCAACTAACCTTCCTGTTGTTGCATGACCCGTGCCTTCTTCAGCATCTCCTCCTCGTTCACCTCCTCTCCGCCGTCTCTTCTTTTTATACCGTTCTCTCATCCGCCGAAGACACATACCGGACTCTCTAACCACTTGTACACGAAATACTTATTCGCGTATATGTACCAGTGACACGCATCACAAGCGGACTTCTTTGGAAGGCGCATATACTTGAGACAAAAATCTCGATTTTCTAAATCTCAACTGTGCATGGATCTTGAAGAAATGGGTTTCGACGCAAATTTTACAATTACTGACGTATTTTTGTTTAGCGTTTCTTTAATAATCTTAGTAATATATATATTATTTTTAAAAATAATCAACTATATAATAATTCTCGTAAAATATAATTCCCGTTTCTTTTATTCCATTAATTTTTTAACTAATTTCGTATAAAATTTTTCTTATTAAAAATGTCAGTTTTATATCATAACTCAAGAAAATAGAAGCTCTTTCTTACAAACTAAATTTTAAACATGATACGCATCGCGTAAAGAATTCCCCTTTTTCCCCGGCAAATGAAAAGATCAACTGTGTTGCGTGGAAAATTACGAGAAGGGTACGCCGCTGAACGCGAATGATCTCGTAATCAAGAAGGGTTGGCATCATTATTCGGAAACGTTTCATTGAGAGGCAGGTCTCTGTCCGGCCGACGTGCTCGTTCTTCTCGACTCTCGAACCCGGTTATTCGTTCCTCGATGTCATCGGTGCCTTGGGCAACCATATCCTTCGCGCACACAGCTGACCTCGGTGGACCTCTAAGAAGCCCAACCCAGTCTACCAACCCACCGACCCACCAAGCCCACTATTAGTAACCTACTCCGTTACCGCCGACGATCAAGACGATTTCGATTCGCCGCTCGTCCGTCCTTCCTCGCGAGCAGCAACGATGCATTAAAGTAATGATACGTCGCGTCGTAAAAGAAGAACACGTAAAAATACTTATTTCACGTTATTCCCGTACGAAACACCGGGCGTCGTGACTACCTGTTTTTTTAAACGCGCTTCGCTTCGGTTATCTTAGTTTGCGCGTGGACATAGTGTGAACAGCGTAGCAAAATTTTTAGCATGCCGAGAGATCAGTAGGATCGATTATAATAAGTTTCATAGGACGGCTGACCATATTAGATTCGTAAATCGGTCAATCGCGTGCCGCTCTCCCGACAAATCTCCAAATGGATCTCGCGAACGAAGCGCCGGACCAGTTCACCAATTTGGAGAATCTAGTTTGCCCGTGTCTGCGCCTTGACATAATCTTCATCGTGATCTGCCTTATGCAAATCTAGATTGTCATTGGTTCACGGATGTCACGAAACGCGATATATTAAGAAAATGGCCGATACCATAATTTCGTATCCATAAAAATCTCAGTTCGCGTTACGGATAGAGTTAGATACTACGATCGAATCGTTGCACGCGAATCCACGTTGCAACGCTGAAATCCAACGTTTTTGCGTTTCACTACGATCAAAATTAATTACAGGATGTTAATACATGACGTTATGTTAAAGCGAATTTCGCTGCCGCGGCTCTTGCAACGTCGTGATTCGAGGACGAAGGTGAGGAGAGCACAGAAAATATTCATAAATCTATCCGACGCGCGAGATATCTTAATTATCCGTGTATGAAGTCGCTACGCAGAGGATCAGCGCATCCGGCCGATTTCGACACGATAAATAACGATTTACCGTGATAACGCTACCGCTTTTCTCTATAATTTCACGTTTACGTAAGCTTACTCGGCGTCGCGAAAGGTAGCTATTAGCGACCAATTAATATAATACTGAGCATGTATCACATCAGAAAGAAGCGCTACTGCTGCATAGCGCTAGAAGTGATATATTTATTTTTACACACGCGCAGCACCTTCCATTTCATGCATGATTTTGTGGTGGAATGTAAATTGTCGTGGACGCGAGATATCATCGATTAAATATTCTATCATCGCGACGCAAAACGTCGCCATAAATAAAAACAGAAGATCGTCGATAAATCCGTCGATCGAACGGTATCTTAATCTCTTCACCGACAACCTGGTTTATGTTATTTCTAAAAATATAAAAACTGTCAGCGTTCCACATATAACAAGAAGAAAGTCGAGGTATTTTTGTAGACATACTTTTTCAACAATATGACGTTAACACCGATGTACTATAAATCTTGTTCATGAAGGAAAAAAATTGATCTTTTCTATTTACAATTTAAAAAGACTATCTTTGAAAAGGGATAATTATCTAAGAAAGATCTCTCTCATCCGGATAGTTGGAAGATGGCCGAAGGGCAAGAAGTAGTAAAACTTGATTTCATGATTTCGCATAAATTATCGGCAAGGGTATCTCGTGTGTGCACGCAGACGGTACGGAGAAAGGCCGCGCGAGAGAGAGAGAGGCGCAAGACGGGAAATATTAATAATCCCATTCACGGAGGCGTCCGATGTATCCCACATCTTTATTCTCGCGGAATTTGATAGCTCGGGGGAAGACTACGTCGGTTTTAGCGCCGGAGTTTCCGGAGATCTCAACGTGTCTCGACCGTAATTCTGTTAACGTTATACGAACAGAGCGGAACGGAATAAAGTTTAACGTTGTTTACTTATATCTTATTTTTATCACCTAACTTCCTCAATAAAGTGCAAAATGAGAAAAGAAATTTAATTATGCGTGTTATAATTAACAGAATATGAGGTGTCTAATTTTTTGCGACCGACTTGCAGGATATCCGCTTCCAAGGAGGTGCTATGTTCGTTATCCTGCCACGGGTACTCCCACGTGCGACCGCGGAAATATTGATCGTGGTGTTTGACCGCGACCCCCGATGCTATCGATATACGCGCTCAAAGAAACGACGCTGCATCGAGGCGACCGGCGTCGACTACCTCCTCGAGCGTACGACTCTCTCGTTTACGTTTTATGCTTACATTTTGCGTCCTCGGTGCACAACGCGGAGGCCGCGCGATCGTTATCCGCGAGGAGTTTGTTGCGAGCGCGCCTTTGTGCGTCGCGATTTTCTCGAGTACGGAGCTGGGACTCTTAAGACGGGATAACAGGATGCGGAGAATTAATCATTCCATTCACCTGATATCCGCGATCGTTTATACAGCCCCGTACTCTCGCTCGCGCCGATCGGCGACGCGCGCGCGATCAAACGGCCGCGATCAGATGCGACATAAAATTTTCACGATTCCGAATAAATTATCGGGACGGGGCGCCCGTGGGCACAGCCGACGACGGATACAAATAACGGGCGTGTCCCTGCGAACGACATTATTTGCACCGTCTTAATTCCGCTCGCGGTAGTGCGTGTCGCTATAAAACGGACGATAAAGCGCGCTCTCGAGCCCCGGATCGACGCGGTTCAGGGGGTCATAAACGCCAAAATTAATAAGCCGGTGATACGGGTGAAATACAATGACGGCGTTCTAACGGTTCGATTTGCATATCGGCGCGGCGCTGGAACAATGCGCGAACTGCTCTTGTCGGCAGCCTGCTCATACGGTCGTTTCCTAGTCGTCCCGATAGAATATCACCGCGATATACTTGTTTGTGCACCTCGTAAAGAACGTGTACCGGATAAAAATGTTTCACAGAAATTTCTGCTCCAATCGGATTAGATAAATAAAAGAAATTCGATCACAGGATGGAGATCGATACATTGAGAAAAAAAGCTGTTGCTTCAATGTCTGCATTTTTAAACCAATAATTCAATCATTGTTTTAATAATCCAAATATTGGGTCTGTTAATAATACAATTGAATGAACTACTTATGTTTTTTTGGCACCCCGTGATACCACTTTAATTGAAGCAACAGCTTTTTTTCTCAGTGTACAAATAACGATCTTTATGTTTGCAACAATATAACATTTTCCATGTCGCGGAATTATGTTTCAACCCTTACTCAAAACTATATGCATATAAATAGTTTCTACGGTATCAATGTCCAAAGTCATTCTTATGATAATGAGTAAGAAATGACGGCAAAGAAACTCGCGAAGTATTAAAAAAAGGGAGGCCGATAGACCCATTTTCCTTCTCCGATATCTTAATTCCTCGAAGGTGTTGAAGGGGTCGCGTTACAGGCCCGGCTTCCACTTCGCCATGGTTTCCGAGTTCTTATTCCGGAAGAGGAGAAGGCCGCGCGTATAGCTGACACCGACTAATGGTCAACCGAGACCCCGCGAAGGATACGCGATAAACTCGACTGGACACTAGTAAACTCGTTCCGTTTTCTCGTTTACACGTGGCCGGCAGGGCGTTTTGTCCCGCGAATTGATCGGTACACAAAGCCTGGACGATGCGGGGTGTCGGATCAATCGTTAAGAGAAACCGGACCCTGGCCGATAGCTTCGATGAACCACGGCGATTCGAGTACACCAACGGAAATCAACCTTTTTGTACGCGAGCGACGACCTATCCTCTTCCTCCTCCTCGGATATCCTGATAATCGCGATTTCAATAAAACCGTCATGCATCAGTTTCGAATTGATTACTAATAAAGCGACCTATTCAAACCGCGGGAAATAACACTAAAATAATAACATTAAAAAGCGATGTGAATATAACACAGTAAGATATGCCTGGATAGAACGTGAAATCGGATTAAGTAACAGGGAAGTGTTCTCGAATCCGTTGAGGTGTTCGCGCCGCTTCTTCAAAGCGTCTCAGCGATGATGTACCGATAAACAATGAAAATTATCGACTCATCGTTTCTCGGGGGATAATGCTAAAGCCGCGAGAGGGTTCTTTCGCTCCACTTTATATTAAGACCGCATCATCCGCCTGGTCTCCGTTCCGCAGCATCCGTATCAACGCCGCGCCAGCCAGCCGGCCGGCCGGTCGTTTTTATTCGATGCTCACGATTGCCTGACCGATAACGCGTATATCCGAGTAAGCATCAGAGTCCCGAGATAGCACCACCATCTGGGGCACCATTGCCCGTAACATCATCCAACCAGACCGGGCAGCATCCATTACCCGAGGCCTGGCTGCCTCGTTGCGTATTGTATTGCACCGGGAGATCCCGGCCGCGCGTTCTTCCTTCTCTCGTCGTCGTCACGAAGAGCACTTTATTAATGTCTCTATTCGCGACGTCCGCGCGCGGATAGACGCATTATTCGCCGCCGAGGGTCCGTCGCGCGAGCCCGCGCGTTCTCTCGAACGCATGTCGTTTAAATCGCGCGTCAATCACGCAGCGCGAACAAACACGCGCACGCGGGCGCGCTCCAACTTTCGCCCCATTAATTGCGTTTATCGTTCTGAATGTTGCGCGTGTTACGAAAGCGCGGACCGAACAATCCGGAATGCAGCCGAAGGTATGTGTATAGGTAATCCCGTCTGGCGGATTATTCATCGCAAAGATCGCGGCTGTCGCAATTAGCATACAAATGCGTCGCGCAGGAATATTTCGCGGTTGATTTGTTGTAGAACGGTCAGTTTGACATATCGCCGTTTAGAAGCGTAACGCGATTATTTAACGTTGCGTGTCAACAACGAAAGTAAAACTGCATTGCTAGAACTCCGCTACCGTTCGCGAAACTCGCGTGGAGAGACTCGTAACGTTACGACAGCTTCGGAAGAGAGATTGAAGTAATAGAGATCCTCAGGAGATCGCTAATAAATACGATAAAATAGATCAGATGTTAACACTTTCTACAAACAACCTGTAGAAGGCGGAAGATGCGGGATTTGTTGTTTATTCAACGCGACGTACAATATTTCTCGTCGCGTCGTCCCCGATCTATCTGGTTTCATTGTGCGCGGAAGCACATCAGCGCGGATCGTGATGCAACAGATGCATCGCGTGTTATCTCGAGACTCGGTAGGGAAGACACGTTCCCGGGGCGATCGATGAACGATTATCGTAATTACGCTTGCGATGAACGGTTCGGGCTCGACTTCGCCTCCTTGACGCCTCCCGCGCTCGTCTACCTTGTAACGGAAGGGAGACTTTCTAATATCTCGCCGATGTCAAATTTATCGTCGACACTAATTCGCCGGGCGAGTGTCTTAAATGTTAATCTACAAGTTACACGTATCCACTAAAATCATCGTAAGCGCATGCAAAGATTTAAAAAAAATATCTTAAATGGCAGACATCGTTTCTTCACGGAAAAAAATAGACAGCCAAGTTACAGTTTGCTAATGCAAGTTTAACATTTCCAACTAAGCAAATTTGATAGCGTAGCAAAGAAAATATGCTCATAACTGCTTTCAGACATATTTTCTTTACTATTCTGTCAAATTCGCTTAGTTATAAATGTTAAATTTACAGTACTATTCAATAGTCGACAACAACTGGCCACATTTATTAAAGATTTAAATTGAGTTACACAACGTTTCGACCCTTGGTTTAGGTCCTTTTCAAGTGAAACTAATAGTTATATATAAAAACATTCTTCCTATATATAACTTATATATAACTATTAGTTTCATTTGAAAAGGACCCACACACACAAACCAAGGGTCGAAACGTTGTGTAACTCAATTTAAATCTTTAATAGATGTGGCCAATTGTTGTCGACTATTGAATAGTACACGGAAAAAAAAAGAATTTATTACTAGCGGTTCAATTTATCAATTTGTTAAATTTACGTTAGCAAGCTATAACTTGGCTGTATTAACTAATCTATTTTTTCCGTGCTTATATTCTTATAGCATGATAGATTTAAATCGTAAAACTTCAAAAAAAGTTCATTGCAAATTAAACGTCTGGAAGAATTCCGCGCGTACGTCGGAAAGGTGGATACAACGCGATTCACGAGTAACATTTATTTCTTTACGCCATAAATCTCGAAAAGGGCAACGGGTGAAGTCAATCATCTTGCCTAATCGTTAAACATACTCGACGCTCACGAAGAATGGAGCCCGCAGCTTTCTTCCGAGAAATGATTATCCACATTGCGAACCTTCTATGGATATCCTGGTAGCGTACAGGTAGGGTCAGAGCTCATCCGCGCTACCTACCCCATCGCGCTTCCTTCTCCGGCACGCTCGTCTATCTGGAGTACGTCACGGTACCTTCACCGTCGGAAAGCGGCTAACGATTTTTTCGATCGTTCCGTAAAAGCCGCCGTGAAACGAGCCGCGCTCTCGATTTCGTGAACGAGAAGCGAACGAGAAGCTGCCCCCTCGCGAACTCGCGCACGCGAGAGAGGTGTATTGAAACTCCCTGGCTCTCCTCGAACGCGGAAGGTGAGCCTCATCGAAAGTGATTTATACCCGCACGCTTTGCGATTAATCTCCGCTCCGCGATTGATTTTAATGTCACGATAATACTCGGCAGGTTACGCTCCGCCAACGATTTCGCGTGTTTGTTTCTGCTCCAGCAACCGCGCTGCTGCTATTTTTCGCGCCTACGTCGTTAGTAATTAGGACATGTGTCGATTAACAATGACGTAAACGTATGTTTTAACGTCACGCCGATGGAATCGCGTGAAAAGATGGATACTGTGCAGATCTATCATCCAACTTTAATAACAGATATTACAGCGCTTTCGATAAGAAACCCGAAGATTAAAGCAGCTTTCTCCTAAATATTTTCAGTAGATATAACACTGAGAGAAAAAAATAGTTGGAATAACAATAATCTCACTATATTTTATAGTGAGTTTTGGCCTTAAACATATTTTTATGGTTTATTTAAACATGCAAAATATAGCAGAGTAAACAGAAATTTATAGTCATCATATTTGTTTTGTTATTATTACCATGTGTATAGTAAAGCATGCTAAGAATATAGTTATTTGTACCAATATTTGCTAAATATTCCAATTGTATTGACTATATAAAATCTATCTTACTATATTTTTATTTCAAATAATTATAATTATTGGTAAAAATTTTACATGCGTCACTTATACTATGCCTACATCGTAATTGTGACCAACATAAATGGTAACACTTACTATAAAAATGATATTCCTAACTAATAATCATTTACTACACTGTAAAAAAGTATGTAAAATTACAAGTATAAAAATTATATGTAAATAAGTGTAAATGTCACATTATTTATAACGGAAACGTAACAAAATCATGTATTTTTACAACAATTATTATTGTAAAAATACATGATTTTGTAAGTTTCCATCATAAATAGTGAAGTAATATTACATCATTTTTTTATAGTGTATGTCATTATAGTTCCAAATATCATACATTTTTCTCTCAGTGAAGAAATACATCTTACAATTAATTTAAAACAAACTCGAAATAAATTCTATACTATATACACACATAAAGAAAGACAAGAATTAAGGCGTACGCGTCGATTTAACGTATCGATGTATAAAGACACATCCGCGGGAAAATGATCGGGTGGACAAAATTTACGAGACATTTACCGAAGTGCCCGTAGCGAGAAATCAATGAAGACGAACATGGATAAAAGCAGCGACAGGTGGAGACGCGAATCCTCTAAAATGCGCGTAACTTCGCGCGTTAAGCGCTACCGCGTTCGGTGGTAATGGGAAAAATATGCGGTTGTAAATAACCGCGGCTACTCGCGCGAGGAATCCTCATTAGCATCGTAACGTCGACATAAGTTATAGCTCTTAATAATAGAGGCGTCCCTAGACTATGGCGAGAAGCGAAAAAATCATGACACGTTCCGTATGCAGCAGAAGCGGAAGGAGACTCGTAAAAATCTTCAACGGGAAGAGGGATACGTGGAGTGCGTGAAATATGCCAATATATTCTACGAATGTCCTCGAATTGCATCTGAATTTACCAAATTAGCGTTTAAAACAATAGCCACACTGAGAAAAAAAAGCTGTTCAATTAAAGTGATATCACGGGGTGCCAAAAACATAAGTAGTTCATTCAATTGTATTATTAATAGACCCAATATTTGGATTATTAACCCTTTAAGGCACAGGCATCGATTCCGTTTGAGTAAAATTTATGATCATAATGATCACAATAATGGCTTGTTTAGCGGGAACACCATTGTTTTACGAATTGAGATAGAAAATCTAGCTCCATATAAAACAGATCAAGAGTATTATATCGACAGAGACACTACTTTATCAATACAAAACATTTGGGAAGAACTCAAAGTAAATGTACATGATTATGTACACTGGGCCTTAAAGGGTTAAAACAATGATTGAATTATTGGTTTAAAAATTCAGACATTGGGTCTAATAATAATACAATTGAATGAACTACTGATGTTTTTGACCCCGTGATACCACTTTAATTGAAGCAACAGTTTTTTTTCTCAGTGCACATCCGTGTGTTTTCGTGCGAAATCCAAACCGGAAAGAGCACAAAAGCCTAAAAATGGTGCAAAATACGCTTTTAAATATTTTTTCATTTTTGGGATTTCGTTTTTATTTCATTTCGAATGGCAACGAATAGGAAGAGATTAGGAGAGACTCTCACCAGGATAAACGAGCTCGAACGAGCGGACGCCATCGCCACGCCGGGGAGCGCGTTTCGAGCGCTGGCTCCGCTACGTAAGTATACGACGAAGAAATAATGAAAAGCCGAGCGATAAATAATGCATCGGCTACCGCGGGAGGCATATAACTCATTCCACGGGAATATAGCCCCCGTATCGAGACCCGACGGTTCACCGCGCCGTCTTTCTCTCTCCCTCTCTCTCCCTCTCCTTCTTTCTCTCCTTTCTCTTTTACCTCCTCTCTCGCCACCGCGCCTCCTCCTCTTCTTCCTCCGGTCCAGTCGCCCTCCGCTTCTCTCCACGGCGGATTCTCTACCTGCCATAAATCCGAGCGCTACCATCCGAGGCTCTAATTGCATTATAAATTGTGTATGCCCCTGCACATCCCGCGGACCGCATAGCGCAGCGCGTTGCACCCGCTCGTCCCACCGTGCCGTATCGAATCGGCGCTTCCAGGATGCCGAGCGGCCAAAGCTATCGGAAATCGAAGGGGCCGAACGCGGAAATCGTCCCCGAGTTTCTCGACCGAAAAATACCGGTTTCAGATAAAAGGACAACGGGGAGTCACGACGTCGCGACTATACTTAACTAGAATCCCGCCTAGTCGAGCCGCTCTCGAGCCTGCTCTTGCCGCGTAAGAATGCACGCACCAGATTTATGCGCAGCGTTACGCTCGCGTTGTCAAGCCACGACTGGCGATTACCGTAACACGAGACAATGGTATCTCACGGCGAAAAAGAGTTGTCGAAAAATCGATGCATTCGCGCAAATTTATCAAGATTGCGTATTACAAGCTGCGTATCGTAGGATATGATTATTACAGACAAGCACGATAAAGATAATTCATGACACGGTTCAGATCACAATACGGCTCTGTTTCTCTCCCTCTCTCTTTCTCTCTCTCTTTCGCCCACACACACACTGGTGACTCATTAAACCAGTAGTCATTTACATATTAATTTTACCGACACAAAGATTAATATGTAAATTAGCAGAGTGACTGATTTACGTCGCTTGGGAGGCAACGCATGTACGTATCTGTATCTTGACGAGAGAAAGAAAGATTTTTAACGACAGCGCCCGTCATCCGCGGATGATTTATGAAAACGATGTTAAACTATAAAACGAAGTACATCGTTGCGCGAGCGAGGCAATTGGAACTATAAAGACTATAAAGCAGAACTATAAAGCAAAACGCAAACGTGGATCTGTCGGAATCAGACGACGGTTTTAATCGAAACCTTCTGGTAACGATAAGCAAACCTATTTTCAATTATCGTCCACTCCTTATTAGAGTAGAATGTCAGATAGCGGCGAGAAAAAAGAGCAAGATAATAGAATTACCCAAAGGTGAGCAGAGCAGCGTGATGTCATCCGATGTGAAACGAGCGCAACTTTAATAATACGTCGTCGGTGATGCGTGGCTTAGCGATTATCCTGGAATAGCTAATCAACCCGATCCAACCGCGAATTCCTGGTACCCCATTGACGAGAACAAAAAGATTCCTGCGCGGCCGCGAGACGGTTTTCTTCGCCTTTATCCTTGAGCTGCTCTCGTTTCTATCTCGCAACAAATGGCTCGATCGTAAATTCGAATTGTCGTTTCGATTCAGTCATGTACTCGAAAAAAAGGACATAGGTCACGATTTAAAGCTCACGTGCATTTTAAAATCAGTATATCAGTCTCCCTCACTCTTTCGAGAGCTTGGAAAAATTAATATAAATTTAACTTTCATAATATTACAGATTCGCGTTGCTTAGAAAAAGAAAGTGGGTTAAACCATTTAAACCATTTAGTTATATCTGGCCTTTCAACTGTTTACATCTGGCACTCCTGTGTCGATTCGCTCTCCGGACTTTAATAAACCTAATATTCTCTTCTCGCGGAGATCGTGATCTCAGGTTACGATGCCCTCGCTCTTTGCGCCACATGAGAGTCGAAAACCGATGTTCGTGCGCGGAATTATCGCGGTATCGAGAGGAGGTCTCGGTACACTCTTGAATGAATCCCATTGCCGAGGCGGCGCGGCGCATCTCCGCGCTTCTAGTCTGCCTACTCAATGGGCAGATCGTTAGATAGGATCGAGAGACCGGACCAGCCCTATAAATCCTCCGCGGGCACAATTATATAGGGGGATACAGGGATTGTTGCAGACCGGAGAAAGCCGCGACTTTCGTACGCGCACGGCCGCGGGGATTACTCTCATAAATATATTCAAGGTCTATTATGCGAGCCCGGGGACGTTGATAATGTAATAATAAGGGCGTAGGCTAATGAGACGCGCGCTGAAAACTTATCCCGTAATTGCGATTGACGTCGAGATTTTACCCTGCTCGTCGCATTTTCCTTCTTTCTCTTTCTCTCTTCCTTTTCCATTTCTTTCCTTCTCCCTCGACGTTACCTTCTATTGTACAAGTTTTATACAATTATGATTTATGTTTATAACTTTTCTGTTGCTTGTGTCTCATTAATTTGTAAACGAGGGAATGTCCACTTCAGTTAATAATAATATAATGAATTTACAATAATCCATACAAATGAAGACATTTCCTAAGATATCGCCCAAGTTTTCCTTTCGCTTCCGTCCATGACATTTTGCGACTACCGCTTCTACATTTATAATTAGTAGCAGCATTATCGTCACTTGCATTTTATCTGTCCTGGTTATGGTTGACGTAAAGCTCGTAACCCTCCCGCTACTTCTGTCATAAAGGTTTCCACATAGCATCTCCTATCTCATGTACACTTTGTTGCGATACACATTTTATCGCCTCTCTTCGATTTCTAAAGTGGGCGCTATCGACCTGCTTTTTCGCATAAACAACATGACGCAGTATTATCTGGCACAGATATCACCCACATTTTCCTCTCGTTCCCAGCGAGTTGACATTTCGCGGGGTGACGCCGCCATCCACCACGATTATTAGCAGCGACGGTATTATCGTTATTACTTTTAACGTAACTATCGCCGGCGATAGTATTATTACTGTCATTACCACCGGTGCACCGGTACGTCCACCTATAATTGTATTTTATCTCTCCCCTGCTTGAAATCCTCTTTCCAAGGTCGTAATAAACTCTCGACTCGCCGTCGTACGCGATGCCCGGTTCCTGTGTCTGGCCACCGATATAATGCTACCGTAATGTCCTAGAAGGAACCGCTCCCCCTTCGCGTCCCTGACCGACTCCCTTACCTCGTCCACATCCTATCGCGTGCGTCCACCCAGGATACTGACGAGCGTCGCGATGTGTAAAAGGCCGCCGCCGTTCCCGCCGCTACTCGGAGGAGACACTCGTTTCACTCGAGAGAATCGGACGCGCACACATAAGCGGCCGGTATACGGTCCCGCTTATGCGCATCCGTGCCTCTAATTACCCGGGATGAAGACATCACGGAGAGTCGCCAGAGTTGGCTCTCCGTGGTCCGCTCGCTCGCTCCCAAGCGACGCGCCGCCATCAAAGGAACGAACGTTCGTGTACGTTTTGTTGGCCGATATTTCGCCTGATTATTTATTATCGTTACGAGAGCGAGCGGCCGATCATTATCGCCGTGTTTATAGCATAGGCGTACTCATTACTCCTAATAGCGTTCGTATCCGCGCCATCGCTCGTTCCCTTCGTGCGCGGATTAAATGCATCGGAATTCTTCTGAGTATCGCGACGATTCTCTCATTCAGGTTGCTTTACGGATTTATTTACGTTTTAAAATAGGTACAGATGTAAAATACACTTAAGATACATTTAAATGAATGACTTTCGCTCTTTCTTCGTAAAACTTCATATAGCTGAACACATTGCGACAACTAATTGTTGTAACAAACCGTTAATTAATATCGTCAGAAGTACCAAAAACGTCTATTCTATTTATGCCGATTAATCTTCAACGCTTGTACAAATGTATTTTTAAGTATAATACAATCTCCACGACGTTATTTTATGGATGATCATAATATTTTATAGACGACTTGATAAAATCTTCATCGGGTTTAATGATGGATATATCGGCAAGTTTTTTCATTCGTATAAGATCGTTATAGCGGACATGAGAGGTATCAGGACAACAATACGAAATAATTAATTTTACGATGCTTTTCGTAGACAATTAAAGTTACCGATCAATTAGTCAACTCACGCACGTAAGTATGCGCGTGAATGCACATCGACACAGGTCTGTGAAGTTAGCACCCCAAAACGTGAATTTTTATAGAATGCCAATGGCATTCGTTTGTCCACGATTTGTCTACTTTTGTCGACCCAACATTTTCGTTTGTACTTGCACCCTTCAAAAAAAGTTATGACCAAATTGAAAAATTCGATAAAATTTGACATCAGCACCCCCATGAACATTTTTCATTAATTGCGAAGCGGGATACGATTGTCCACAATTTGTCCACGTTTGTCCAACCAAAATTTTCGTTTGTCTATCCCGCAAAACAGAGTTATAAACAAAATAAAAAAACAAGCAATTGTCACTAAAAACAACTTTGACTGCGTATCTTTTAAATTACATACTGGAATCACTTGTCCACTCATTATTCTCGTTTATGTATCCAGCGGAATCGAGTTATTAACAAATAAACATAAAAAATTAGGCAATGACTGCCCTGAGCACTTCTGATTGCATTTTCTTCAAATTAAGCACTGGCATCCTTTGTCCACTCATTGTTTTAGAGAATAAGGAATGGACACATGAAAAATGTACATGGGGGTGCTGATGTCAAATTTTGTCAAATTTTTTAATTTGATCATAACTTTTGAAGGGTGGATAAACGAAAATGTTGGGTGGAGACAAAAGTGGACAAATTGTGGACAAACGAATGCCGTTGGGGCATTTTATAAAAATTCGCGTTTTGGGGTGCTAACTTCACAAACCTCATCGACACGCAATCGTGGCATTCTCATGGGCGCCCATGAGGGGGGCCAAGGAGGGGCATATGCCACCCCTTGGATTTTAATTTTTTCAATTTAGAATTTAGAATGATTTTATGATTGATTACCAGATAATTGTTGCGATAAATATTACCACATGCCTCGGTGATCGAACTGGCTACAACGCCCGCACGGATTGTTAGGGAGGTCCAGGTTCAAATCCTGGCTGAGGTAATATATTTCGTAACAAATTCTTTACAGTTTTTCTGGTTGGGATGGGAGGGGGGATCTTATATAGATGCCTGTGAGCATTAGTATCATTAAATTAATTTTCAATTTAATAAATGTGATATTCAAGAGCTGCGTTTCAAGACCGTTGATAACGGCGCGCAGTTCGTAGAAAAATCACACATTAATATTATTTAAGCACTAAGATCCGCTATAGAAAATATTAATTAACGTTTGTTTGGCAGAGTCTTACAAAAATGATACCCCTAACGTCCATTTCCACTAATGTAGATTAACTTTAATCTCGGTTTAACTTACTCTTTATCTTTTTCTAGTTCTAAGAATAAGAAGAAGATAAAGAATAAGTTAAACCGAGATTAAAGTTAATCTACATTGGTGGAAATGGACGTAAGTGTATTTAAACTCTGCCCCTCCTTGAAAAAAGTTGTAAGGGCGCCCATGATTCTCCTGGGAAAATAATTTCGTGTTTTCGATAAATAAAGCCAGCGTTTCGTCGCGAAAATTTCGTCGCGAAAATTTCACCGCGTTTCATTGGAAAAACGCTTTTATTCGCCTCCCCGAGAGACGCATGAAAGGATGTGAAAAATATTTCATTAAATTTCCGCCTAATGCAACATGCGGAAAAGAAATGACATTGATAAACATGACAGTGATAAACATGCTAAACGTGCGACTCACCATTGTGAAGCCTGCTCTTGGAGGTGCGTAGGTGTTCGATAATGGAGGTGAGGGGTCTGCGGCCACCACCGCTGCCACCCCCACAACTCCAAGGGGAGTCTCGTTCCGAGCTGTCCGCCAGGTTGTCACGATCCCTAAAAATATAAAAGAAACAAAATTGTGTTAGAGACAATGAGAAATGCATCGAAAGCTGCAATAAAGCAAGAATGAGAAATAATAAGTGCATTCAAAAACCGCGAGTAATATAAAAAACAAAATATTTCGAGTAAAATAGCAATTCGTTCATCGAAAACATGATGATAAAGATGATGTTGCGAAGGTAGAATGATAAATAACTCTACTGACAAGTGCGGAACATAGATCGTAACGATATATCGATGATTAATTAAAATGTATCGAAGTCGCTGACAAGTAAATGAGAAATTAAATAAATAACCATATTAGCGAACGCGTTACAACGGTGCTACACGCGATCATATAAAATTATATGTAATTACATTATTACGGAGCTACGTAGTTACGTGAATCACTAATTACAACGTGCGTTGTAGTATAACTGTCTTACTTTCGATAATTAGAATATCATAATAACGGAGAATAAATTGCTATACAATGAATAAATCGTTTGCACTATCCTACCGATCGCAGTAGGAGTGCTCGCATTCTAATTATACAATAAAAGTACTGAACAAAATTATCAATTTACTTCGCTTATATAATTCCGTACTGCGAGGATAAAATGTCCAGTGTGGTTGACAACAAATTGCTGGTCGATTATCTTATCGTAGCTCGAAATATGCCACAATGTCCTGCCAACAGCAGCCGAGAATTTAACACAGAGTTCATTGTCAGGCACGCCACGCGAAATTAAGCAAACCGTTACGAACCGGTTCGATCCCGTTCGAAAACAGTGCTCATTGATGATCACGCCACCTAATATCCCGTCGTTCGAGAAATGTCTCACGTATATGCATGTAATTAGATAACGCGATGGCGATGATACACGATGCGCGCAGGTATCGCCTGTGCGTGGTGTCGCAATAAATTGCAGATTAAACTAAAGACGGATATAACGATCGCAATATAATCGCGAGGCAAAGCGGCGTACCCGACGGCTTTCTTCCCAAGAATTCCGCGCGCGATTCTTTCTGGCGTTTCGCGTGACAGCCGATAATCACGATTGGCAAAACCTTAATTATTTGCGCTGCGCGTATATGGGGAGAAAAAGTATCGCCCGCCGCCCGCCGTTGAACCCGGATATCTCGCAGGTGCCCATTAAAACCGCGCGTCCGGCAAGCCCGACAGCCTGATAAGCGCTGTAATTAAATCGGCCGATTTCGTAAGAGCAACGAAACGGGAATACGCGAATCATGCCCTCTTCCGCGCGGAGCAGTTAAGGACGCGATGGCGAGTCCTGTTTCAGTCGGGACGAGTCAGCACCTCCGTCAAAGCACCGCGATCGCCATCTTTTCTGGCTTCCTGAAGAATTCTCGCATATCATGCCAGCCGGTCCAGCAAGCGCCGTATCGAAGGCGTTCAGCGAGCAGCTAGCACCTGCGCGTTTTCGCAAGGTGCTTGAATAGAACGATAAATAGGAAAGAGAGAATGATAGAATGCACGGAAAGAATGGTTTTGCTGAAATATTAAAAAATTTGGCCAGATACAGATCTGAAAAATAATTTTGTTAGGTCATCAAAATAATTACGTAGAACGCCTAAAATGGTTGCTAGAATATCAAAATTTTTTGCAACATTATCATTATGTTGAAGTGTCCTACATAGTTACTTTTGATGGTCTAACAAAATTATTTTCAGATCTGTGTCTGGCCAAATTTTTAGATACTTCAGCAAAACCATTCTTTCCGTGTGTGGACACCCTATTTTATATATTTTTCATACTATATTTTGGAAATAAAAATTGTTTATTTATTTCGTTATTTTTAGTTACATTTTTAGTTATATTATGCATGTTCAGCGATATACAAGTCATCTTTCGCAAAAAGGAAAAGTGCTTCTCAAGAAATAAAATTAAGTGGCTAACTTTATAAAATAATTCAAGTGAAAAGTTTATAAATCTCTCAGCGAATTCTTAAAATATTGAGATTTGCATTCGATATTCTCGGCGGCGAGACCAATGACCTCGAAACTTCGTGGAATCGAAGTGATCGTGTCTCCTCGGAGAGCGAGGTGTCAGGGAGGATCAAGACCCCGCGTTTTATTCGGCTTTCCCGCATGCAGAGAGCCGGACTCGACGAGCACGATCCGCTCGATCCGCGGCGAACTTATGGTTAGGTCGGCTTACAACCGGATCGGATCGATTCCCCCATGACACGTATGGCGATGTCGCCCGTGCATTATAGAGCCCGAGTCTCGATCGCTCAACCGGACGACGGACCCCAAGTTTAGAATTCCCGCGGATCGTAATGCCCGGCGACGACGAGAAGAGGTCCGGCGAAACCGTTACCGCGAAGTCGTTAAGCCTCGTCGTTAAGTCGATTATCCGCAGCCCTTGACGACGAAGATCTCGCATCGTGTTTCCTCAGCATCCACGATCCCACCGAGTCCCGGTCGGTCGTGTACGTTTATCGTTCGATAACGTGTCGCTGTTGGAAGTGTCTCTTCGCACCGAGATTTCCCGTGATTCCGTTTTATTGATCGTACTACAGGGCGGTTGGCGATAACATCACGATTTAACATAGTGCTAATCTCCGGAGTTCGTTGATCGTACGTTTATCGACTGTTGACTTCAGCACGACTGCCAGCTTGCGTAGTCGACACGATAGCGGAAGTTCCATCATAGACGCTCAAAGTTCAGAGATGTTTGTGGTAAAGAATTTCCACCGCATTCAATTGTGACAGCAATGCGTAAAACGACGATAAAGCTTATTTATTTGAAGTTAAAATACGCTTGAAAAATTACTCCCAGATAATTTCATTAGCCACCTTGACATCAGAAGAATTAAGAAAGTTAGAAAGTACTATACAATGCTACACGATAGAATATTTGCGTGCGCGAGCAGATGCCAGATTGATCACGGGAGCGGTAAATTTTCCCGATATAACACTAGTAGCTAGAGAATAATTAATTAAGAAGAACGATGACTTAAAACGGGCCATCAGGAGCCGAGTGGTTATCTCTCGAGGGATAAATACTGCAATATATATCCTGTCATAAATTTACGGGAGATACGACGAAAAAGAAGGTGGAAGAGGAGGAAGTCAAAGATGGCGCGGACGACCCGATGCAGCTTACCACCTGTCTCTTACGGTGCCACTCGAGCTGTAATTGCCGAAGAGAGAACGTCGTAATCATCGTCGTCGTCGACGACGACGATCGGCAGCGGCGACAAGGGTCGACCCTCTTCGAGAAAACTAAGCACCGCAACACAGCGGCCTGCTCTCAAGTGCCGTAGAGTGTCATCAGCGGCTTGCAACGTCGCCGACTACAACGGCCGACAGTTTTCGCGTGAAGTCGAAGACAGACACGTAGCACATTTGCCAGTACGAACCGTCGTACTCGATGGACAGAAGAGATTTTTCGAAGTTGTCTCTCGTCCGCCGTACCGGTGACATCGCTCGGTAATAGCGCAAATGGACTACGACGTCGAAACGATCATGGAAAGGCACAAATACCATACTCCGAAATTTTAGAGATTAATATTCGAATATTATAAGAATGCGAAAAGAAAAAATATCTATTTTGTGTAATGCATATTGTGTAATATTGTAATATGTCATAAACAATAATTAAAATTTGTTACCTAAAGTTTTCTGAATTCCTGCTTCTGCTTAAAAATCGAAAAAGGAGGCAAGAAATCATTTCAATGAAAACTATCGTTTACTCTAGAATAGAATAATTAATACCTAATTAGAATAACTAATTATTGTTTAAACAACTACAATTACTGTGTAATTACAGAACAGGAAAATAATACGCGTTCCTAGAGGGAAACTAAACGCTCTGAACTCAAAATTGTATTCCATGGCTCCTAAAAGAAATCATTCACTGATATTCAGTAGCCGCGTGAAATCGTCCGTTCTTCCTGCCGGCGCGAACGGTGAATACGTTTCTTGTTATCGCGAAAGCTGGGCTTTAATTAATTAAAACAAGCTGTAACGAGCGACGGTTCTTTGTTCCTGAAGAACTCCTGAAGAGTACCTCAACATTTAGATTCCTCGGACGCAGTGGGAACTATGTGCGGTTTTGAATGAATACACCTTCCTCGAAGGTACCCAACAGAGCTCCCGCTGGTAGCAGCTGTGAGCATGTGAGTTACGTCGAGATCAGCGTGGTTCAGCGGGATAGACAAATCTCAGAGTGGATCCCCATTGTGTGACATAGAGAGTTACGATCGCGTCTACGGCCGATTAAATGTGAACGGTTAATGAGACTTGCAAGTTTTCATCATAAAATAAAAATTACAATCGGATTCGACATTTTTCTCTAAATTACTTTGAACTGAAGATTCAAATACTAGAAAATAGAATTTCTTAATCTTTAACTTCGTGAAACATTTTTATGATTTTTCATCAACTTTAACCTAAATTAATCACGTGTATTATGTCGGAATTCTTGCATAAATATTTTCAATAATTCCTGCGTTGAACCAAATGCATGGCAATTGTTACGGGATAATATCGCAACAATGAACCGACAGAAGTTTAAACGTAAAATCAAAGAAAATTTAGAAGAGTAGCTTTTCGCAACGTGCTGTATCGAGAGGATCGAAATCGCAACAAGCCAGGGCAATAAAATATTTCACGTGCTGACGACTGCACGTGAGAAATAAATACGAGCCGGCGGATTGCATCCATCACGACCACCCGAGGCTACACGCTGCAATTTCGTAACGTCTAATTAATCCTATACGCACGGGCGCAATGAACTGCCTCCGCCATCGCATAAACTATACCACCCGCGCTCCCCGCGATCGCGATCAGTCGCACCGCGAAGACAAAAGCGCCCGTTTCAAATCCGCCAAGCGATCGACCGCACACAATCCGGCCGTAAATCGCGTTGGTGCTGCTCGTAGCGAGTAGCGAGTAACGATTAGCGGCTCAAGCACTCGCGGGTGCGCGCCCGTTGGCAGCGTGTAACCGATGAAACCTTTCCGCGAAAACTCACCGACCTGGCGCTGGGGATCACTTCAATATCTTCTTGATTTCAATGCATTCAATTGCACGAATCCGCTGAATGATTCCACAAATTCAATCAATCAATACTTATCTTGAAGAAATGAATAAATGTCAACACGCCATCTCATGCAATCGATGCTTATATTCAAATAATATATATGTTTAAGTGATTATTTAACATCATGGTAGTTAAATGTTTTGAGAATGATATAACGATTGATATTATTGAAATAATAAATTTCTCACGTCCCTAGTAATTGTTCGCAAGCGAGTGATCGAGGTAATGATTTGAAACCAGCAATTTTAGTGTTAATTTATAGTATGATTTCGTCACTGTCATTACACAAAATTGTTTACACTATGTAGTATAATGTCAAATAAGTACTCGATACAGAATATGAGCAATTCTGTATTGTTGAACATGAATATCTCACGTAAAGGGAAGCAAGTAATTTCAAAAGACAAAATTACAAACGATCTGGAAAATGCAAGCTTCCGGTTATTTATATTCTAGATTTTCTAGAATTCAAAGACATCGTCGAGTCTATGACGTTACATCCGAGTGATAAAGTCTTCACGATATTTAAATGGACTGATCAATAGGCTTCGATCAAAACATCGAAAGTTATTATACACTGGTACAACTGAAAGTGCGTGCAATATATCACTAGAAACATATACGCTCGCAGAGATTCATCGTTACTTGGCGATCTCGGATATCGACGCCGTCGTCGGAGACGCGGCGTAACGACGACAAGGAGAACGGCATGTCGACACGAGCATTGTGCGAGTGATCTCTCGGAATCGGCATGTAATTAGCTGACCCGATAGGGTACCAGCTGGTCGACGAGTGCGCGCGTTAATGTGGCTCTAATGTCGTGGGGCCCCCATCGCGGACTCTATACCGGCTCGCCGGCTAGCCTTTTAGAGCAGCGGCAGCGACGTATGAGGCCTTTTCGACGTGCATACGATCTGCGCTCTCCTTCCATCACGAGCCGCGTGCTTTGCCGCTACTCCCTTTGCTCGCCGCACGCTCTCGCGTCCAGCATCCGTTAGAGCGGATGCGCCGCAAGTCCGGAGTTACGAGCCGGTCGTTTCGCGATTTTTGCCGACCGGCATGCTGAACCGCGCTCACCTGGACGCTGCACTGAAGAGTCGACATAAAAAAGCTGTAAGTGCCACGTTCTTAAAAGTATTTTTACATTCAAAAGGGTACGGGTTAAAGTCAATAGCACTGTAAAAGCACTCCAGATTTATGAGATTATATTTATGATGTACGGAATAGATGCGCGAAAAATGCTCTTCCTCAAGAATATTATTTCGAGAAATAATTGTTTTCAAATACAATTTTTACACGGAGAAAATTTTATATTAAAAATTACTTATAATCCAGGTTCAAACCCACCCAGAACATATCAAATTTTTAATTGATCACCACCTCTCGGAAGGCAATGGCAAATCACTGAGAGTACCTTTGCCAAGACAGTTATTGTAGAGCATGCATGAGCATCAACATGATGAACCAGGGAAAAATGTTTCTTGGGTCATTGCTGGAATTATAAAAATGTTTACTATGTTGTCACAAATGAGTTTAATAATTATTAATATAATAACATAGTAAACATTTTTATAATTCCAGCAATGGTCCACGGCTACTGCCATACATAGTAATTTTTAAAATTTTCTCCGTGTATTGTTATTCGCATCGAGAATTTATTATATCAACAATTAACACTCCAACGTGCTACACTGATATTTATATCAAAAGAGAATAATATATAAGTGCAATTTTCGATGGTTAAAAAACCAGTTCGAATTTCTAAAGATTAGTTTAAGCGTATTAACTCTTTAGTTTCGTCAGAAATTTACTTGTTACAGTCGCTTAGTATGCGGCTTACAAAATATCGTCTTTCACCAGAAGATTAAAGCATGCCTGAGAAAGACGAGCAGTACCCAAAGACGGTAGTGCACGTTCTTCCGAGAAATTATCGTCTTCGAGTTCGTTGGAGCGCGCACCTTTGCGGCGCTGGCAGGTAAAAAGCTTCCAGCCGGGTGACCCGCAGAGACGATGACGAACGTGACGAGCAAAATAATCGCTGGCATCGATAAGGCAGGTAATCGAGGCAAGGGTAGCCTGGCAGGCTCTCACGAGGTTGCCTCTCATCAAGGACGCATTAAGGAAGGACTCGCCGGACGTCCCGTAGGGAAGGGGTGAGAACGTGCCGCTACCGAGGAGGAAGGACAACATCGATCAAATCGTCTTCGGATCGTTTGAGAGCTAACCTCGAGAAACTTACAGGCAGCAGTGACTGATGCGCGTACACAGCTCGGAACCTCTCGCAGAAATTCTCCGGAAAAGTCTGTTTAATTAGCGGACTGTGATGAATTCTTTGATTTAAGAGCAACGCGCTCGAGGTCGCGAGGGTCGACAAGAAATTCAAGCGTGATGCGAGATGTCGGTCGGCCGTTTCGGGTTGCTTCGGAAGCAGGGCTCCCGAACGCGAACTCAATCTTGGCAGCTGGCTGCTGCCGCCGCGAATGCGGAAATCGGCGTGATCTACGCCTCTCCCGCGACCGGCCACGTCCGCGAAATTAATCCGCGGCGAGAAAAGTGCGCGCTTCAAGCTGCGACTGCCGTATCAAATTTTGTATCGCTTTCACTGCAACTTTCTACCAGTGTCTTGCCGCGGATATAACGCGGCGCACGTAACGGCACGACCGCAAAATGATCGACGATCGACAGTTATCGCCGGAACGATCTCGGGAGGAAGTGCACCTGCCGAATCGGGGTCATGGCCGCCATGGGGTTCGCGCGAATCGAATGCCGCCCCTTTCTCCTCGCGGGAAAAAGAGATGCCGCGCCGAGGCTCGCCTGTTTATTCTCTTTGCTCAAGTCGAGACGTTCAGCTCATATTAGACGCGAACGGGCATCGCAGTCTTTCCTACGCGCCGTGATTTCTACTCATTGACATTTGAGCAATTAACACGAGTTTCTCCAATTTCCAGGATGGTTTCTAATAGCCGTGTTTCGTGAAGCTGGCGAAGCGTAAATTCCCAATGCGCGTTATCTCGTACGCGTTAAGACAAATTATTCTTATCTCATGAAAGTAACAAGACCATATGATTATCGGATATAATAAAGTAATATAAAAAACTTATTACATAAAATAAAGAAAGCTAGATACTTTAGTAAAGATATACGTTTCATTAATAAATTTTCTTGTTGTGCAATAAGGAAACCGACGTCTTTTATCATTTGCTTTGTCACATAATCGATTGGCATTACGAATCGCACAATGCGTCACTCGCGAATGTCAAGAACCGATTCCTGAGATTCCAGTTTAGTCACGCGTGTACACGTGCAACGCGGGCATTAAGCCGATTCCGCTCGAGCGAGAAAATCGATCGTTCATAATCGATGCCCGATATCATTTGTCACTTAATCTACGATTCGCAATGCGGTAAACTAAATGCAACGCAAATTTACAATGTTAAGAGTCAAGAACGCGCTGTTTTCATTGCACGTTATATTGTGATTCTCGGCTCTAAAACTTTTGTTCTACAGCAAATTTATATTAAAATTTATTTGTTGTAAACACTATTCGTTAATATAATATTGTTAAGTGCAATTAACAATTTTCTGTGAAATTCATTTAACTTAATATAATATAACTTATTTATAGTTTTACAAGAATAAATTTAATTGTATTAAAAGTACAAATGTTTTCTATAAATAATCGTCAAATTATATAAAATTATTATAAAATTCCTGTTTTGGTATTTATACTTTGTCGTGTATTTTTTCTATACTCTTCTCTCAGCTTTTTTCTACTGATCGACGTAAGCTATCGTTTCATGTAATGTCTATGAAACAAAGAGAATTGATTGGCCGCTGCGATACAAATCAACAAACATTGTATTCGAGATAAAATTTAAGAAGCAAGGCAAAAGGCAAACAACCATATCGATATTTAGAAAGCTATTTAAGATATTAAAATTAGAATATAACTCTGTTTCCTTATTATATCATTTAGAGTGTGTAAAACTCAATGCCGAATAACCGCGTTTACTCTTAAGTGCCTGCTGCGAAGAAGCTGAGGCTTCGAAGACTAACGACGTCGTGAATGCACCGGGAAGGCTCTTTTCGTGGCACCGTAAATCCTCGCTCAACCGTTTACGTAACGGCGTGGCTTTTTGTATTCGACACCGCGAGATTGGCGAACTGTAAAACCGCGACCCTTCTCAATAAGCAAGAACCAATAATAAAAAGAGAGGAATACCAGCGCGACCGTCATACATCGATGATTCAATCGTCAGGAATGTCGCGCAATATGTCAAAAGGATTGTCTTCACGTCACAATGGAGATGCTGCTCGGTTCTTGTACGAGAGCAGAAACTGTGAAGTAGTTACGAAGAAATGGTATCAGTATCGAGCTAAAGAAGTTCGGAAAACAGAAAATGTTGTTTCCTGCTTTTCTATACAAAAAGAGTTATTCTATGGCGATCTGAAGAATGTTTCTTTGATAAAATAATAAAACTTTATAACAGCACTATTGTACCGTGAAAAATATCGCTTTTTTAAAGTCATATTTCTTAAAGACGCTCGACAGTACATCATTCTGTAAAATCTGGTGACCTCTGCGCAATCGCGAACGAAAGGGAAAAGCAGAAGTTATTAAAGAAAAATCATTAGCGAGCTAGACGAGCAATTCCAGCCGAACGTTAATCAGTGATCCGCCATACGGACTCTTCCAGCCGCGAGATTCGCTCGGAGGCACTTCTACGCTAATTGAAACTCGAACGTCCAAGATAATGGCACGTACATCGTACGCCGACAATCCTCATGCCGCAAGCGTTGATTATGAAATCACGAAGTGGTAGGTGGTCCTGATTAGTGCTCTTGGCAACGTTTGCATACATCGACCTCCTGTCTTACCATACTTATACTCGTGTCCGTCTGTATCCGAGTCGAATTACTTGGAAATTGACAAATTTGAGCGCTAAACGTGTCCAACAAAAACATATTTTGAAATACCAGATTGAAACACGCAACGTTCTGTCGCCATGTCTGTAAAATAGATTGTAATGTTAGTAAAACGAGTTTTGTACAGCAAGAACGCATTGATAAGGGTCGCGTTGATAGGAGTCAAGGACGCAGATTACGATAAGACCCCGTGGACCGAGACTCGCAGCCGTTGACTACCGTGCTATTAATTACGGTAATTAGTCGTTTCAAAAGCCGACCCACGCTACTTTGTTGCGCGAAAGACAGACTCGCATCGCAACGCACTACAGATTTTTGCGGTCAATGTAATTAATTGCGTGGCTAATTTTTTAATGTCTTAATTAATGCCTGCTGTCGGCTCAGGCGTCGCTTCGGTTCAGCATCTTAATTACGAAGTCTCCATGATCTAACTAGGGTTCTGATCTTTCTTACAATTTTTTCGTCAGGGTGTCCCACCCAACTCGAGCACCTTAAATATCTTTACCATTCTAGATAATAGAAAAAAATTGAAGCTACAGAATTTTATAGTTTTTCGTGGGGCACGTAATGTAGTAACAATACTTTCGTTGTGAAGACACAAAGAAGATTTCAAAAACAATTCAATATTTTTTTAACGCAACCATATGATATAATTTTTCTTACATAATATAATTCCTCTAATTATTCTGCATACAAAAATATTTAAGTTATCAAAAAATGAATAATTTACGAAATATTTTATACAAAAATAATATAAGTCTCCGTGTGAGAGGCATGGAATATTATTACACAATTGTACTTAATAGTAACTTGGCGTTGAAAAGGATGAATTATTCGTGATCGATCCCGCGCAGAGAGCATGGAGAGGCTAATGTATGTACGACCGTTCCGCGGTATTCCGCGGCGCACGGCCGTGCCTACGGATACGGCTGCGTGTCAAGAGGTGAAGGTCTAACACGGCCTTGAGGAGCATCGTACGTTCTGCAACACGCTCGCCGCCATTTCCTCATTGGCTCTCGCGACTCCTTCCGCGAACGTCAGATCAGCTCGCTCGCCGAAGCGCAGCCTCGTCATAAACGCAAACTTGGTTTTACTGGCGACAAAAAGAACTCACGCGAATATAATCCCAGAAAAGTGAAAAAAAACCGCATCACGCGAACGCTTTCCGCTTCCAATCTAGCCTAGTCCGGTTCAACTCATTAAAGCCCCAACCGACAACTCGAGTTGCCACCGCTTTTGTGCTCAACGCTACGCGCTGCAATTACAGCCGTAACTTTCGTGTTAACATCGTAAAAATAATTATATACCATTTGGTCGGCGTAAACATTCCACGCGTAAAATATGTCAATTTTTGCACACCCAGTGAATCAGAACAACAAAGCCTTGCGAAAGGATCTCGTCGCGTTGTGAACTTTCGCGGATCAAACGCCGGCAATTATCCTCAACTTTCATCATCAGCACACATCGTCCGAACTGGTCCGGCAGGTGTAACTGCCGCCGAGGCAAAACGCGTTAATCCCCGGTATTCCAATAACTCCCGTTGCTAATGTCAAAATGTCAGGGCACACGGCTGACTGCCCGTAGGAAATGTCCGATAATTATCGTGATCGACACGGTGTGCGTACGCGAGTGCGGCGTTCTCGCACAAATGATGCCTAACGCACAGGTGGTACGGCCGGCGAGCTTCACGCACAATTTCCCACCTTACGTTTGCAAATGCGTCCGTTACGAAATACGCAGCGCTAAGTGTCGACGCTGCGTGCGTAATTCACGAGCACTTCCGAATCGCATCTCCCGAATAAATCATCATATAATCGTAGATTGTACGCGAGAGTGTGAGATTCAACCGAGAAGAAATGGGGAAAGGCGATTCACATGTTCTTATACCTATTTTAATATTTCGAAAAACAAAAAGCTCGTAACGATACTCAGTGTTGTAAGGTATCTAACTACATGAATCTAGTTACTTTATCTAGATACTTTTTGTGTATCTGCGTATGTAATTAGTTATATTTCTTAATTCAGTAACTATAACTGTAATTAGTTACATTTTATTTCGTATCTTATCTAAAATAACATTTTAGATACATTTAGGATACGTTCAGTACTACAATTGCTCATTGAGCGGCTAAGTAGCAATTTAATGTGATTGGTTGGATCTAAAGGTAAGAACCGATCACATTATTCGACTGCTACTTAGCCGCCCAATGAGCGATCATAATTTATAAGTATTAAATGTATATGTAATATACTAATATATATAATTCTCATGATTTCAACATAATGACCATTTAATGTAATACTATATATTTTTCTAAATACATATTTTACTATGTATATATATATAACAATAATAATAAATATATATTACTATATATTATTGTTACATACATATTATTATCTGCATAATATCTACATTTATTTTTAAAATAACTGAATCTATATCTAGTTATTTATAGAAAATATGTATCTGTATCTGTACCTAGTTACATTTTTCTTCAAATAACTGTAACTATATCTCGTTATTTTAAAAACTGTATCTCTTACAACACTGACGACACTTATTAACATATCCAATTATTTTATTGCGTTTTTTATGCCATCAAGAATAAAATCTAAAACTATGGCCGGTATTCATAGTCGGATCTTATATTTAAGACCATCTTAAGTACAGTCTTAAGATGTCATAAGCCAATCACAGAGCCGTATTAGCATCTTAAGATATTACTTAAGACGGTCTTAAAATAAGAGCCGACTATGAATACCGGCCTATGTCTACTGTAACTATATCTTGTTATTTTAAAAACTGTATCTCTTACAACACTGACAATACTTATTAAGATATCCGATTATTTTATTGCGTTTTTTATGCCATCAAGAATAAAATCTAAAACTATGTCTATCGAAATAATTACGCAAAAATGTTAGAATATACGAAAACTTTATTTTCAATTATTTTTCTCCTCGTAATTAATAGCGACATTCCGACCAAATTCATCCGAAAAGAATTAAATTAAATACTGATTTCAATTCTGAAGTCACACGTTGTAAATACATGAATTTACTTGTATATTCGAAAAATCGACCGAAGCGCGAAACAGCAGCTTCCTTCTATCAGTGCGCGGAAACGATAAATCACCGGCGCAAACACGAATTCATCATCTCTCTCGGGTTTCCAGCCCGTTCGGCCGCCGTTCGCCGCCGTTTCTTTCCCGCCGCGCACATCGAAGAAGCAGAAGGAATACAAAGACGACAATTTACGACTGTCGCCGCTCGCGCAGCGAATTGATTTCACCGGATTTCACGAGCGCGCCCAGTAACCCGACCGACCGCTCCCTTCGTCCCTTTCGTCTTTTTCCTTCCCCCCCGTATTCTTCTTCTTCACTTCCTCCTCCCTCTTTCTCCTCTCGTACTCACGTCGGGACGAGACAGAAAGAAATCCCGTGCGACGTCCCGCGCTGCCCTTCGCGTGCACCGCAAAAAAAGGGCGGTTCGGTCCTCGATAACTACTGTGCGCACGGTGGTTGCGTCGAGCGCGAAGGTAGGAGATGATCGACGAAGGGGAAGACGGAAAGAGAGAAAGAAAGGGACAGGAGGAAATAGGCGGATGGGTCGAGACAGAGAAAGGAGAGGAGGACGGAGAGAAGGAAGGAAGGAGAGTGGAAGAGAACGGCGCGGTGGAGGAGCCTTCCTCCTAGTTGGTCCACATTAATTAACCTGCTCTCTTAATTGCGCGGCTTGTTTATTGCATGGCCACGGCCATTTGTCGATGGCTGCCTTACGCCGGCTCCCGCATCGCGTAGGGCTATTATCCGATCTCGGGCCGAGTTGCGCCGCTCTTGTACCCGCGCGCCGGGTATACATATGTATATCGATTCCGAAGGGCCTCTTCTCGTAATCTACATATAGACCAGGTACGGCTTTAATCCCGCCGGGCCCTCCAAACGAGGAATATTTATTAACTGCGCTCATGATCGCTTTGACTCGAGTTTAAAGGAGCGTGACCGCGCACTTCTTTGAAATTGCATGTTGCAAGTGACAAATGCAGTTGATATTTTATTTCGGATGTATCCGAGCGGAGTTTCTGGATATAAAATAATCGGAGCGCGCGAAAATAAGTGATTTAGGCGCGCTAGAATATTGTTGTTTACATACGAATGCTCGTTTTGAATCCGCTCCAAATTCCTCGCGCGTGCGTTTACACGCCGCGAGATGTCAATTTTCGTGTGACCGACACCAGAGAGAAGATACAAAATAACAGTTGCGGCCATCGTCGCACTACGCCGATTAGGCAGTCCGATCATGCGCGTGGACCGGATCTTCAACGGTGACGCGAACATCGGATGTCGTGAAAGAAGCAAGGCCGCCGGAGATGCGGCACGGGCAGGTGCACCCGTCTAATGAAGCAATCCTCGAGAACGGGAAGGCCCGCTCCTTACGAGGAATGCGCTCTTTCCTCCTCCCTCCTTTCCGTAGAATCGGGCGCGACTCGTCCGAAGAATAAGAACGATCTCGCTTAACGGGGGAGCTTTCTCGCGGCTATCGAAAAACGTCTTCGACGCACAAGAAGAAAGTGACGGGCGAGATGCAGGCCGAGGGAATATGATGAAACGGCGACGTGAATTGCTAATTAAGCCGGCGGCGGCAATTAGTAATTACGGTAGCCCTCGATCGACGTCGGCAAGGCCGATCGAAGGTGGCCCTGCCCGAGGCCCGGGGTCCTCGGATTCATTGTTCGTGCCCCTCGTGGATCAGCGTTATCATAAATCGAGTTTTTCCATTGACGAAGCCCCGAGTCAAAACCGGTCCAGATCGACCCACGAACAATCGCCGACCGCAGAAAGTGCGTTCCGGTCGCAGGAGATAAAGGTGCATCCCCGTAGCGAGATAAAATTGACCCGCGTGAAGTTAGCCCCCCAACATTAAAAAAAATTTCTGTAGCTCATTCGATTGCTCATCGTTTGCACATGTATGCACAATTCAAATTTTCATTTGCAGACTTCTAATAAAAAAGTTATTAAAAAAATAATTTGGGGGGGGCAACTTCACATTAGCCCCCCAACTACGAGCAAATTAGATTGAAGTAGCCTTAATCGATAGATTTTCGTCTGCACATTCCTAAACAGATCGATTTTTCGTTTGCATATCTTCAGAATTCGCGACGGAAACGTACTTTTTGTAGTATAAAGCTGGCTCCTCAAAACTTTATTTGTTAATAACTTTTTAACTAAGAGTGTGCAAACGAAAAATCGATCTGTTTAGAAATGTGCAAACGAAAATCTATCGATTAATACCATTTTGAACGCAGTATCCGTGCTTCGAGCTTATCTACCGTAGTCGACTGTTCTCGAAACTTTAATTGTTAATAACTTTTTAACTAAGAGTGTGCAAACGAAAAATCAATCTGTTTAGGAATGTGCAAACGAAAATCTATCGATTAAGGCTACTTCAATCTAATTTGCTCGTAGTTGGGGGGCTAATGTGAAGTTGGCCCCCCCCAAAATTGTTTTTTTAATAACTTTTTTATTAGAAGTGTGCAAACGAAAATTCGAAATGTGCATACATGTGCAAACGATAAGCAATCAAATGAGCTACAGAAAGTTAATTTTTTTTAATGTTGGAGGGCTAACTTCACGCGGGTATAAAATTGATGATCGCATCACGTATGAACGAAAGAGGTGTCATTTTTTCCGAGTATTCAGATACTCGCCATCAGCAATGTGCGGAAAACGCATTAGTCCGTCTGGTTAGGTGGACATGCGATCGATATTGATCGTATTAAACCGCGCGGAATATTAATGTTAACGTATCGGTGTTGCTCGTGATTACCTGCGAACTGCCTAGTTTGCAGGCGCGAGAAAGTCGGTAAAACGACGAGTGCCCGATTTCATCGGGTTCTTGCCGATGGTTCCTTATAAACGATACGGTAAAATTAATGACCCGCCGGATGTATGTTTTGCACCGTTTCTCCGTTACAAGTTTTACACTTTCACGATATGCGTTGAAGCATATTACCGGTATTAAATTGACCCTGCTAATAGCAAGACTTTTCACAAGTTTTTTGCGAAACGATTCTATATATACGGGATCTATTTTAAACGTGTTTTAACAGCGCCTGCAAGTTCAAAACATAAAAACGACGTGGAAGAAAAAGTCAAGCGAGCAGAAAAGGCAAAGAATGACAAGAAAATTATTTTCTAGGCGATTTAAAACTGCTTTTTTTGCGTTCTGAAGAGGAAAGCACCTTCTGATTATCGAAGACTCCATCTTCTAACGATAATCTCGGATACAAGATTTTTCTAGCCGAGTCCATAAAATGCTAAATACTCAGGGCAGAATGACACGCGATATTCCGTCGGGAGCTCGTCGTCCACGCCACAGGATACATTCTTGCGGATCAGGACAAGTATCAGTACTGGGAGGGACAACGCTAATAAGTCCTTCTCGGATAGGGTCGCCGTACGACTCGCGCGATTAGTTACGCGACGAAGAAGAGGAAGAAAACGACGGAGAACTGGTTCGCGGAAATCAGCATCCTCGAGCGCATGGACGAATAAATATTCCGCGATCTGGAACGCATTACGGCGGAACGGCGATGCACATGGACTTTATTGCAACTGCTAGTATAGCTCGCGCTGCACGGGTTACGATAAAGGCGGGCGTTATCGAAGTTTCCGTGTCGTTCCACGAGAGACGTTTCGGCTTTCGATAGCCGATGCCACGGCATCGATTTGGAGCACTAGACGTCGTCATCCTCGTCGGTCGCGGGGAGATCGCTGGGAGTAACGATCTTTCAGAAATAGAGCGGATCGAAGGTGCAGCGGACTGTGTCTGAAAACGAACGAGCATCGAACAGCGCGCTCCAGCTCTCGTAATAGGTAGGGATAAGAAAGCGGAGGTGGATTTGGGGCCGAACGGATCGTTCTCCGCGTTGGAATACGCGACGAAGAGAGAACGAAGGCGCGAAAGAACGCGAGACAGAGAGAGAAAGAGAGAGGAGGGAGACAGCATCGAGTTACGAGTGCCGAACCTATTTTCGGTTCGGCAAAATGCAAGCAGAACGATAGACCCGTGATGCATCGCGGCGTATGGCGTAAATCAAGCAACCGCGAACGAGGAGGACCGATTCCAGCGGTACCAGCCCACGCTCGCATTATATCAGCCGGCCAGGGCATATTTATTACCTGGGGCCGTTTGGTTCCAGATTGGAACAAATGCTGGACGAAGCTGCCGTATAACGTCTACACACGCGGCCGAAAGTGCATTATTGCGATTCGAGGTGCGCGCGAACGAAATCATTTTCCGGTGTCGACGAAACCGTTTGTGCGATATCGCGGATAAGTAGACCGTTGAACTCTTACATTTCAACTTTATGAATCGCATAAATTTTTGTAGCTTTTAAAAATTTTGCGGCTCTAAATAGGAATTAGCGGATATTACTTTAATAATTTATTATTTAATCAATATTTAATTCCCACTTTAGTACAGTTCATTAAACTTTTTATCAAAAGTTTACTTTTTAAAAACTTTCGATCTTGTAAATGTAACGGAAAATCTGCGTGCGAGAATTGTCAAATATTTTCAACAATAGCATTGTAATGTATTACTACTACACGGAAAAAACGGTTTAGCTGAAGTATCTAAAAATTTAATCAGATACAGATCAGAAAATAATTATATTGGATTATCCAAAATAATTATGTAGGATGCTCAAGCTGTTTGCCAGGCTGTCAAAACTTTTTGCAGTATTGTCATATTATGCTGGAGCGTCCTACATAATTATTTTGGATGGTCCAACATAATTATTTTCAGATCTGTATCTGGCTAAATTTTTAAATGCTTCAGCAAAACCGTTCTTTCCGTGTAGGAAGGGTCACCTAACTAACACCTATATAACAAATATCAGATTGTGTTATAGAATTAATATATAAACCTCGGTCAGCACTCCAGCCTCGAGATTTTAACGCGCCGTTAAAGACTTAATGTAGACGTCTTTGTCATACCACGTGTTACTTTTTTATTCTCATTTAGAGCGGGTGAAGTATAGGACCCTCGACGGCGTCAAGATGGTGCGGACGCCGGACAAGTGTTCTTGTGAACGTACGCAATACGGACGACGTTTACGACAAGGCGCCAAGTGCTTATTCTTATCTGAACCCGACCCGCTTCCTCAAGACTGTACGGGGACATCATATTGCGGAAGAGAGGCCAAATAACATTGTAACGACTAAGTGTGCTTCTATTTTGCGCCGCTCGCCTTTAGAATTGCCAACGACACAGACCTCGCGATAGATTACCATCTGCAATGCGGAAAATAATCTTCAATCTGTATTTATACATGCGGTATATAGCAAGCAATCAACAACGAAATACACTATCCTCGTTTCATTTAGCAACTCATTAGTGCGTCATAATACTGATATATAAAAATATAAGTTATTTTTCTTTTATTTTCTCTAAAGTAGAAATAAGATACTCTATTTTCCACCACTGATCCTATTCGGAAATGCGATATTACTCGTCTTCGCATTATGTAATAACAACTTGCATATTGCGGAAGCGATCAATGTTAAAAATTTCCCTAAGACGCCATCTGAATCCAGCTTTAAGTCGCGGTAAAATATTTCCGCGATCTTATTCTCGGCAAACCGGTAATCTTCGCGAACAGCGACGCCCTGCATCCCCACGGCCGCATTGATAATAACGCACGCGTATGTGCGCGCGCGCGTGCGTGTGCGTAAGATAACGCGCTGCGTATGGCCGCGGGATATGAGGAAGTCGGGATTTGTGGTACCAAGAAGCCGTGATTGCCGTGGCCCTCGCGCCGCCACGTTCATTACCGATCGCGCCATTAATCTGGAGCGGCCTGATGGCTCGCAGGCCAGTAAATATCTGGAACGATAACATCTGCGACTTAACATTCGTTCCACGTAGTGCCGTTCCCGCTGAGTTTTCATACCACGGACTACTTGTCCTCCTTAGCAATCAGGAGCAACACCTTCGCGCACGATAGACGACTGGATTGTCAGCCAGTTCTCACGCGGTAGCTACTTTTCAACTTAAATTGATAAACGTGCTCATCCAATAAATTCGCGTTTGTATGTATCGATTTTTACTAAAAGATAACATTTATAACGAAGAACTAATAAATATTCAATTTAATAAAAGATTAATTTACAATGAAAACATGCCACATTGAAATTATACATGTCAACTGTTATTAACACGTATAAAATGCTTATAATAATTACTATTCTTATAAAAAATAATCAGTAATATTATTTCAAAAAATGGATGTTTTTAAACAATATTTCCAATCTGGTTGTAAGAAAATTCAGCGTAGAAAGATGGAAAACATGTAAAATAAGCGTCGTCTTGGAAAGGCGTTTCGGTTCTTAGGTTGTGCGAGTAATTAGATATCCCTGGAAATACATCAGGTGCTGACTGGTTCGCCTGATCGCTGCGTGAGTTTATACGAGAGCGGTTTCACACTCCTAGAGAATAAGCGATATTGGCTTACCAGATTGGGAAAGCGATAGCCTTGTTCGCGCGACGTACCTCTTTTCCTTGTATTTACATGTAAAGTAACGCAACGAGAATCGCAACCCCCTCCCCCCTCTACGACTTTGCAGGCTCGCACGCTTGTACCCTATAATTTCCATCGCCTTGCGATAGTTCTCAGCGAACGGTATGAAATCTGATGCACTCCCAATCGCGCAAACAAAGTCACATTAACAGTCTGCACCTGACTGTTTGGAAATAGAATGCTTCCTACAAGCATATCGCATGTTTCCATCAAATTCGATTTCGCAATCGGATTCTGGAGCCATGTACGATATTTGTAACTGCGTGTATTTCGTCCCGATCGTATATTCCGTCGTGCTAAAGAGAGAGAAAAAAATTATCATGTTGCTTCTCAATGTACGTAACGGCATTCTGAGTTACGAGTCGAAATATAGAGTCCACGTTCTTCTCGGTGCATTCAAAGGTTCGCCGAGTTCATCGATGTCCGATACAATCTAGCGCGAGAAAAGCGGGTGTGTTCAATGGACGCGTGTGCGTCACGCAGGACGAAGTAACCAAACAAGCACCCACTACATCAGTCTGTAACCGATACTAGTACTACAAACGCGGTGAACACTGTGTCTGTCCGGCTTTCCGCGCCACACGCAGCTGGTGTTTATGGTCTCGCTTCCTTCTCCTCCCTTGCGAAAGAGAGAGAAAGAGAGAGACAGAGAAAGAGAGAGGATATCGCGATACCCGGAGCAATTAAATCGCCGAGACAATAATTAACTCTCAGCGTCGTGAGGCGGCCGATGTCGCACGGGGAATTGGAAAACGGGCTCTCGATCTCGGCGCGATATGAACGATTACGAGCGAGTACGCGACCGGAGCGACAAGCGGCCGCGCCGCATGGAATTATTGGCGAATTTGCATCTTAATGGAACAATCTACCCCAGCTGCGAGAGAGAGAGAGAGAGAAGGAGGAGGAGGAGGGGGGGAAGAGAGAGGGCCCGCATCATAATTCCTCGCGCTATTCGCTACCGTCGACGGCAAAGAGAAAAACGATGCCGCTGAAAATAGCCCCGCGGCGAGATGCGCCCGACGATGCAACGCGTCGCGCCGGCCGTTTACGTGAAATCGAAAGTTTCGTAAGTATGTGCCACACATAATCGTCCGGTTCCCCTTTTTACTGCGAGATCTTTCGGGGATGTCTCGTAAAGCGCGAGTGTAACGAGCTACGAACTTCGGGAAGGAGGACGAAGTTGCGTTTCGCGAATTGCCTCGATTAAAATTACGTGTATCAAAGTATATCCCAAATTAATTCTTCAAACAAATTTTAAAATATGAATTTTACATTTATAAATTTCTCCATTTTTCCACTTTAATACAAAATGCAACCAGTATCGATCGGTGCAATTTATTATGTTGATATTCACGGAACAATGCCGAGGAGATTTAAGAAGAACACAATATTTAACACTAAAGCTACCGACGATTTATTTCTACCGAACCGGATTATATGTATATTAAAAAAAAAGTCGTAAAGTCGATTGAGGGAAAGCGATAACATTGAATGCAGAATTTTTATCAAAAGTTTAAAAACGATCATTTGACTGGCGATGGTAGTTTTAGTGTTAATCGAAAGTTTAAAAACGGTCATTTGACCGGCGATGGTAGGTTTAATGTTAAAGACAAGTCTTTTGCGAATTTTTATATTCGACATATCTACTACTATCGTCGCGAGAGATATTAAAATGGAGACGGGTAACGCAAAGAGAAGCTCATTCCAGCGATCTCGCGTCGCCTGTCGCGACGCATACTTTCCGCGATGCGAGAGAGAGGAAAATTCTGAAATAGAAATGCAGGAGAAACGAGCCAGGCAGCGGGAGACTATTTCGGGTGAGGTCAGAGGCTGAGGTCAGTCTGTACGGCCTGGTCAGCCTCCCACGAGTCCTGGAACCCTGCCAAGCCCGACGCCCACGCAGCCAACCGAACAGAAACCTGCGGGAACTCGAGCAACGGTAAGCCGCTCGGATCGTGATCTATGAGATTCGTGCATCGAGAAATCATCTTGAAGAACATTAACAAAATTCTTAAATAATATCCCGCTGTTTATTTATTTATGATACTAGACGTCATAGTTATGAACAAATCACCGCGAAAACAGACAATATATATCTAATTTTTTGCAATTTTATTTATTTACAGTTAAAGATTATAAATTGCTTTTCTTCTAATTAAAAATTGCCTATAATCCACTCATATAGATTTTGAAATGATTTGATGAAGTGTTAATGACGGGATATCTAAAGCAATAAACATTTTTGACGCGGTGTTTAGAGACGATGGAAGTATTTCACAGCTCAAAGTTTCTACTTTCGCGAATATTCGTTTTATCAGCGGCTCAAGCGTTTATTCTAAATTTTTACTAATAAAATAATTAACATAAATAAAATATTTTATTCAATAGACGGCGACTAGAATGTGTGTAATCATTCTGATCCTCTACTCATAAATATAAAATAACCGATCAATCTGAGGCATTTTGTGTAGATCGCGATCTGACGGATGCCAGATAGTCTAAACACTTGGTACAATCGCATGCTTTCGCCCGATACATGGAAGACAGAAAAGGTCGATTCACGATGATGACGAGACGCGAAAACGAGACGGATTTAAGACGCTCGAGTACGTTCCCGCTCGAGGGAATTTACGGCTGTGTCGTGGTGAAGCATGGTAATAGCCGTAACATGGCAGATATTAGCAACGATTATCACTTGCGCCACTACACATGTGTGTACATGGGAATCGCCTTCTTCGGGACGCCTTAACAAGACGTGAATAATGTACGATATTTCGCCGTACTACGAAACGCAAAATGCTTGATACAACGAAATAATTCAGCGATAATAGCCATGGAAATTTGTATAAGCCGCTCAAAAACTTTACTGACCATCATGAGAAACGTCGAACGATTCGATCGAGATGCGTGACGATACTGAATTGCTTTTGCTCCAAAGTAAAAATTGCATTTTTGACGTGAAGTCGATGTCTCTGCGTCCAATAATTTCCCAAGGGAGACCCTGTCGGTTTTTCAAAAACACGTACTTTCATGTTCTGATTTGGAAAAACTCATATCATAAAATGTCTACTGATGACTCATTACTCACTACTCATGACAGAAAGAAATTTTTGATGCCACGAGAGGTTCTGAAAAAAACGCAAAAATATTTCTTCCCACGATTTGGGAACGAAATGCATAAGACGTGCGAAAATTTCGCGAAGTTTCCTCAGGGGAACTTCATCGGGAACGATTTCGCCAAGTTTCGAAGTGGCGGCAGCATTCGTTGGGTCGCGGCCAAGAAAAAGGGAATGGCGTGGGTGAGTCGCGCGAGCAAAGCGAGCTGACCCGAACTCGTCGCATGCGACTCGACCTCGCTCCTCTCTCCTCGCCGGTCTCTCTGAAAATAACTATGCTCGTTTGACGTCACCGACCAATTCAAATCAACCGCTCCCTTCTTCCTGTCGTTTCGCAATTTTATACATAGCGTATAAAAATTAATCCACACGTACGTCATAATAACTATGAAGATAAACTCGTTTTAGAGAGCCAGGAAAGCGAGGTAGGGAAACTCATCCTTAATATTAATCTTGAGAGTCAAGCTATTTTTGGTACTGATAATTTGAACGCATAGCAACATGCGAATATGCATTCTATTAATCTCGAACTTTAATATTCCTAATGATGTATTGAATACTTCGAGCAATATTTCTTCAACTTACATAAGAACATAGTGCAATCTTACGAATGTCTCTGCTGGCAAATTTAACAAAGTGTCCACAGCACTCGGCCTGTTAAATAATCATTCAAGCACGAGTGCACGAGTCGTGGAAGTTAACGAGAAGCGTACATTCGCGCTGTCGTCGTAACGAGTTGTGAAAAGATTGCATGCTCGCGTTCGCGGTGATGGTACGAGCGCGAAAAGTGGAGGAGGATCGAATGACTCGAGGCGGTCGTCGGATTTAACCTCTGCGAAAGGTTAACGCAATTTCCTTATGAAAATCGGGCCACGAGGATGCATCGGAGCTCCGGATGAGTCGAACCGCGCCAACAAGAGAAGAACGGATCGAGATCGAGACGCGACGAAGCGATCTCGCAGCGGGGTCAAACGAATAGCGCAATTTCAACGTAATGTTCTTACACGACCGCGATCGCGATCGATAGCGATTTGCTGAGGGAAAGATGGCACGAGATACGTGACTGTGATCTCGGGTGCACGCGGAACGAGAAGAGAGAAAGAGAGGAAGAGCGAGCGAGGAAGAGATAAAGGAAGAAAGTGGACCTGATGGAGAACGAGGGAGGGGCTCGAGAGAATGTGCAAGGATCGAATCTCCGATGATCGTTTCCGATCTGCGAAGACCGGATGCATCGCTCACCGGTCGCGTAACTCGTTCGACCAAGCAGAAATGGCTCGTCGGGCGCTAATGGCTCGAGAGAAATAAATAGCGCTCGTTATCGGTGCAGCTCGCAAAAAGTGGAGGCGCTCGACGATGGAGACATACAGAATCGCTATAAACGTGTTTGCCACTGTACATATATGTATATTCGCCTGAAAGCTTCGAGAGATCCGAGACGGTATCGACCGGCGCATAATCCGCAAACAGTAAAAGGGAGAGGAGAAAAAGGAATTTTCTTACTGCGTATATGCCACCGGTACATGGTAACAACATAAGGTTCTACAAAGGTTCCGTTCAAATGACCGATAAATAATTGCCGCGATGTCGCTGGATTTCCGAGAGGTTAATTAACGAGGCAGTTAACGATGTACAGCGTGAACGCTAAAACGCGCCTTCATTACCGCCTGGCGTATATCTTTTAAAGTCAATACTCTGATATCTAAGGATCAAGTGGAACAAGCGTACAAATGTACCCGTCGAATTAGAAAGTTAAATGTTATAAGCTGTTTCGTATTGAGAAAAAAGAAAGAGAATAAGGACAAGAGAAGAAGAAATAATTATTTATATTTTCTATTTCATAAAAATATTCTCCATTTCATATAAAATATAAAATAACTTTACATAAAAAGTTTTTATATCTTATATTTTATAAGATAATACTATACGTATTAATTTTTGAAATAATATTCATGTAAGTTCATATTTATTTTTAAAAATTCCAAATCAATTCACACACACACACAGCAAGGTCTGTTAAAAAATCATACCGCCTATTACGACAAACAGTGTTGTAATGAAACATTACGTGTGGTTAATACGTAGAAGCGACCGATTATTAGAGACATGGATGTACTATCACTTCGCAGATACTTAGCACACCTTGTTGTAATTAATTGCACGAGTCTCGGAGAGTTAATGTTACAAGTGACTGCGTCGCGTCGCCGATGTGAAATTTTATTGGTTCATTGACGTATCTGCTATCCGGTGCTGTACGATACAGAAACAGTTAGGAAGATAAAAAAATACAGATGTTAATTAATACATGATAGGTTATTCAATTATCTGATCACATATATCATGATGCTTCAAGAGTGGACACTATATTAAGGGTTTGATACTACCATTGCTAGTTAATCGAAATCTTTAATTGGACATGTATGACAAAATGCGTATAATAAATGAATATAAATGTGCTCTATGTCCTTAATTACAATCAGTAATTAGACAGATACTTTCGGCATATATATTATAGAAAAATACTTAATATTCAGCGAATATTTTCAACTCATTTGTGACACACCCTAAACATCACAAAACTCGATAACGCATTGTAGATAATTCTTAATTACGTGCTAATTAAACTCATCAACTAATAAACCTCGACAAGGTACATGCGTTCGAAGTTTCACAAATCTATCTGTCTACCATGCATGCCTATCATCGAGCTGGCGCGCGATGATTAATGAACAAATAGTGGAAGAATTATAGCAGTCGTTGTTCAGTAAGGACAATAATTAAAAACGTTTAACAAACCCCCTCGCGAGACAAATCGGAGCGCTTGATTTATGCACTATGCATTGGCCATTAATATGCGAATGTTCGTCGGAGAGCTAAGACCGCGCAACGCGCGACTATTTACCACCGGGCGATCCAATTAATTAGACAACTATCAGCAGCTAAACGTTACCGGTACATTACGGCCGGACTGCGCGATCATACGGGTGCGCCAATCCGCAAGATTAACGTTGCATGCAAATCGCAGCCGAAGCGACTCGCACATGGACGGCCGTTCGGTGGCCAGCGTTCCGCCACATTGTATTGCGGCCACAGCTAATTGCCGTTCGCCCGAAAACACGCATAAATCGCCATTGGGTTACTGCGGCATTGGCAGCACTAATTACAATAGCAATTTCCTTATCGATCTCTTATGATCTCCGTGGACGAGAGCGCGATCGCGACGGGCGCGCAAACCGCGAGCATAGGAGCGAGCGGTTAATGCGAGAGCCGATGTAAATTTCTTCTCGTGAAACTCGAGCGTGGACCGTTCACGATGAGATTAATTGCTACGATCTGTACGATTGCCGGCGTACATGAAATCGGTATCACGTGAATCCCGCACATTCTCTCTCTCTTTTTCTCTCTCTCTCTCTCCTTTTTACTGTATCTTCCTCTACATGTATATTGGCGCGCACGCGGCAAACGTGTACGTGGGTGTGTACGCGAGCCTAACTTGTATTCCTACCGCGGCGCGAGAAACATTTACGCGCACGCGGGGAGACAATGCAAACATTCGTTTATCTTCGACACGCGTTGATTTACCGAGCGCGCGATAAATCGCCGCTCTATAACGCGCTCGACGATATTTCGCGTCTGGCGGCGGCGGCGCGCCATCGATGGATCGCGTGCAACCGACAGCACGTTGCATAATCGACAACAAAATCCCGGACGAAAGAGCATGTATAATTAAACGTCTTTTTACAATCTTAAACCGTTACATGAGAAAACGATGCTTTGCCAAATAAAAATTTTACGTAATGATTATCTGCTATTTATAAGAAACGTTTCTTTCATAAAAAAAATACTGTTCTCTCTCTTGTAATCGGTACGCACTGATCTGAAAAGCAGCTATGCGGATATACCTTTGAAAAATGATAAATAGCGTTTTACTGCATTGACAACTGCAGAATGCAAGTTCAACGACAGCCTGTGCAGTAGCATAGCGCGCAGCCGTTACAACACGACTACTTGGTACATACTTTTCGCATCGACGCACTTTGAATCTGGACTGATACAGATTTCCTTTTAACGGACATTATCGCCCGTCCACGAGGATCGCATTACTCAGCTCGCGAGCATTTCGAGCTGATATCCAATCGAAAGTACATCGAACCGAAAGTGTTAGGGACGCGAGAAAAATCATCTCGCGGAGGCTCCCATCTGGCACGCGCGTTCTTTTCACTCAGACTCCGGAGAGAATGCAGTTGCACCGGTCTATACCGCTACCAGCAGTCGCTGCGTCTGAATTCATGATATATGCGTACCAATACGATTAGTTACGGGTATGTTGCGAGTAATTGCCACGTTGGAAACGCCATAGAGATGCGATCGTCGGATTCCATCAAGAGTAAAACCTCGCTCGAAACTGAGATCGCGCTTCCGCCGCATCTATCACTGACATAATCTCCAACGATTCCGCCGACGATAGTTCTGACTGGTGACACTTTAGCAGCCCATTACTAATTAACAATCTTCGATACAATAAAAGAATGACGGGATAGATGTAATGTATCAGATAAAAATAAACTTGCATCGTAAATTCCGTCGTAAATATTCATCTTTGAGAACTACGCCGCGTCGTAGGAGGAGTCTGCTTTCCGCATCATAAGGCGCAATTACATCGTCATAAATCGTATTATTACGGCTTATCACTTACTAATTGTCCGGAGGGGAAAGATTTGAAGGCAATATTTGAAGGCGCGGGGATATTTTCAAGCGACGACGCGTCCTTTATCGCGAAAAAATCGTGGGGCGCGATCGAGGATACGCCGTTTACACGGACGGTAACGGCCCCCAGCGGCCGGATGTACATGCGACACCGGCCACAAACATGGCTCTGTGTAGCCTGTCCGCCGGCGTATTAAATGCAGGCATAACCGTACGATATTACGGCCATTTCGCGCGAGCGCAAACGGGAACTGCGGCTGCCCGAGCGGATGCACCTGCGGCAAGCGACGGGAAGATCGCGGGCTTCTTGTCGACCCTGCCACCTTCGCCCTCGCCGTACCCCGCCGTACGTAAGGGCACGCGCGTGGGCAGGCGTGAAATATTACCGTACGACGAACGTTTTATGGACGAAAACGACACGTGCGAGCGCGCGCAGCGGTGCGAGGTCGGGGTCCCGGCAAACCGATTAAAAGTATGAACACGAGGCCCAAGGATGATAATTAATTCACGGCACACTGCACTGCATTGCACTGCACGCCCGACGTTTTATCCGCGCGATTCGCACGATATTAGCTCACCTTAATTAGCTCCGCATTTTTTTCGGGTGCCACGCGCTTCCCCCCTCGAGACGGTAGTAAACACACTCTCCAACAAATAACGTTGTCGCAGTAAAAAATTGCGACTCCGCTAATTTTATCTTCTCAAATAAGATTATTCTTGATTTAAATGCATTTTCGAGTTTCTTCCCTTTTTTTTCCTCTTTCATATAAACGAGATACATTCATATTATATTTATGCTAAAAATTTTTCCTAATGAAATATTTATTTTATTTCCGTGGTAAGTTGTACCTACATTACACAGAATTGATCTGTAGGGTATAAAGCGGATTTCAGACAAGATTTAAAAATATAATTTATCGTACGTTGCTGATCTTTTTAATTGCACAGAACGTCGATCTTATTCCGATCGATTATACCTGGCGAAAAGAATGTCGCTCGAAGGTCAGTGCACTCGCCCTCCCCCCTCCCTCCCTTCCTCTCACTGTCTTTGCGTTCCACCCCATCCCTGTACTTATCCTTCGTGAGAGCCACTTTTATCGCGCGTCATATGCATACGCGTATTCATATGGATGCGCGCGAAATTACGGACTTTCTTCCCGCGTGAGGACAACCGAAGATGGATCGCAGATCGATCATGCGGAGCCCGCTCCACTCTCGGCGCGCGTTTAGTTTACTCTCTGCTCCCTCTCTTTCTTTTTTTTTTTCATTTTTATTCTTGCCCCTCACGAGAAAGATACACGTCCCGGGCGGCCCCGTGAGCGGCAGCGCGCGGATGCAAACGAGGAGGATTCGTCTCGCCCGGCCGCGGGAACGGATTCGAGCGATTCCTTTTCGCTAATGAAGGAATCGTCGGTTCGACTTTGTAATTAACCCGCCACGGGCACGACGACCACGTCAATGAAACTCTCGTTACAGATATACACGACGACCTCCGTCTTCGTCTCGCAAACGCGCGCGTTCTCCTCTTCTCTCGCTATCGCCTCTCTCTCGCTCTTTCTTATTACGTTTCATCTCTCTTTCTGTCTCCTCCCTCGTTCCCTTGCAGACTCCGAGATCGCGGTTGCTCCCTCGGCACGGCCACGTCGCAGAAAGTAATTACAATAATGAATGTTTATTTTCGCAATCAGCTCGAGCGCGGTAGGTAGACGTACACCATTCCGTAAGGTAGACTTCTCGGGTCTCTTTCTCAACCCCTGCGGCAAGGTGGTCCCTTACTCTTGGTCGGAGGCATCGACGTGCTTCGCCGATTGGTATACACGATTCTCTTCTCGTTGCCGATTTCCTTTTGCCCGCCGACCGACGTTGACGGACGGACGAAACCGTACGACGGCGGGAGGAACCATAGAATGTCCATCGAAACCGTAAAATATTTTCTTCGACAACGACAATCGTATTCGAATTTCGTCGAATTTCACGCGATAAACAAACTGACCACGACAGGATTGTTGATCGTGAAAGTGGTTTATAACTTGGACCACTTGGAAAACAAACCAGCTCGTATCTATGTATATACTTGTTTTTACCAAATTGATATCGGGAATATTAATCATCGCGACATTGTACAACTTTTGACCGCAAAATGAGCCAGAATCAATTTCTGAATGAAGTCGCGAAATCGACGCGATAAATGAACCTTCACTCTTTTTTCACCAACGACGACGATACACGCGATTATTTATCCGCGGTCTTGGTCCCCGTTCACCGTGCAGCGCGACTTCTGGCCATTTATCCCCGCCGATCGCCGACGTATGTAAATTTACGGAGTCGTTAATTGCGGCGAACTTCTTTTGGACCTTCCCGGCCAGAAAAACCACCGCCATCGCCCCAGGCATGCACGGCTGGCCACTTATGCCCTCGTGTACCGATCTTGCGTGCGAGAAGCTCACACATGTGCGTTCGAACGGTCACATTAATGACGATCAGCTGAGAATGTAGGGAAAGAGGGTCGACCCAACAATAACAGCTGATTTTTTTTCATATATCTCTTTCAAAATTCGAATTTTGAAACTCTTGTGAACTTTTATGATCAATCCGAGATTCATATTCCATGAATTGTAATTTATGAAACGCGACTATAACAAGAAACGATCTACAAATCTCATTAAATTAATCTGCGAGGAATGGTAGTATCGTAATGATTAATAAAAAAAAAACACGCGGTCCATTTCTGTTGCAGACGCGTTTCTCGTACAATTTACTTTCACGTTGGCGCCATTGCTGCGCAATCGGAGTCATTAAATGGACTTTTTCACTGATCTCATGCCGAATCGGTACGTTAGCCGTAGTTGGAAAATCAATACCGGTTTTATCACCCACATCAATGGCCGCCGCATACGTTCGAGAGTATCCATTACGCGCACGGGGTTGTTTCATGTTGTCGGGTATGCAATTGTACCGATAAAACAAAAGCGAGCCCTATCAGCGGTATTGCGCCATTAATGGTCACCCGTCCTTCTTTCTTGCTTCTGTTATGCGATAATCCACAGTGGCGGCGTTAGCTCGCCACGTTATCCCTTTGTATCCATTAGCGGGAGAGACCCAACTAAGAAATCGTAGCAACTGCGTAATCAGAAAAGTACTATATGCTCTCTGCACGGTATGCCCTGCGGCGTAGGTAAGAAGAAAATTTATTTTAAGCGAAGACACACACACACACACAAAGCCCTTTGTTCAAAAGGTCCCGAAAGTTTATCGGTCGAATCGCGATATTTAAGAGCTTTCTTGTTAATTGGCTTGGTATGAAAAAATATCGTAAGTACCAAGAACCAAAGATTTGATGGAAGCTTGAACAACTAGACATGTGCTAAAATACCTTTGCAAAGAAATCGCGTAGGACCAAGTTCATAAAATTTAAAAGACAGATAGACCCAAATTATCCTTATGAAACATTTAATATTTATGACGATAATGACAACGATAAGATAAAATGGCGAGACAATAATAGCTTATTTGCAGTGGATCTGGTATATCTCTTATCGCTTTCGCCAAAGAGTATGAATATCTAGACGTCTGCCGCGCGTCTGCGGGCGTGAATCATGAAATTTTAACCCTTTGCCAATATATTTTCGTGCGCTTTATGCATGATAAGCGGCGCATAAAAGCAGGATAAAGCAACAGCCGTTACTCATCGGATGAAGATAACATAATTACGCTTGCATGAACCAGCCGGCATAAATAACAAGTACATGCATTTATGGATATTGCGGAGGGAGACCGCGAACTAATCCGCATTACAATGCTACGGGGAGGGAAGAAATTGAGAACACGGGATCGCACGCCTCCATAAATCTGTGGACACGCGGATAAATTATCCGTTTGGTAATTCGCGCGTCGACGATTCGGCGCACGAAAAGAACGCGTTAAATATAACGATCCGCGAATAAGAAGAAATCCCGGTCCGCGTGATTTAGCTCAGGATAAAAAGAGCACGCTTTCCATTCGGTCAAACATAGCGGGGCTTCATCGAGTCTCACGACAATAACGCAACAACGGAAAGAATGCCACATTCCTTTCCACTTCGTAAGCCGTAAATCCCGAGACGGGAGTCTCGTAAACTTCCGGTTCCCAATAATTCGACGTTCCTCCCGCTCTGCTGGCTGTCTGCAATATTTTATTCGCCGGTACTCCATCGTTTCTGCGCAAGTGCCAAGCGGTAGCGGCCCAGGCAGTAAATGTCAAAATGCTCGAGCAGCTTGCCACGACGCGGTCTAAGCGCTGTATGTGTCGCCGTGCGAGCTCCATTAGGCGAACGCGCGCAAGAGAGGCAGCTCGAGAACGGGGGAGGGGAACGAGAGACTTGCTACCAGTAGTGCACCTCTGCACTAAGCAATATGCATTCGAACCAGTTGCACCGGGCTGGCGAGGTCGGGGTGAACGCCCAACGACTTTAAAGAGAGCAACGCCGATGCGCCTCGCCCTGTCGGCTCCGCTTCTTGCACCGCCGTCGGCGTAAGGGTGCGTTTGCACCGATTTCGCTGACTAGACCGACTATAGTCACATTTACATCGGAATTATATCATGTTCAAAAGTACAAAATATAAAGAACGTAAAATCAATTTTGAAAATTTCTTGTTGAAATAGATACATGACAGAAAGTTTAATTTGTATAAATCTGTGGCAATTTAATTTTTGATTTATCGATATTTCTCAAAAGAGATCTCACACTCTCGCATTTCTGTAGAAAATGTAGCACAAACGCGATAAATCGTGGTACTAGTCGACGAATCGAAGACCATTCAAAAACGAGGACGATCAATATCGATACGCATATACTATTTATAGCTGGCGATAACGCCATAATGTAACACATAACAAAAGTTAGATTTACCTTTGAAAGTAGAATACGCAAACGAGTTGAGTAAAAAATGACCAAACCTCTGATCTTTGTTGTTCAACTAATTCCTCTCTCGTTTCTATATTACGGAACGTGTACGCAAGAATATGTGATGCCAACACGCATGTATATATATCTCGCGCATTTCTCACAAAGATTTATTCGCCTCATTAATTTATTGGTGGATCTATAGACTATTTTTTATAAAACAAACGTTATTGTACATATATATCACACGGATAGCTAACGTGAAATCGTTTACCCCGCTCACACGAGGGATAAACGAACTGTCAAGTATCCAGGCAGGTGGCGATAAAGCGGATTATAAAGGACGTGTCGATGGATCGGGGCATTACGTACGGCCACACTTCGCGGCTGACTGGTCAGTGGGAATGCGCCCTAACGCGTTGCATCCGATTCATCTCCCGGAGGCCAGAGACACACATCGAGAGCATGCGATACGATTCGCGGCGCGTCCGGACCGATGGCGAGATTAATGGAAGATATCAGCGATGAGCGCGCACTTTAATCAACAAAATTGGTGAGTGCATAAGGCCCGCGATGTAGCACATTCCGTAGAGAGGGGAGAGGGGGAGAATATCAGAGGGAAACGAGAGAAGGCGAAAACGATGCCGATATATCCTACCCGAAAGATAGTGCGTACACCGTGGCATTTTTATGCGAATGTGTATTTTACAAAGTGAGGGAGGGGAATACGAGCGTGGAAAGCACGATGGCAGAGGCGGATAAGGACGCGGAGAAACGGACGCAATATAACAGGATATGACGTAAGACGTTGATGATATCGGTAACCACGCCGACACACCGCAGGTACTGGTGGAAGAAGGAAGAGAGATGAAATGACGATAGTTAGATTCAGGTGCGCGAAGGGAGATAATGAGAGGTGATAGCGCAGGTCCGTATGAAACGGTTACTGCTAAACCGGCTGAGCGGAAGCTGCGTACCGTTCCCTTTAATAAAATTCCGATTTCAAATTGAAACTCATAGGCGAAACGTCACGGCCGTAAATACAACCTGTACGCGCGCGCGCGCGCGTTATCCGCAAATCTTTTCCCAATGATAGATACAGTTGTCCGAGTGCAATGAACCGTGAACGTTTAAATCAAGAACGACCCATTAGAGATCGGTAGATTGTTATTCGTGTGACAGCGAGTCGCGAACATGGGGCGGAAAATGCGGAGCAGATGTCCGTAGGTGCAGTAGACCTCGTTACCATATCGGCCTAGCCGATAAAACATGTTCTCTGATAACGTTGTGACTGGCAACGTTTCGCCTGTTGACAATGAATGATAATTAAACTAGTCAACGGCTCGCTATTACAACGCAAATTACATTACTAATTAGCAATTCAGTCTCCTGCCTGTTATCTTAAAACTTTTTACAATTACTATCTATGTTCGTTACATTGTACGTTATATGTTAATATTGTACATGTCAGAGTTGATTTAAGGCTGGTCTACATGCAACGTTTGTACACCGTTTTGCCTGTGCAGTTCAAGACATTGCAGAGAAGACATTGCGTTTGGAACAGGAAAACTGTGCAATTATGTGAACTGCACGGAAACGGAACACGGAGACGAAAGACTATGCCCAAGAGCATAGTTTTCCGTGACTTGCATAGACATGTCGGTGCATGTGGACGCTCCCTCTATCTTCTCTACTCATGATGCTCAGTTTTTCTCAGATAACGGTACCAATTAGACGGAAAAATGACAGATCTTCGGCATTGCTCACGTGAGTTTCTCACGGAATTTATAGAGATATATAAGAGCTTGCCGTGCTTGTGGCGAATAAAATTAAAAGAATATAGTGACCGTGATGAAAAGAATTAATCTATACGACTTTGGTCGAAAAATATAAAGAGATTGATGACGCAGCAAACAAAGAAACTGTGCATTTGAGACGTTTAATTTGCCTTTTTTTGCAAGACAAATTGCAAAAATTGATCAAAGTAGCACTTCCTCCATGATAGATTTTACAAAACTGAATGAGAAAAATGGTGCTGAAAACTGTGCTGTGTGGACCCCACTAAACTGCAACACTTTTTACACCGTTTTACTTGCGCAGTCATAACTGAATAAAATAACCGAGGGGTAAACCGCTGAGGGCATTGCGGTGTATAGATTTGGGGCATTAGTGGGCATTACTAGGGCACATTAGTGGGCATTACATAAAAAATTCACTAGTAATGCCCAAAAATTGTGTACTTTTAGTGTACTTTTGTGTACTTTGTGTACTTAGTAATGCCCAATTTTGGTCAGCGGTTTAATCCTCGAAAAAAACGTTGCGTGTAGACCAGTCTTTAAGGTCTAAAGTTAAGCTATTATCATACTTGACAACACTGTACGTAAGTGCCTGCAGTGAAGATTAAGATTTATTGTAATCTCATCATTACAGATTATTAAGAAATTCCAAGACCGTTATGAATTCCTTCCCTTTCCGTCTCATCGAGGCGAAATTTCGTAGCCCGGCAATGGAGCCGATCTAATTCCACATAAAGTCCGGGAGAAGCAAATTCCTCAGGCCGCTTGATAGGCCCCTTGATAAACGCCCCGTGCTGCAGCCGTATAAAGATGCACGGGCGCAGGTATGAAAAAAGATTCACTTTTCGGGCGTCGATAAACTTTGGTCCACCGCGCGCAACACGACATCGCGCGAGACAGAACGGGACGGGACGAGACGAGATGAGACGATGCGAGGCACTTCGCAAATCGACAGAAGCAAAAAGCGGCCGGGTCGAGTTATTTTCTTAAACACGTCTTAAATTCCAGCTAATAATTGAGCAGCTGAACGCCTGGGCGGGGATACTGGAATTATGCAAATCACGTCAGATCGGGATCGTGTCCCGAGGGCGCGATGTCCAAGAAGAAGGAGGGTGGAGAAGATGGCTCGGGAGGAGAGTACAACACAACGAGCGGAGCGGCAGAAGAGGACGAGGAGGGACCGAGATGAACCGTGCGGGGAAAAGAGAGACGAGCGGGAGGACGAGAAGAAGGAAGACGGAGAGCGAGACGAGGACGTGCATACCGCAGAAGAGAGAAAGAGCGCGTGCACGTACACATGTGCGTACGTATACGCGCGAAGGGAGACTCGCCCCATTGTGATTGCTGTACCCACGGGCGGAATGTTCCTCCGGTGTGCCGTCTCATGCCGACCCGCAACCAAACCCGAGCGAACTCATCCTACTGTTCGCTCTCGTCCCGGCAACGGAGCAACAGGTTGCACAACCTTCCACCTGCCCTCTTGTTTGCCGCCCGCCATACATGCCATACATGTACACACGCCGCACACAGTCATATATACTTTGTACGAACGATCAACCGAAGAAGAGAGAGAGAGAGAGAGAGAGAAGAGGGTGAGCTTAACCACGGGTAGCACGGTGTACGAAAAGTGTTCGACAAGAACCGCGAGAGAAAAAAAGGAACCGCGCGAATCGCTGCGATTTGAGAAAGGATTTGTCAGTGTTTGGAAATAGATAAAAAAAAGCATGTTTTAAAATAAAGAATGGAATTGGAAATAAATAAAAAAGGCATGTTTTAAAATAAAGAATCGTGCGTATTCTTTAGCATGTAATTTCTTCGATTTAGCTCTAAAAACATACGAGAATTTATAATGTAAGCCCGCAAAATCATACATGAATATTTATATATGTATAAAATTATGGATAAAACACGATATGAACATTTCTTATACATAAATAAGATGTAAATGATATATCAGGTGTCAGAAACTGCAATTTTCTTTCGAGATGAGTACGATCTTATAGCATGTCTGTGCCGAGCGAAACCGCGAACTATTTCAGAAACGACTCGTAATCACAAATCTTTCTTTGTCATGTGTTGGTTGCATTTCCTGAGGCTTCGATAAGCTTTGCTGCAATGCACGGCTATCGCGGTAATGACGCGCGGAAATAAGCGACCTCGTGATAAAACCTCGCGATAGCGGGACTGTTTTGCGCTTTTACGGCATTTCGATCGCGATCGTGTTCCATTATCGGTTATTATCGTAAAATTGGCGAAGCCATGGATATACAGGGTGTCTGGAAAGGTAAGGTCAATCGCTCGGGAGATGAATGGGGATCCAAAAACAAGAAAGAAAGTTGATATAAACGTAGGTCCGAAAATGCGTTGCTTTCGAGTTATCGCCATTTTTATGTTGAAATTTGAAATTGCTTTGCTTTCAAATTTTTTTGTCAAAATTAAAACAAGAGATGGTTTTTATGAATTTTATAACATAATTAAAGTCAAGTAAAAGTTACAGGCTG
>NJRP01000018.1:317845-354822 GCA_003063835.1 Aphaenogaster floridana | reverse complement strand
ACATAGTAAAATTTGTAGTGATTTTTGCGGCAAAATATAACGAAAAATTCTCTCCGTGTAATAAAATGTGTGTGACCATATAGCATTTTAAGATCATACTTAAGACGATTTTAAATATACACAGTAAAAAACATTTTATACTTGTATTAAAATCGATCCTTATTAAATTTTTTGTGTTGAATTTTTAACGTAACCAAGTGTTAATTTAATATAATGTTATTATGTTATTCAAATATTTTGTGTTAAGTTGATATTCCACATTTCTTAATGCTAAAATAACACAATTTATGAGTAAGTGAACAAACAACATACAAATAATGTAGTTTTAAAACATAAATTCTAAGATAAATGAATAAAATACACGTGTTAATTGTACATATTATAAATGTTAATTTTCTTGAAGAAATATGCTTCCACAATTTGTTTCCGAGTTGTGTCAAAGTGTTACATTTTTCTGTTAATTTTCACATAATATTTGTGTTACTTTCTAACATATTCATTTTGCGTTAAATTAACACAAAAATTTGAACGGACCGTTTGGAATACGGTTTTGTTAAATTTTCCAACTGTGTAAGATCGAACCATGAGTACAGCCTGTACTCTCATCATTTGTCCTGTAAACGAATTTCGCTATTCCGTGGCTCCCTAAATTCTCCGATGTGTCGATAGATCCGTTTGCGTTTTGCATGACTCGCGTGCGTACACGCGCGCTCATCGCGAGCCACACGCGACTGCGGGAGTGGCTCGCGGGCGCGCCCTGCGCATCGCGCCCGCCGCACCCCGCCCGGATGCATGTGCATCATCCTGTATCGGTGTGTCGGTGCACTCGGGACGCGGGAGATCGGCAAATCTAAGATCGTGCAACTGGTGTCCAGTGGCGTGTCCGCGGCCGGTACACGCTCGGCGAGCGCGAGCGGGAGCGAGCGAGACGGGGCGCGCGCCGGCCGGACGCGAGGAACGAAGAGTGAAGGATGAAGGGGACCCGGGGGAGGAAAGGCGACGGTAAGGCCCCGAAGAAGATGGGGAGAGGTGGAATGCGCGCGGTTCTCGAAGGAGGAGCTGTCGGCGGTGAAAAATCACGCACCCCGCCACCGCCGGCCACGACCGGAGCGCAGCATCTGCTCTACATACCCTGGCTCTCAACCTATCTGCCTATGCAGCGCGCACCGTCGTCGATCGACGACCTGTGAAAATCGCTCAATCGATGACCTCGAAGCGCACCTTCGCACCCGTGGTGCGTGCGATAATCGATTCCCCGGTGCTCGCGCTCGCCGCATGCTCCTCGAAATAATTGTGTCGCGCGGGATAATTATGGCTTTCACAGATTATGAACGCGTCATTCTCTTTGCGACACGTAGGCTTTGATGATAAATTTAATCCGCTCTCTCGAACCTGCGAATTGGCCAAAGATGAAAGAGACACTGGAAATTTTCTAACCGAATACAAAGAGGGATGCCTAAATCGTGCAACTATTATATGTAATATTGCAAATATATAAGTGTATAATGAATGAATAAATTAATATAATATCATCACAGATAATATAAAATCCATTTACCTTATCGCGCATTTTTTCATCGTTCTACACACAAAAAGAAACCTACGGAATCAAAGCGGAGACGTTGTACGTTACCAAAATCATTTTTGTCGAAGACCGATATATGCGTGGAAAGTCTTATTTTTGCAAATTTTTATTCGCAACTTGCGTCACCGCATCGCTTAATGAATCGTTTCCTGCGTCCGCACATCCGATGGGTAATCGTAGCTATTTTTAAAGAGTCTCTCGCGCACGCGATCGTCGGGGGCTTCCGCGAAGGCACGGGGGAGCTTATCAATGAGAACCTCGAAGAATCGGAGTAGCAGAGCAAGATATACGTGTGCTGGCTGAGCTACCGGTCGGTCGGGTTGGGTCGCTGTTCTCCCGTGTTTCATCTCTCTCTTTTGCTCCGTTTTGCCCCGCTCCTCTCTCGCTGCCTTCCTCTTTTCACCTCCCCCGGCTTATCCCGCTCGCTCTCGCCCTTTCTACCCCGCGACCCGTTCCTCTCTGTCTCCGCCGCTGCCGCTCACTCCCGTGAGTTGTTGTTCGGCTGTTTTATTACTTTTATAAATGCCGCCGCCACGATGCTACTACTACCACTTGCCCCGCATCGCGGATTGGCGCGGCAGGCGTTTCCTTTGTTGGCCTCCACTATACGCTCCATTGTTGCTCTCTCGCAGAAAGACGCGAATTTTAATTTGACATTGTCTAATATTATTTATGTATGCGGCTAGAGAATTCCGTGGGAGGGCCGCCGCTCTTTCTGCGCGATCTCACATCGTGCCGTTTCTTCCATTCAATGGGAAACCGTAGTCACATATCTGTTTCAACGACTTAACTCCGCATGGAAGATTCCGTGCGGAGCAGCCCGAATTCGATCTCGCGGACACTCGAGCTTTGCCTGTTAATCCTTCATTACGTAACCCTCTTGAAACAAGAAACTTGAATAAATTATTCAACTGTTTAACGCGTATTGTATAACATTATCGATTTCAGCATGCGGCGCGCGGTTCAGAGCTTTCCTTCGCAAACTTATTTTCTAAGAAGAAAAATCTTGCCTCCTCCCCTTCCCCCTCAATAATATCTGACCTATTGTGCGAGTATTCTTAGCCGTCCTTCAGTGTGCTCAAAATCCCGTGGCAAATCGTCACGTCCCGTTCACCATAAGCGTAATCTAATTACCGGCATGTGCGAGGTGTCCGGCGATGAGCACCGCCAGACTTGCGCGTACGTGCTCGGTCCACCTAGAGAAATCAATATCTCAGCCAACGATCCAGGTTCACGCTACGAACTGCTTTGCACGACGGTACGCGATGCAACAGTTGCGTCGAGACGAGACACGAGGAAGAGGTACGAGAGTCGGGCGCATCGTCGCGTGACGACGTTCGAGTTGTTCCAATAACAATCGGAAAGTGCGCAAGCGGGATTCTGTTCGAGTCCCAACATCAACTTGCATCGGATCGGTTCGTCGAATTGGTTGACTCTCAATTAGAAAACCGCGTTACTTCGAATGCCACCTGACATGTCTCGCGTTGCCATGGAAATCCGCGAGAACGACCGCACCGGGCTCGAACTGAAGGTACTTAGGTAAACAACGTGCCATATACGCTTTGCCAGGATGACAGAGAAACGACTGTCGTTGGGCATCAACGTTAGCATTCTGTTGATATTGACGATATTCGGCGTGCTTCTGTCCTTGCCTTTGCGATTGTTGTTCGACACGAATTACTCCGACCAGAATCGCGGGGATGAAAGTGGCGTCGGTAATCCGGGCGAGAAAGGGAGAGAGCCCGCGATACCGATGGACCATCGGAAATTAAGGCGCTGTCCGAATCTGCAGTACGAGGATCGCTTGATGTCCATCTTTATGAGCGATTACGACGGAAATTGCACGTACGTGCAAGACGACGAGTGCGACAATGACGAGGATGGCGACGATGATGACAGCGACTCTGAAGAGGAAGAGGACAGCAGAGAGGATGACGACGATGAGGAGGAGGAGGAGACATACGGGTCCAAGAGGAGCATCAGCGGAGAAATGAAAGAAAGCGCTGAAGAGATCTTGAGGACGCGTCAGATGAAGTCCGTCACGGTGGCAGGCCACATACTCGTGACGATGTTGCTCGTATCAGTAATAGCTGCCCTCGTTGAAGTACTGCGAATACGCTTCGCCAGAGAAAAAGTATTGCGTCACATATTACAGAAGTCCTTAAGCTTTTGCGTTGAAACTTGGTATCCTTAAAGCGCAGGATATGTCGAAACATACGTCACTGAAAAGTTTCACTCTTGGAGAGTACATAACATTTTACGGAATCTTCTGCTTACTTCTTGAAAATAACGAAATATGATTTCCAAAAGTTATCCCAATTGTTCAAACATTTATTCTAAATATACATATATATATGTATATATATATATATATATATAAAACCCTGTCATTTTAATTCTATAATTCCAAAATGATACTTTGTTTCAACGCAAGCAATTAACTGTACTATCCTTAATTATTTGAGCACATCATGCATGATTTGCACTGAAATATTGCCTGATATAAGATAAAGTCCAGATTGAACTAGATTCTTAGTTGTTTGCACCATTAATTGCGAATTAATTGCGATATTCGGCAGAGACCGACGGGATAAGCGCTTCGCTGTTTTCCTCGCGGAGCTAGTAAAAACCGTCTCTCGATGCTCGGATAGACACGCATTCGTGAAACTATTGCACCTTCTCTTTTCAAAAATGCATAAGGATTCGTCTAGGGCAGGCACGATTATTTCGCGGAGATGCTCCTCCAACGTGGACATACCCGCCATAAGACGTCCCATTTCAAGAGAATTAATTAGAAGCCAAAAGTCCTTTGAAATACCAGGAATGCACCGTTCCGCAATGCGTCTGTTAGGTATGTGTGCGAAATATAATAGGGAATTATAATTTCTAAATATTTATGAGCATTAAAAAATATATATGCGAGATATATAAAAAGTCGATAAATTTCTACGAACACACAATTATCTCGTGGGATTCCTTGACAGAATTAAATGATCAGAGATTTAAATCTTGTTATTTTTCATGTATCTGTTTTTGCAACAATACTCCATGTTGTACTTCAGAGATCTGTCTGTATTTTTAACGAAAAATTGTTGATGAAAAAAAGTACTATTAGTAAGAATTTTAAAATAAAATTTATGTTTTGGCTAAGAAGAAAACACAAATATTTTATAATGACATCTTTGATTACGACACTGAAAGGTATTGCTAGTATAATGCAGTACGAAGCCGTCTTAATCCGATTAGCGGCGATAAGACGAAAAAATTTAATTATCCGTCCTCAGGAGCGCGGCCGCCTCCGCTCATCCGTCGCTCCTCGTTTCCAATACCACAAGCGAAGCAAGCCGCTACTTCGTCTCTTTGCGGTACACCGAGTAAAGGGCTGACGCGGCGCCAATCGGCCGAATCGGACGAAGAAATCCGGATTGTCACTAACGCTCTCCATCATCGTACCCGTCTAATCCGACGCCATTAAAGCGGCACGAGAACAGGTGAAGATTTATTAATTCTTTGGGGTCCAAATTATTTTTCACAAATTAGCGAAAATTAATATACTTCAAAAAATAGTAGTTTAGTTTGCCAGTAATATATATATATATAATAGACAAAAAATGTACTTTATTAATATACTTCGTCTTCAATTTAATTTAAGCGGGTATAATACAAAATAAAAGAATTTTGATTATTTAGAGGAATTTAGAGATCTTAAAAATACAGTTTGCTGATTATAATCATGCAATGATTCGAAGGCTTAGAGAACTATGCGGTAAAACTATCGCAAAGCATCATGTCAAATCCAACAAATATAAAACTGCAGTAGATTAATCGTATCCGGAAACATGATAAAATCTTGAGTTTTCCTTCATAGATAAATGATAGATTTTATGTACACGGAAAAAAAAATTTGTTAACTTGATTAAATCTTTCAACTAAATAAAATTTATTTAGTTCAAGTATTTATTTATTTAACTTAAACATTTATAACTTAAACATTTATAACTTAAACATTTATACTTAAACATTTATAACTTAACATTAAATTAACAAATTTTTTTTCCGTGTACATAACAAACATCTTTTTAAATAGATAAATAAACGTCTTTTTTTCAGTAATACATTAATCCATCAAATTCCTTGTACTGTATCGGTGACAAAACTAAGGATACACATCTTCGACGATATGGTATGTTTTCCCACACGATAATTCTTGTACAATTAAATAAAGTTAGCTTATCGACCGCTTCAAAAGATATATGGATCTGTCACTTATTGTCAACAGATTACACGCAACGCACAACGATCACGTCCAATAACCTTTTTTACGCTCGTGCAACGTCAAAAAACATTTCTCGCCAAGGAAACAGATCTGCAACTATCTCTTCCAACGCATCCCTTACGGCGGCTTCAATGGTGCTCCATCTCCGCGACGCTTTTATATTCACGCTATCCATTGAGTTCTGCTTTCTAGCCAAGTAACATTTGAAATATTTAAGACGATGATTAATATACAAAATCAAATTTCAGGATCAAAGGTTATCGCGCGAACTACAGTGGAAAGCTGAATTGCCATAGCACATGCCCGGACTAACATGTTTAATAAAGTAATCTCTATTTTCCATATTGATCGCACAATATGCTTTAAAATTGCATAATCAAACGAAAATAACTGCAATCAATCTAACTTAACTGTGATTTATTAATAAATTTTATTATCAATCTTCTTATCGCGTAAGAATATAATACAAATATGTTTTTTTCTAATGAACGTTTTAGAAATGTATACATCAGAAGTAAGATAGTATTCCTAAATTCAACTAAATGCAACTAAATCAACGATGTAACAAAGCTTTCGTTTGAGATGAAGCTAATTGTAAGAAGAAATTATTTTCTTAAAAAACACTACTCTGATGTAAACTTTTCTGGAGGCACCCGAGACGAATTAAATAAAATAAGTATATGTGCATTCTCAAACTGATAGTACAACGATCAAATATCCTTATTCGTGTGATTTCCATCTTTTACTTCCATTTCTTAACGCGTTCATCATTTCTTAACGATATATGTATTAATATATATGATACTCGAAAAGAATTATAAAGATCGTTTTGTCTCTACAGAAATCATTATAATAAATTCGTCAAAATACAGACAAATATGTCAGATATGTAATTTTGTAAGACTGTAAATAAGTTTGAAGGAATAATTCTGATGTATTTTCGTAATCAGAAAATATAATTGTGTGATCTCTGCATCGACGGGTCTTCGGCAAGCTTACGCAGTCTCAACGAGCTGTGATCTTTCTTCAGTGTGATATGTACAATCGGCGTCACGAATGCCTTAACACGTCAGGTTGCACCAATTGTGGATGTACCCGGGGCGTGCATATTGTACTCATGCATTGTAACTGTGTGTTGCGTTGGCACACTAGCCACAGTCTTCTTCATACTGTAATGAAGATAGTAAAGACACTTTGCAACAATTAAAGCTTTTGAAATTGCATTGCTCGGAATCAAGGGCGTCCGCAGGATTTTTTCTAGGAAGGGCATGATTTAAAATGTTACTTTCAGAATTAGAATACTTATAATTTGAAATTTATACACTTTTTGTGGAAAATTATACATTAGGGCAGAGATCGGTAAAGTTAACACAACTTGCCCTTCTTTTATTCAAAGAGAGGGCAAATAGTTAATTTTTTGCTAATTCTAGGAGGGGCAAATGTCTCTCTTGCTCCCTTCCCTCCTCCTGTGGACGTTCTTGCCCAGAATCTTGTCTTCACCTTATACCATCGTAGCATTATATTTTCCGGATTCTTTGCCGATTTTCGAGAATTTAGACCTTCGTGGGTCAAGCTTTTCAGACTTGAATTTCCAGATATTCTTGAAATTTTAGCTATTGCCATTTCTTGAGCGACGCCACCGGTTCAATAATGAAGATAAAAAATTGTAAAAAAATAGTACAAAAGCGAAAAATCTAAAATTTTTCTTTCCTTCAATTTGACAAAATGTAGGAAATAAAAGAGTGAATTATTTAGGCGCTGTTTTACAACGTTATTGATGTTTAATCCAAAAATACATATTATTATATTAATAATAACATCAACGTTCTCATTTGTTTTAGTGTTGATTTAATTATCAGCTGTTTCTACTTATCGATAAAGTGGAAATTGGCAAAAAGCATGATGAGTGGAAAAACAGCGCGTATTGACAACGCGCGCCATCTGTCAAACTGTTGACGTTATTTGTTCGTACAACATGTGAAATGTGCTGTATCAGCTGCTTGTGCTGGTATTTAACACAGTCTTTCTTTTGTGGTTATTTAACGCTGTAGGTGTAGATGATGTGATTTATCGATTGCGATAATATAATATCAGTACATTTCTTATCACGCTAAGAGCTGTTACAAGTGAAAGACAACATGGAAACGGTAACTTTCAATCCTTCGTAACCCATTTTATACGCCTAGCTATTTATTTTTGTCTGTATTGAACGTCACACATTCATTGTATAATGATTAATTCACTCCAGTAATTTCTTTATAAATTATATTTTTTAAATACAAGTCGAGAAGACAGTATATATCCAATCATATTATTTCCCTTTTTCTCTACAAATACATTTACTTGCGAAGGAAAATGTAAAAATAATAATTATTTTTTATTTTTCAAGTCTGACAAAAGACAGATCCCAACACCGTTGAGGAAAGCATTGGCAGTGGATGCCTATTTGACAGACGAGTTAATCAAATTGATGGAGAAGATCCTGCCCTTAAGACAGTTAAAAGTGCATTATAAATTATTAGAGGTATGTATAATTATTTAGTTCTCTATTGATTACTATTATAAATTCTAGCATAATATAATATTAGTTTATAACTATTATTCTCTAATTGTATTCATTTGTTGCCTCTTTCTATAGATATCATGCCACGGCATACCTTGGCTTACAATGTCTCTCGTATTAATTTGGGTTCTCAACATCAAAACCTTGTATCAAATGCAAATTAATCTCCTAATAGGTATAACTCAAGTACAAAATGCTTCTATTATTTAAAATTTATTTCTTTAAAATTGATTTTATTACTCAAGATCGATCGATTAAGATATATAAATAGAAAAATTATTTCAGGATTGGTGCTCGACATCATTTTAGTTGCTGTGCTCAAGGCAGTCACGAGAAGGAGACGACCGACCGCTAATGATGATCTATTTGTATTGGGTCCTGACAAATACTCCTTTCCATCTGGACATGCATCTCGCTCAGCATTTATTGTATATTTCTTCTTCCATCTGTGGCCTGTATCTTTGATATACACCCCGCCCTTGCTAGCATGGTCCTTCTCTGTATGCATGTCCAGATTATTGATGAGAAGACATCACTTACTGGATGTGCTTGTTGGTATATTTCTAGGTATCTTCGAAGGTTTACTTATAGGATATATTTATTTGGAGCAGGAGACATGCATCAATTTAATCTCCTGGATTACGGACGAAAAGATAGCTGGGCCTGAATCATAATAATCATACGATCGAAATTTATACTTGAGAAATGTGTGAAATAATATATTGAGTTGTTTGTATATATGCATATAATTTTATAATTAGTGTCATATTTTTTCACTAGTATTAAAATAATGTAAATTGGAAAAGTTTGAAAAAGTCTAAAGTGTTCATAATTGTACAACTGCAGTCTACAAAATACAAAATTAATTTTGTCTCAAAAATGTTTCCCAAAACTATTTATCTTATATACATATATCTCATATTTATATATCATTTATGTTTTCTTTTTTATCGATGACAAAATAATCAAAGGTTAATTCAACCACTACGATAGCAGAAAGAAGACTGAGGAGAGCGGCCATCCCGGTTTTTTTTTACGTGGGACCGTTGAAACCCCTGTACACTAACGCCATTACATCCATTTTAAAGTTTGGTATTAGCTAGCCACTATTTTCCGACACTGTCGATAAATCGCATTCATAGATATATTTATGATCGCATTCTGATGTGTGTCTGTGCTACATCCATTTGTGGATTTATACTTTTACAAATCATTTCACGATTTGTAAAATAATTTTATATCGAATATCATCTGTTATGTATAATTTGGTATTACGAATACGACTTGCGCTGCATTCTGCAGATTCGATTTGACGATTCGTATGCTACGTACTCCGCCCTCGTAGTTTTAAATTGATTGACATATAACAATTAGACAGACGAGAAATTTAAAAATCAATACAATATTCATTCTGATTAAAGTATCTGAAAGCGAGTAAACAATTGCACAAACATTTTGTTAGGAAAATGCATAAGCCGTCTTATCTTTTTATAAGATATTTATAAGTTATAATACCAAATTATAGAATGTAGTTGAAAAGAGAGTTCGCATTTTAATTCTTATATTTATTCTTATATTCTTATATTCTTATAATTGTTCAGTTAGAAAGAGATGAAGAGTGAGTTTAATCAGAGGATCACGTTAATCGGAGATGGTGATACCGGCCCTATTTATATAATCTTTTACCGACTAGACTCGAACAGTATAGTATATAAGTCTTTAACTTATTAATTTTTGTAATTTATGGCAGCGAATCTTATATTCTTTTGTTCTTTAATCTAGATATTTGGCTTTATTGGGCACTATGCCACAATAGTATGTTTGTTATAATTTATTAACACCTGAAAAGAACCAAAACCAATGGTCGAAACGTTGTGATTTTTAAAATAAATTTGGCCAGTTGTGTCGATATACATTCTAATAAACCTTATTGTTATCATTCATCATTATATATATTTATAACTATCATCCTTTCATTTGCTCATCTTGGCCCTTTTCTTCCTTTTTTTTTATTATACAATTGCCTTGCGCAATCAATTCGAAACGCGCGATTCTCAACCACTTTCACCGGGCTCTCGTTGGCGGGGTTGGCGGCCCTGGAGTCACGCGCCCGCCATTTCCAGATGTCGCCAGCGTTCAAGGCTACTGCCAGCTGCGGCGCATCATCGCTCGCTCCGGCGGAATCCGTACCGATCATGAGTTAAATCGCGTCTCGACGAAGGGCGGTAGACGCAGTTTTCCCGGTCAGCGCGAAAGAAACAGTTCAGAGGAGCGTGTTATGACGCGGTCGTCCGTCTCGTCGGATTTCCCAGTCCGGCGGATCGCAGTAGCGTAGTGCGCAAAGTGTTTCGCTTGTTGCACAGTTGCCAAGGCGACTAACGTGCGTACGTGCATCCGCGTGCGTGTGTGCGACGTGCGTGCGCTCGTGCCGCGCTACCCGCGAGTACGCGGTGTGTTATGATAAGAGACCGATCGCCGTCGTTATCGGGACGCAATTCTCGTGTCGCCCTCGCGCCGCCGCCGCTCCGATGTCCCGCAACAACGTAGCCTGAAGAGGGCCGCCGCGCATCATGGAGTACCCGGTGTTGGGCCACTACGACCCCACGGTAGAGGCCACGGACCACGGTAGCGGCGAGGAAGAGCAGGAGCTGCTTTGTGAGTACCGCGTCTTCTTTTTCTTCTTTATCCCCAGATAGATATCCGGCTCAAATGAAAGAAAAAGTACCGTGTCTGTCGCGTCGCGCGTGTTTCTCCCACGCGCGAGACGGCCGCGGCTGTCCTTACGGGATCTGGCGGAGGAGAGCCATCAGGATTTCTCTGCTGCACCCTCTGCACTACCCAGCCTCGTTGGTTCTTCGCGTCGCGTCTGTTTTTCTACCTTCCGCGACATTCGTCTGCTTTCGAATGCGGACGCGCAATGTATCAGCTGGTATCAGCTGTTTCTCTGACACGCACGAGTACGGCGAAAGATCGTCCGTTGTTTTGCAAAGATTAAAGGTTTGTTTTCTGTTCCTGAACTGGCTGCACTAGTTCAGAGTTTATCTTTTTCCTTCCAATGTGGAGTAAAAAAGATAAACTCTGAACTAGTGCAGCCAGTTCAGGAACAGAAAACAAACTTTTGGTCTGTTCTTTGTTGCTGCACTTCTGAACTAGTGCAATAAGTTAGAATAAAAGAAAATATATTTGTCTCGTTCTAACTTATTGCACTAGTTCAGAAGTGCAGCAACAAAGAACAGATCACTTCTTAATACAGCGATTACGAAAAACCCTTGAAGCAATAACGGCCGAATTGTTTTCTTCTCCAATTTAAAATCGACCGTTATCGACGGCGTTTCTATCTTATACATTAATATAAATAACACTTAATATAAAAAAATTGTTTTGGATATTTAGAGATCATATCTGGCGATGTAAAATAATAGGTCTGTTTGTGTTGCTTGCACTTCTCGCACTTGTACTTCTCGTTCTTTTTTTCTTCAACGCCAGGGCGTATGTTTATCTCGCTTTAGGTGCAAGAAGTGCGAGAAGTGCAAGCAACACAAACAGACCTATTATGTGCACTGTTAAAGAGCATGTATATCTTGTATTTTATTTCTATCTTATTTGGCGAGTAGAAAATATTTAGAAATGGGTTTGACCTCCGACGAAGATATAATTTACAGAAATATAGTTTATAAACTGTCAACAGATGTAATGTTAGTTTACATTTATTTTTACATGATATTTAATTATTTGTCAGATAAATAAAAAGTTTTCCTAATGCGTTAGTAGGAATACCCTTCTGTTTGTCGCTTATGGGATAAAAGGTACAAGTGCTTAAAGAATATAGGCTTGCTCGATTTTCAACTGGTCGATTCTCATTCCAGGGGAGGAATGTAATTATGTTGTACCTGGAGATGAGTATGTACCTGCGACGGAACAGTTTGGAGAGGACTTTGCCGGGGCCGAGTTTCACGAAACTAGAACGTTGCTCGCCGATGGCGGAGATAGATTTGGAGTTTCCACTGCCACTTTCGATACGGTCGAGGAGCTTATGTGGATGGGGAATCAAGGGGTACATTATTGATACAAGAAATTATTTATCCGAGATACCAAATATGTATTACAGTTTAGTAACATCAGTTTATTATAGGGTCACGTAACATCCTACTATGGGCCTGGTTTACAAAAATACACCTCTTTTCAAGTCCACGCGACGCAGGAGATACGGCACATACATACTATAGATGAGGGTATCTTAGTGTTGACTCAGAGTCAATTGAGGTGTCAATTGCGGAGAGGCATACCTATATTTACCCATACGTATGTACATATTAATATTTTGTACTAGCAATACCATCCACGGATTTGAGCGAACTTAGGTTGTTGTAGGTCAGTGAACATGAACGATATGCAATGCATGTCGCAAATCTCTCCAACCAGACTACTCATGGGTGGACATCAGGATAAAATAGTTGATTTTAACCTTACTAGAGGAAAAGAGACTGGATTAGTAAGAATCTATCAATTAGTTGTTAAATTAATTCCGAGCACAATATGTGATGTGTTATGTTTTTAGGTGGATGTAGGTGAGAATGGTTGTGCGATATTGAGACAACATAGTAGGCTTATCTGTGCTGGTAATCCTGCGGGAAGAATAGATCTCAGGGATCCAAATACATTATCAGTAGAACATACTCTGGACACGCATAGTGGTTCCTTAAGTGATTTCGATGTTCAAGGAAATTATCTTGTTACATGTGGGTTCAGCAACAGGTAAGGCACAAGATAGTCAGAAAATTTTTAACAATTCTATATTCAAACACATATACAAATATTTATGGATTGTATTATTTAGTCGTCAGGGCCTTACCGTCGATCGATTTTTAATGGCCTATGACCTGAGACAAATGAGAGCATTAAGCCCAGTCACCACTATGGTATACCCTCTTTTATTGAAGTTCCTACCAAGTTATTCCAGTCGCCTCGCAGTGGTATCGCCGCTAGGACAAATGCAACTACTTGATACGATATATGCTAACGTACAACCATCAATGACGTGTTTATATCAGGTAAACTTGTGTGTTTAGAATGAGTAAAAAATTTTAAGTAGAAATTTAAAAAAATAGATATATAGAGAATATACATAGAGAGAGAGAAATATGTGTCGTATATATTATTAGGTTGCTACTGGTGGTGCGGCGATATTATCATTTGATGTAGCTTCCACATCTCAGTGTCTTTGTTTTGGAGACTTGGCAGGCTCTATACATCTAATGTCTACCAACAACCCAGAACCTCAATTTAATACATTTTCAAGGTCAGCAATTATTTAAAATTATTTTTAAAATTAATAAATATGTTACGTACTGAAGTAATTAACAAACAATTTATATTACATATATAAAATCAAGAACAGTTGGAAAATGAATATAGCTGATAATAAAGAATAATTAAAATTAAATTGGAAATATATAATAAGCATATATATTTATATTTTGTTTAGGCCTACGGAGTTTGCCGATCCAATTGAGACAATACCATCGATTCCTTTTGATGACGATGTTACACCATATAGTACAATACCAATGATATATTCAGATCAACCACTTCTAAGTGATTGGCCTGAAGAATATTTAAAAAAAGTTTATAGGTAGGTATTTTTTGTATGTTTCCGTTTTTGTACAGCCGAGAAACAAGTAGATTGATTGTTATTCTTTCACAGGAAAACTCCACCAATAGATCCCGAAATCTTGCGCACAATGAAAATGCAGGGAACAATAGGATACGCGCCAAATCCTCAGGCTTTTCGCAGAAATCAAGTGAGGAAACAATATTCTCCCACTCTATTACAATATTCTCCTCCATCTCTTCTCAAATTATCTTAAACTCCATTCATATATCCTCAATGATTTTTCCTATCTCTGTTTATCAATTTCGAAAGCCATTCAATTTATGACTTGATATCGAATTTAATATCGCTTCTATATATATGATTACTACCCAAATTGATATATACATATATATATATGAAAAGTATATTAATATACAGATGTGTATGATTTTGAAGTTTTACTAGCGTGATCAATTAAAGCAATATACTGTCGACATGAAAATTAAGGCTCAATGTAGCACGCACGCGCGAGCGCGCGCGCACACACACACACACACACACACACACACACACACACACACACACACACACACACACACACACACACACACATACACATTGAAGCGTTTAATTTTTAGAAAAAAGGAATTTGCTATAATGTGATTAAGACTGATAACATTTCGTGATAATTATTATAGTCTGTAAAGAGACGTGATATATTTTCGTAAGCTAGTTCACAGTATTCTACTAATTTTACAATAGTAGCATACAAAAAAATTTAACAGTTTCAAGTTGTATTATAAATGTACACTGTGAGTGTAAAATATTGAAATCTCTTATATTCGTTATTTTATTTTATATAATCATCAATTTACAGTATATTCTATACGAGAGAAAATATTTAAAAGATAATTGTAATTTCGAAAAATAATATGAAATTAAAATTGTTACGTTATTGCATTAATACTAAAAATACTATTAATTTTTGATTATAATATGTTTTGTTAGTGACATTTACAAGAATCTATTAATTTTTATTTGATCAATATTTGATATTGCGTTTATATGAAGTTGGGAAAAATAATGATTTGACATACGATAAATATAAAATGCATATTTTTATTTATCGATTTATATCTAAATCTTATGGATCCAATATCTTCAACAATGTGCCAATTTCTACACGTAAAGAAAATAATAAATAATAAAAATATATTTCTGCTGTGAGTACATCAAAGTACTGTAGCATATAAATGCATTGCATTCTAAATCCTAAATATATTTTTATTATTAGTTTAAATAACTAGAAATATATGAGTGATACATAATTGATGAATTCTATCATTATTAAATGTTATCATTATTAAATGTATAATATATATCTCTTCTTTTATTACTATACAAATCACAATATTAAAATAAATTTTTCTTAGAACTGAAGTATATTATAAATTAAAAGTTGGGTTTTTTTTAGTTTGATTATACGTTTAACAAAGTTATGGCCTTGTAACTTTCTTTGCTTTACAGAGACATAATTGTTTAATATAAATCTGAATACCGCAATTTGAATATTGCGCATTGAGGAATATTTTTCAGAAAAATCACAGCAGGGTCTAAGAAAAAACGTGCATTGAACTATATCATTAGTATATCGATAGTATAAGTCTTATTTTCTTTTATAGTTATTTGTGTTGACATTTACAGAACGCCCGACATAAAGAAGAAGAAACATGAATAAATATATCTTCTGTTTCTAATATATCTTCTGTGCCGAAAGTTTCCACAATTCCTATATCTTATCGATCAGCGTGATATTCTACTGCCTTCAATCCCGCAATCCGCGCGATGTATTTATGATCGATTGCATTTTGTCTATTTTCGTTTAATGATTTCCGCTCAATAATCTCGATAGGCGATTATATTTACATGTAGAATATGTTCCGCATGAAATGTATACTCGAAATTGTATTTGAGTGAAATAATAAAGGTTGTATGACATACAACAGTATGCGTAACTTTAATACGATGCGCCGCATTATCGGTTCAGTTCCCACAACGCGTTCTTTAATAGGTATTATTTATTTTTTCACACAATCCAAAAATCTGCTCTCTATCATGCACCAAGCTGTATAAATTGTGTCTCGATAATTCATGCGTAACGCATGGCAAATTCCATAAGACAGAAACTTGACGAAAAATAACCAATTTTCACGGTGGAATAAAAATAAATAATACCTCTTTTGCAGATACCGTACAATGTGGAAAAACGACGTGGCTTAGTCGCGAAGCCTTTCGCGGGGGACTCACGGTCTAAAACAGATGACGGCACCTTTGTAGCCATACCTAAGCGTTATCGTAAAATTGAGTTGAAATACTCACGGCTTGGTTACGATGATTTCGATTTCGATCAATACAATCGAACCAGCTTTTGCGGCCTGGAGGCTACACTCCCCAACAGTTATTGCAATGCTATGCTGCAGGTAAGCTCAAGAAAACTAGTGCCCGAGATAAATCGGGTCAACGAATAAAGTAAGTCAGAGATCAGACGCATACATTCGTGCTTTGCAGTTGCTTTACTACTGCGAGCCTGTAAGGGTAGCATTGCTCTCACATTCATGCCAACGAGAGTTCTGTCTTTCTTGCGAATTGGGATTCTTGTTTCACATGCTGGATACATCACGAGGATTTCCCTGCCAAGCTGCGAATTTCCTTAGGGCTTTTAGGACAGTACGGGAAGCGTCAGCTTTAGGACTTATATTGAACGATCCAGAATCCAAGAAAAAGATTAATCTGATTGTGCTCATACAAGTATGATAATAGTTACAAAGTCCATCGTTAAAATACGTGAATTATAATTACATTTTAATAGCTTACGTCAGAACGAGTGTCCAAAATATATTTTTATTTGAAGTAGAAGAATAAACTTCAAATTTTTCAATTATTCTTTATTTGATGCATGAACGTTTGTAAATTTATATTTTTGAAAATATGTTCTTTTACTAAACGTTTAAATATTTATTAAAAGCGAAAAATTAAATCGCATGGTATATGTATTTAGAAATTTGCAATCGATAATACATTGATACAAAAATTATTTTTTATTTGAATTTTGTATTAGAGTTGGAATAGATTCATTCTACATCAAATACACTACGAGATTCTGGAAACTAGGAAGCGACAGCAAAAAGAAGAAGAGGCAGCGCGACTTAAATCAGGTTCCAAATACCCTCCATTTGTTTATAATGAACAGGACTTTCCTAGCATTCTTGAGGACCTCGGTTCTCGATATAGAAGCCATGACGATGAGAGGAAAAAAAAGAGGAAGCAGGAGGAGGATGGTAAATATATGTGGATCACATCGAAAGGTAAACACAATTTATGTGTAACCTTTGCACTGGGCACTTTGTGTTTATTTTTCAATTTGTATGTGATTTATTTGACCTGTTTACTTGATCCAAAGTTGCAGCGATATATCCGAAGAGCAAGAAATAACTGAGAATTATATGATTATATGATTATATATGATTGTATAACTGTAAACATAATTTTTTATAACGCGCAATTGCAGAAACATTATTTTTATTTTAATAGAATACTTTACGATTCTATTATATCTTGCATTCTTAGAATATCTCACAACTGCAACTTTTTTAATGTACGCCAATGCGTATATTTTTTTTAGAATGTATCTATTGATTTTATATTAAACTAATAAGTTATATGGCTTTTTGTTATTCCTTAGAACGCTTTATTCTATATTATGTATATTTTTTTATAGTAAGAAGAGCAGCCAGCGCCCCTTCTACCTTACTTTTTCCAAAAGTTGCATGATTTTGCTTTTACACGAGAATCCTGGGATTTAAAAATATGTGATTAATATCCATGCGTTAAAAGTATCAACATGATAATACGTAACACCGAGAAGTCAAATTATCTAGTATTTTAGAGAATAAAATTATCTCAATGATATCTAGTTTGCAGTTAAAAAAATCAAGATTTATAAACTTTCTAAATTCGACACAATATTCCAAATAAATAAAAATATAGTTAACTATTATTACAAAACATCGCGCGGAAATTATAAACGCGTGTATATTGCGTCATTGCTAAATACTGCTATAGAATCATTACACATATCTTGTGAAAATATTTTTTAATTGTGATGATATCGTTAATAATATTTGTTTATTTTATCTTTGAATGTGCATTCATTACGGGTAGACAAGACGACCAAAAAATCCACCGAAGAGAATAATGAAGTGCGAGATGACGAAACAGAGATCAGTCGTCTATTTGGATCTGAACAAATGCACATACATCGCTGTCTCAAATGTGGGCAAGAAGCTACAAAACATTCCATTATGTTACTTTGTAACTTAGTTTATCCGGAAATAATTAATCCTTGTAAGCTATTTTCAAGTAATGTATCCAAAATTTTGGCTGGAAAGTGAATTTAGCGTGTAAAATGATTGAAACTTTGCTTGTACATATTCAGATATTCGAGTATTTTAAAGCAAAGAGGTATAAGAAAAAGTATCACAGTCTAATAATATGATTTTTGCATTTTTGAAGTATCCAAGATCATGAAATCCGACAAAGAGATTATGATACAACGTTCAAGATATATTAAAGTTTCTACACGCTGACCTCAACTGACCTTTCGTGCGATCTTAACTTAACGCGCACATCCATATTCGCGGTTGAATACAAGATTTGCCTTTTGTAGCTGAAGAGGTACCGTTCACAAATGTTCTTGCCCGCAGTTTAAGACCTGAGAAAATTACACCCGCATGGTGTGACAATTGCCAGAAATTTACACCTACTCTCCAGTCTAGACAATTGACTAAACTACCTCAAATATTGGCTTTAAACTGCGGCTTAGATACTCAGCAGGTACTTACAACATGAAATTAGATATACGATCGTAGCATGCACAGAATCAAAGCACGAAAGCCGCATGCTTTGCCCCATTTATCCAAACTCATGAGATTGAATTATTACAGGATAAGGCGTTTTGGCAAAATCAAATGGACATTGTGGTGCAAAACGTGTTGACGGGAAAGGAAAGCAGTCCCAGCTCCAGTCCTGTGCCCGTAACCGCGAAGCCCTGTCGATATGGCAATAATTGCACGCGAACTGGCTGTCGATTCAGGCACGTTGGCCGCGACTCAGGTACGCAAATACCTCGTTGTACAGTTTAAATACGTTGCTCTGAAATAACGTTGCTCTAACTATTAATTTATTATGCAGAGACAGAAAAATTATTAACGTCATCCTCCACTCCATCTACCTCGTCGACGGCGTCCGTTACATCGCCTCCTAGTCATTTGTATTACTTACATTCCTGGATACCTCATAACATAGAGATCTCCCTCGAAGAAAATGGAGAGATGTCAGTTAAAAAGATCAACGAACTAAAAAACGAATCGAATAATGATACGTCCGCACAGACGAGTCTAATAGAGAACGGTCAAGATGACAAAACGATACAAGTAGTTTCCGAGAATGTCGAGGAAGAAAATGTTGAAAATTGTAGTATAGTATCGAACGTGGAAGATGGTGAAGCAAAAAGTACAAATCTGGAGATCTCTGATAATATTCAAAAGATACGGTACGGTCTCAGTGCCGTCGTCTGTTATATCGACGATAAGAATAACGAAGAACGAAGGAATATTGTAGCACTGTTACGAGTTGGACCAAATTATCACGAACGATCGGCAGGAAATGCCGTATCGCAATGGTACATTTTCAATGATTTCTGGTGAGTTTTTTAACGTTTGAGAAAAAATTCGTTTATGTTTCAACGTTATTTATTATCAACGCGACACTTGTTATAGTATACAACCAGTCACACCGCAGGAAGCGGTGTGGTTTAATCTCGATTGGAAAGTACCGTGTGTGCTCCATTACACAGCGATACCTGCACCCGAAGCGACACAGTTTGTTAGTCCTCTTACATATGACGTATTTGGAGAAGATAAATGCATTGCTCGCAGCGGCGGAACCAGAGGCATCACGTTTACTCCTCTGTCGTCAGACGAAATGCCTAAGAAAGGTAGATTCCTCTATCGTAGCAATCCCTTTCTGTAATTCCGCTCTTGATATTTAATTATTGTACAGTTTTAATATAGATCATCTATATCCTCGTTAATATGCATTATTGTTGCAGGAGAGTTGGTAGGGATCGACGCAGAATTCGTTACCTTAAATCAGGAAGAATCCGAGCTACGGAGCGATGGAAAAATGTCAACTATAAAACCGAGCCATATGTCGGTCGCGCGAATCACCTGTATACGCGGGTATGATTTATCTAAACTATCATATAAACAGTAATGTTCCATAAACGGAGAGATTTTAATCCGATCAGATAAAAAATGCACTTAATATTTGCGTTATTTTACGCAATATTTTTCTCGCTTTTTAATGAATAGGCAAGGTCCATTGGAAGGTACGCCGTTTATAGACGATTATATAAGCACTCAGGAACAGGTGGTCGATTATCTGACAAAATTCAGCGGGATCCAGCCGGGTGATTTAGACGCGAACTTTAGTAGCAAACATCTTACAACTCTAAAATCGACGTATCAAAAGTTAAGGTTCTTAGTAGACAACGGCATAATCTTCGTCGGGCACGGTCTGAAAAATGATTTTAGGTAAAATCCTGCTTGATATCTATAATTCTGATTCGTTATCTCATTGGTGATATTTTTTGTTTAAATGCGTGAACTTTACAGGGTAATAAATTTGGTAGTGCCGCCGGAGCAAATAGTAGATACAGTTTTGTTATTCCACTTACCTCATCATCGTATGGTATCGTTACGCTTCTTGACCTGGCACTTTTTGGGTAAAAACATTCAATCTGAAACTCACGATTCAGCCGAGGATGCGCGGGCAGCTTTAGAACTGTATCGCAAGTACAAGGAACTAGAAATCTCCGGCGCATTGACAGAAACGCTGAAGGAACTCTACGAAGTGGGTACCCAATTACAGTGGAAGGTAAGAACGAACATTTTTATATTACTATGTGTCATCTCTCATCAAGTCCTGTTAAACTTATGTCTTTAAATATTACTTGATTTTAGGTTCCTGACAGCTGATATGAGGATAACATATATAACGACATAGACGATGAAATCAATAGTGATAATGACGATTAGATGATATGAATGTTCATGTGTCCATCATTGTTGAGTACTCGGTGAACGCTATTCATATTCGTCGATAAAGTGTCGATGTTTAATCCAATGTTAAAGATAGGTTCGCGTACTCATCATTCACAAAGATCAGATTTATTCAACGCACACGTAATATTATTACGGAATTTTTCGAGGGGATCCGCAACATCGTGAAATTGAAAGAATGGCAGATTTGAGGACATATTCATTTAGCGTTGTTTTCGCTCATGTGTTAGATCATTGTTGCATTGGTATACCGAGAATATACGGTATGCATATATATTTTATTCAATGGTAATATGCCAAATCATACATTTTTGTCACTATCTTGTCGATCGCATATAGTCCGTTAAGAGGATTGAATGAGAAAATTGTTGATCGTGATTTTAAATTAGAATTTAAGCCTGATACAAATTTGTATATATTGTCTAATATTGGCGTTTTGAGGAGCAGTAATGATCTCGCACTGCCCGATAGAATATTCATTTTAATTTCCTGTCATTCATATTGTATCCCAAAGGTAATTGTATCCCATCTCGATGGAATGCAATTGCCAAGTGTAGACGTAAATAGTTGTAGCACAATAGCAATAATCGAATTATGTATCCTGAAGTAATATCTTACTATTTTCTTTTATACGTATTTTTTTTAGCGTATCAACTTTTGTACAATTTTGCGAAGTCGAATTTTGCATGCAGGTTTTTTATAAAATATTTCATGGATTTTAGTTTCCTGGGTCATACACACGTACATGTGCGCACACACACTCACACACACGTTCACGTACATACACACATACATTCAGTCGCCTTTACATTTGCGTAAATACCAGTCACGGTAAATGTTATTCATTGCCATTTTTCGAATCTATTTGCGCAAAAGGCTCTCAAAACGCAAAAAAATCTATTAACAAAAATATGGTAGTATATTTTACAAACTGACAACTGTATGCATTATAAATTATTTTTATACACATTTTACCAATGAAAGAATATGAAGGATACTGTCCAATATTTAAAAAAAGACGAGATTAATATATTTTTTTATATCCGGAGGAATTTTCTTATAATTTGTGCACGATATAACTTATGTACTTTCAGCGGTCAATGCGATCAATAAATAGCACAGACAGTACACACGTTGATGGTAATCAAACATTTGATTTATGTCAACCGCTGTTACGTCATTGTAATTTTACAATAAATGATTGTACAAATTGATTCAATTGTAATTTTTCTTCTTTTCAGCTATAATCGAATTTTTAACAGATTTATTGCAGAAGAAATTAGCAATATACACAAAATAGTGTTAATTTCATTATATGTATATATATATATATTTTAATATTATATCTTAACGTTGTATGTACAAGAGTCAGTTCTAATTTCCTATTTATATCAGAAAGATACAAATCTTTTCTAATCAAATATTATTGCGTTAAACCACTTTTCGTGGATAGTTTTAGTAACGTAAATTAATAATTTACAGATTGTACACACATTCATTTTGCGCGCGTGACGACGCATCACGCTATTGTTACAGCGCTCAAGCATACGTTACGGTATTATGTATATAACATACAAATTTAATAAATAATTAAAAAATCCCATGCGATTTCAAAATCGCTCTTCGGGGAGATTTAGACCCCCTTTCAAACGGGTCTAAATTCGAAATGCTAACAAAGCACCATCTAAACAATACGAAACTATAAAAAACAATCTAAAAGAGATGTCTGAAAAATTATCTACGGCGCGATTTAATATTCAAGGCACAATATCCGGCCATCAAATGCTCGTGTGAAAGGGGTCTTAAAAAGAGATTATCTATGATGTTTTCGGCACCGAATGAGCTAAAAGAATCATCAGCGAGATGCGAAATCGTTTTCGAGTTCGTGCCGACCAAACACAGGTAAAAAAATAATTACTTGTACTCTATCGTAAAGAGACAGCAGAAGCGACGAGGCACGTATCAAGGCGTTCTACCGCGGATGACGGTATACAAAAAATAACATTATATATATACTTATATACACGAAGATACGATTCGTCGAAGAATGTCGAGATAGTCGTTCGTATCTGCCGACTGTACGCGCGGCTTAAGTAATTACAGGTAATAATTAAAAAAAAGAAGAAAAACGTCTCCTGACTAGAAACTTGCGTGGTCGAGCTGCAGGAGCTGGAAGGAGTATTCAGCGGCAGTATACGAGTGACGAATCGATCGTCACCCAAAACCAACGTTTCAGTGCATCAGCAGATGCTCGTCTTGCCTGGAATCTTGCGGATAAGACACTGTTGAACGCTAATGAGATATTCGACAGAAGTCGCAACTGTGTCCGCAGACTACACCAAGCGAGTCCACGCAACGCGCGTTTTCTTGATTATCTGAAGACCAAGGCGTTTTTCATGGTTCGATCGCGTAGCCGAGATTCCTAATTCGCCTACGATTTGATCTAATATAGCCAGAAAGTCGAAAGTTTCGACAGAACGAAACTGGACAGTGGTGATCCTCGTTTAGTGATCCTCGGCTTGTTGGTAACCGTTTCGGTTCAGCGGTTGCCTCTCTGGAGCATCGGAAGGCCTGTTCCTCTTGAAGAAACCGCACTGCAAATGATAAATAAGATGGTTGATTATCATTGGCTGATCCCAATCACTCATTATTATCAATATATATATTGAAGACTCAATCAATCTTTTCAAAGGAGATTAAATATTACTCAATCATTCGGATAAATGTTTTTACTTACAAAAAAATTTGGTAAAGCGCTAATTGTGATTTTTCTGCATTACATTCGTCTTTGGACTAACCTTATAAAGCAGATAAATAAGCAGCAAGAGGATTATCATTCCTGCGCAGGCCGACAGAACCACCACCCATATTGGAATCATGTCCGGGGTAGAAGGCGCCGCACTGGGTTCGATGTTCGTCATAACTTCATCGCTCCTGATGACCGGTTCGGCAGGAGTACCGATGAATGGTTGCTTCGTGACACGCGCCACCAGCTTCGTCGACACCTTCACCTTCTCCTCAAGAGCTACTTCCTTCAAGGTCTTAGCGTCCACGCGATATCTCGCGCTGATCCAGACCTCTTGATCTTTCTTCAATGGTCCCAGCACGCATCGCAACATGACGCACTTCGCTGCATCACACGGTCGTACTGGTACCTGCGATTCGGAATCGTTCTCATAGTAATCGTCATCCTGGAACGCAGTTGCGTCCGACGGGAAGTCTCTCTCGTCCGTCTCGAGATCTCGTCGATGTCTATGCAATCGCTCGAATTTCTTGAACTCCTCGACATCGACCATGTCGCTCTCGCGTCTGTATCTCGAGCTCGGAACATTGTGATTCGGTCTGTCAGTAGGAATCTCATCGTTAAACCGGTCACGGTTTCTTCCGTAGACTCTGGTGTTACTCGTTCTTTCTTCCGTTCGTCTCTCTTCATGCGTACGAGTATCGTATCTGCTTTCGTAGCCTCCGTCCGAAGTTGCACCGCGACTGGATGATTCCTCGTGCCAAGATTGACTGTAAGTTCCCTGACCTTGATTATCAGCATTGCTACCATCGTGCGGACCACGCAAAGTGTACGTTCTTTCTTCGGTGTGCGTGAAAGAGCCCTGAAGAGGGAATCTTCGGCCATCCTTCAACATGATGTAACCTTTGCCATCCGGAGCAATAAGTGGCTGGCCTTCCATGCTGAGAAATCGACTGTCGCGACGTTCTGTGGATTCCGAGACATAGCTTTGTTCACCATAACGATCCTGAAGGGGGATCATAGAACCGTCCTGAAACTCTATGTAGTCCTTCTTGTCGGCAGATGTCCTGAATCTCGCGTTAAATCGCACATACCGTTGTCCCTGTCTATTATATACCTGGTAACCAGACGCGTCTTTCGATAACGTGCCCAAGATTTGGTCTAGTTCTTGCATGGAGCTGATATTGTGCAAACCAAATTCTCGACTTCCGACCGTTTCCTCGCGATCGCCAGTAATAAAATCATCTTCCGTAGTTCGATGGTAACCACCCGTGGTCACGCCGTAGCGCCTTTCCTCATCGTAATTGTACCTATGTTCCCTCTCTTCCTGCAGACGTTTTTCCTCTTGCTGTCTTCGCTGTTCTTCTTCTTCTTTTCGCCATTCCACTTTATGTCGTTCCTCTTCCTGCCGACGTCGTTCTAACTCCTCTCGATGACGTTGCAAAATACGTTCTTCTTCTTCCCGCTGACGCTGTATTAGAAGCGCTTCTTCCTGCAACTTCCTCTGTCGGGTCTCCTCTTCCTGACGCAAACGAGCCTCCTCTTCCTGACGCAGACGAGCCTCTTCCTGCTGCCTCAGCAGATCCTGGTATCGTCTCTCGCTCTCAGTTCTAATTGAATCGTGTCTTCCCGAAGGTGAAATCGTATGTCCTTGCGCTTCACCACTCTCTTCCCAACGATTTTCCACCCTAACGGATTGGTTCGTGCGAGTTCCATAGGACTGTTCAAGATTGGGTAATCTCGATCCAAAGGATCCCTCTTCAGATCCACGGAATCCCTCGCCTAAAGTCGTGGAACCGCTCGATTCCGTGTGAAAAACGATGCCGCCGCGATTGCTGGATAAGTCACCGCTACCGATCGAGCTAGTTCCGGAAGAATTGTGCGTATACGTCGTGGTGAGCACCTCGGGCTTCTCTCCCGTTGGGTTCAGCTGAATTCTCCTAGACTCGATGACGCTGGAAGAAGATGAGGAAGACGACGATGACGACGAGGAAGAATGTCGTGATTTCTGGATATTAGAGCTATCGCCACTATTAATCTCGGCCTCTTCTTTTTGATTCACTTTGTTACGGTCTATCTCGAAACCTCTTTGAACATTAATTGTTCTGCCTGATTGCGACTCGTCCAGGATTACGCCGGAGTAATCGGGATAATTTAGATGCACTCTTCTGCGCTGATCCAACTGCAATACATTATTATAATTTATACTGCCGTATATGAATATATTACATGTGATGTCAAAAAATAATTTTCCGCTTTATGGTACGTACCTTCAAACTGAGATAATTCGCGTTCGCAGGTTCGCAAGCAATTGGTCCCGCAGTCTCAGGCTGTTCCAGTAAATACATCAGTATCTTCCCGGATAAAGTCTGCGCAGGCCATACGAGGAACGCTTCTGCCTCGACGATATCTGATGGGCCTTGATTGCGAATCGTATAATTGTGCGTCACCGCTGGTCCCAATTCGAGTTCCGTTGTAATATTCACGGCAGTGTAATTGTCAGGATTATAATACAGATCCTTGGGTTTGCTCTCACCGTCGATGCGCAAATCTGTCTCTATCCAAATCGGCAATGACAAGTGCTCGCTGTTATCATAGCTCGTGCTGGGATTTTCGGGATTCGTAGTGTTGACATGCATATCAAACTCATAGATAGGCTTCATCCCGTGAGACGTCACAGGTTGAAGTAGCACCTTGAACTTCACCAGCTTTCTCTGTGGCAGTGGATTTCCGATATCACAGCGTAGAGTGTTATTATTCGATTGTTTGGGCGCGGAACAATGAACGGGAATCTCCAGGGTCTCGATACGCTCGATTTTGATATAATCGATGCCGGCCGGTAACTGCAGATTATACGTTGCCTCGAAGGCATCCTCGCCCGCGTTTTGTACCAGGACTTCGAGTTCCAGCCTTTTGCCAGATCCTAGTAAGTATCTGGCAACGTTGGACCTCACGCTGAGTTGTAAGTCGGGTATACAGATGTTGTCAGGGCCGCAATTCTTTCTGATAGAAAGAGTGTCCTTCCTGGAAGTTGTCGCGCCAAGGACTGGTCTCAGTGGCATTCTAGGATCACGACGGCGATTATCCGGAATCCGTTCTTCCTCTAGACTCATACGCATCTCGGCGTCCAACGATGTTAGCTTGTCGCGAATATTAGGAGTCACGTAGACCTGTAAGAACAATGTCGAAATTGTAAGCCTTAGAAACAGGAAATATATGATATTGAAATCAACTATTTACTCACCTGGACTGTGCGACAGAACTGGCGATCGCGTTCGACCGTGATTGTGTGATTCATCGTGTTCCTACCCTCCAACTCCAGGAAGAACAGTCTAGGATTCTTCGTCTTCTTCACGTCGAGTACGTATTGTATGTTGAAATTGTGCCTCGTAAGAACACCCTCTCCTGAGTACTTGAAGCAAGCCCTAAGCGGAAAACACGTGACTCTGGTGTTGTCTGAAAGCGTGCAGTTCCTGTTGTCCAAGGAGATCAACTTGGATTCAGAGTCAAAGATCACGTAGGAGTCCATTTTGATTACCGGTCGTGATCTGGAGAACGTACAAAGTTCAACTTTAAAATTCAACGCAACCTAAAGGCATCCTCGACATCAAATGTCAAGGCATCAAGAATCAAAGGATGATTGATAACAACCTGAAAAACATCGCTGCTCCCGACTCGTATGCACCGACTACTAGGTCTGGATAAACATTGCCATCGAGGTCAAGGCCACCAGCTACCGAGAATCCAAAGGTCTGCACCGGATTGTCCAGGTCCTCCGCGTGGATCACCTGGGAATACTTCTCCAGTACCCCGGTCCGTGAGCCGTGATAAATGTAGACGGCACCGCGACCGTTTGGACCACCATAGGGCGCGCCGACGACGAAGTCACCGTAACCGTCACGGTCAATGTCCCCCAGAGAGGCCAGCGACAAGCCGAAACGTCCGCGGTTGCTTTCGCCGTCCCTGGATAACGATAAGCTTTATCGCCGCGGTTCAATGTACTTGCGCGACGCAGGGCTCATTTAACCCTTCGGGTCGAAGTTAATAAACTTGGGAGCAGCGGAGATATTCCAGCGCCTCTGCTTTGCGAAGGAATTTTTTCCATATATAAATATTTTTATGAATATAATATGTAATATATAATATATTGCCTCCCCCTCTTCTCCGCTTATCCTTTAAAGCACTTGTGAAATTTCGTTACCTTGTATCGAATTTGCGGAACTTTTCCGCACTGTCGCCCTGATAGATAACGTAAATTCTTCCGGTTTCGATGGTCATTTCCGGGTTATCCGGGATTGTGTACATAGGCGCACCGACTATCAGGTCATCCAACCCATCCCCGTCTATATCGCCGGCAGCCACGGCGTAACCGAAGTAAGCGCCCATCTGTTCGCCAGTGAGATTTCGCGGATTCGTCATGTTCGACGTGAAAAGTATGACCTACGATCATATTTTCGCGTCAGCCCACATCCGCAATGACGAGACATATATCGCTTCTGTGCAAGTTTTATCTCGGTTAGACAAATTGAGGTCTTAATTTAAGTTTCGCGCAATATGTACTTACAATTTAATGTTTAAATTCTTAGGAAATATATGATGTACTCTGTATTTTTTAAAAATTTTATAGAGAGTTGTTAAATATTTCTCTATGCAAGCATTTGACTGAATTGATCTTACAATATTCCTCGCGTTTATCGAGATCCTTGCATTCAGATATGTACTTGGATTTTTGAAAATTTTAATATTGCAATTTTTTCTCTCCTTTTCTCTTCCTTCTACATTTCCATCGTCATGCTTTTGTACTTTATGTTGTCTTTGTATTTCAACCTGTAATACGATATCCTTCTACGCACCTTGCCCAGAAGATCGGAACCGCGCGGAACGCCAACCGCGGTACCACTATCTCCGTTCCCAACAAAATCTCCTGTCGCGACGGAGTAACCCATGTAACTATCATCCTCCTTCGCGGGACCCTCTTTGGTGAACATGATTCTCGATCGACCATTCAAGGGCTGCGAAAACGCTTGTCCTATAAAACGATTCCACGACGTTAATAACAGAGATATCCCAGGAAGCGATGGGAATGCAAGTGTTTTCGTGACCGCAGCTTTAGTCGAAGATCTCTGAAAGGCTGTCGGCCTTTGCTGCAGTCAGGAAATAGCTCGCACAAAAAGCTTCACAAAATCTTGTACCGCATTGAAATGCACGCTGTAATCGTGCAATCGGACGAAGAGCAATTTAATAGATAACTATGGAATATTGTTAAAATGAATAATTTTCCAGAAAATTAATTTACGGGAGAAATTACATACATATATATATATTTATATATGTTGTACATTTTTAATTTTATATATAAGATTTTGTGAAAACAACATTCTATATAAACATAGGAATGACAAGCTTTTCTATTATTAATCTAGCATTTGTTCTCGCTATTAATATCAAGCGATCGTCACTATGTAGCAACGTTGGCGCAAACTCTCGAGCCGATTAAGGGCATTATAGCTTTCTAGTTGGATCCGTATTACCACGGCTCTTGCTGCATCTGTAGCTTGCTGAAGCTGTAAGAAGCGGGCCTGCACCTGTTAGAAATGGCCACCCACCACTTATTTGGCAGTAATTAAAACAGAAAGTATACATCGCGTTAATCGTCATAATTATAGCTGATCTTAAACTCATTAAGAAAATGCACAAAAACAGCTTTTAACGAAATACAAATTTCTAATTTCTTTAATTCATAATAACATAAAATAATAACATTAAGCATTATAACATAAAATATCTCAAATAGGAAGACTATGAATCATCACATATAAAGGATGATCAGAGAAGCTAATAAAATTAATTTTAACACATTTTCGGATTTTAATGAACATAGTTATACACACTATACTCATTGATTTTAATCATATAATTAATAACAAGCGTCGCACGTTAAGCATGAGAACAAATGATTAGAGTTACTGCCAAGCAAGTGCAAAGAGGGTGGAAAATACTCTCGTGTTACTTGATACCTGCCTCCGAGGACGATTTCCTGCGATTAATGCGAATTATTACTGCCGGCTTTCACTTCGGTTTTCGCACTCTCGGGAAAAGCCGACAAGCAACACGTTGTTAATTTGGCACGTAAGAAGTCAATACGAGAGAATGGTAGCTTATTAGAAATGAGGGGGTAGGGGGTATGGGGCGACCGGGTAAGGGTGGACAGTACTTTAATTACGGGGGACGCCTGCAAATGTTCGCGATACCTGATGCTTCGGCTTCGGTGACTAACATCGTCGCCACGAACTTCAACCTCATGGCAGTGGCGATCGAGTATATCTGACCTGCAATTTGTTAAAGGAAATTCCCCTCTGAATTATTAGTGAGATCTAGAAGTCGCACGCTCTCTCTCTCTCTCTCTCTTTCTCTTTCTCTCTCTCTTTCTCTCTCCAATCGCTAATCAATTCATCCGCTCCTCCGTTCTCGTTCAGTCGCATCACCCCGTGGATCAGATAATTTTGATTGAAAAAAAGAAAAATAATGGATACGTCAACGTTAGCTTAAAAGACAGATTTTCGGGCGGCTCACATACGTCCTAAGATATACGGGTGTTATCTTACAAACGAAAATTTGGTAAAGGCTCTCACCTTGCCAGTAATAACTGCCTGGTGCTCCTATGAAGAGTCTCTCGCCATTCTGGAATAAATAGAAAAGTAACCGTCAGCGAATTTCTTCACTCGTTGTGAGACACATTAAAATTGAATCCTAATTTATCTCCGGGAACAGTTTTTGCTCGCATTCGCACAATTGTTTCTACATTATTTTCCTTTATAGAAGACGAAATATCTCGCAAAACAAAAGGAGCGATAAACGGTACGTGTGATCTTCAGTGCCTCGGGTGCACAATCGGGAAACGGACGTATCCACGAAAGTCTAATTCTCTCTCTTCTTTTTTTTAATTTATAAGATAATGCCGCACAGATAAGAGAAGGGAGGGCTTGTGCGCGAGCCCGAGATGCGATAAATCAACCGCTCGTATATATGCAAGCCGCACATTTGCTGCACGCGTTTGCGCACAGCCGCGTCACGCATGTTAAACCGTACGAGAAAACCGGCGGTGGCCTTTACGATAGAGACTTCTCGGTAAGAAGTGCCATCGTCTCTTGATGCACAGCAGGAAAAAAACACTCTATGACCAGAGAGATCGATGGCATCTTGATCGAACGATAAAATATCATGAGATACCGCGAATACGATACCTGTCGATGACTTTCTCATAAATCTATGGTGCATTATGTTCTATTGCGAAATATCTTCGGCGTTCCTAACGATTCCCAACATGCGCGCGATGATTGAAGATAAAAGTTTCTTCACGAATCAAACTCTACGAATCCAAATGCACAACGAGATCTTCTCATCAAATTTCGCAAGTGGCTTTCGCTTGGATAAAATTTTAAAATTCGAGAATTAATCGCACAGTTTTATCCAATTTTAAATTTATTCTAAACTCAAGAGCCATTTTTTATCAAAGATCTGAAAGTGCAAAGATGTCGAATTGTGAAGATGGTGTAGTAAATACGATAAGTACATGCATCAAAAGACATTTGCGCGGCATCGCGTACAGTATGCATTATTTATGACTGCAATATGTAACGGAAGCAACCGTGCTTTTGTCGTGCAGCATCTGTCTTGCGCGTTAAATGCACGCGAGCCGCGGTAGTTCGCGGCACAAAGACGTCTCGCGGTTACGCGGCACAGCGTGCTGCTTTGCAAAAATTATTAATCGTCGCGCAAACGGTATGCAACTGACTACGCGACAATAGGAGCGCCAACGTCGTGACTTAAACGTTCTCCAAAACGTATAACTTACACAACGTCGGCGGTCCCCGAGCGGAGGCGTGGAAAAATCGATGTACTGTTTCAGCGTGTCCGCGAAAGGCGAGACGTAAACGTACGGGCCGCTTCGCGAAACGGAAAATGAATGTGGCACAGCTCGTGTAATAAAGCAAGAATTTCATTCGCATCGCCTCCGAGTCTACCACGCCGCATTAATTTTCGTTTGTTTCCCGGAACGGGAATACATCCTCCCGGGGAGGTGGAATTATTAAAGTAACACTCTTCGCGAGATATAGAGAAACCATCTCGAGAGTTTCACACACACAGAAACGCGGTACCGCCTCCCGCGATGTGAAACCTTCGGTTGAATCGGTACGTGAGAACTCGAGTGGCTCTCGAAATTGTCGACGTACTCGATGCTGTTGACCCTTTTGCGCCCGTCATTCCCATGCAACGTATCGAAAGTACTTGTACAGTTAGCACTTACGAAATGGATACTATATATTCAACAGAGTCCACTGAATCAAAGTGAAATCACGGAAGCCCGCCCACTCGTGGACTTACACGAGGAATTCTTTCGTTCGCTCCGTGCCGTTAATTGCCGAGAACAGCCGGATTTCGGAAAAATCTACACTGACAATGAGAGAAAAATATATGATATTTGGAACTATAACGATATAGAGTAAATAATTATTAGTTAGGAATATCAATTTTATAGTGTTACTATTATGCTGATGACAATTACGATATAGGCATAGTATAAGTGACCTATGTAAAATTTTTACCAACAATTATAATCATTTGAAGTAAAAATATAGCAAGATAGAATAAAAATACTAAAGATAATGAGATCGTTATATGCAAATGCAGTATAGTAAGATAGAATATATGGACTGGTAAGAAAAATTAACTATTTTATATAGTTACTATTTTATATAGTTACTATATAAAATAGTCAATTTTATATAGTATTTTATATAGTCAATTGGAATATTTGGCAAATATTAGTACAGGTAACTATATTCTCATAGTATGCTTTATTATACACATGGTAATAAAAGAAATATGATGACTATAGTCTGTGTCCACTCTGCTATATTTTGCGTGTTTAAATGAACCATAAAAATATGTTTGAGGCCAAAACTAACTATAAAATATATAGTGAGATTATTGTTATTCCAACCATTTTTTTCTCTCAGTGTAAACATTGCGAGGAGACGAACAGCTAATTAATTTGTCTTTTCCTCATTGTCGGATCTACAATTATTTTAGCAACTTCCGCGTATATTTCCCTTACACTGCTAGAAAAATTTATGATATTCGTGACTATAATTAAATTGTAAATAATCATGGTTAGGTGCACCATTTTTATAGTTATTACTGCTATAATGTTAATAATAATAACAAAAAATAGTTACAAATACCATAATTTAACTATATTATAGTTAATTATTATAGTTGGAACCGGTTCCAATCATAATTATTTACAATTTAATTATAGTCACGAATATCATAAATTTTTCTATCAGTGTAGGGCGCGGCCAGCTTACGCGAATATTTGTGATTCGAGCATCGTTCATCCTTGTTTATCATTTGATAAACAACAAGGATGACATGATTCGAATCACGAATATTCGCGTAAAACGCGCATAGTCTGGCTCCGCCCTTGCGGGAAAAAGTAGTTGGTGCCCGTGCGTAGTCGAGGTCGCGACCCTGTAAACCAGCGTACTCGACCGTGCATTGCCGATGCGTTTTACGTTTTACGTATCGTAACGGTGCACTCCCACGCATTCAACTAACGGCGGTGTCGAAGTAATGAAGATTACGGCTCGCATACATATTAATCGACGGTCTACATGAATGATCGCGAGAGAAACTGAATGCGCGAGTACGTTCCGCGATAAGATCATGCAATATGGATGAAAACGGATTGAAAACGGAACGGGAAAACTACTTGACTACTTTTGCACGATTATACTTTCAGATCGAATCACGCAGTCCGCGTTATCGAACTGGATGCCAACGCCCGCTGAATATATAGCGATATTAAAATTATAATTGCGTGAGAATTGATAATCTCCAATACAGTTACGTCAAATGTAATCAACAAATCTTCGATTAAGATCAAATTGCCAGCAGAATTTGTTTTAATGGAATTTTCGTATAAAGTCACAGTTTAAGTATTAATGTTAAAATAATCAAGAAATTGTGAAAAAGTAAGCAATCGAATTTTTTAAAGGACGGGTCAATTTTAAATTATTCAGAGAAGACGAATTAATTTAAAAATGAATTAATTCACTGGAGAAGATCTCGAGTGCTCTGTAAATAAATTCCTGATTTTGCAGGAACACTGTCGAACTGGACTCCCTTTAAAAATTCATTTGTCAAGACTCTGTGCGAATAGCGCCCGGATCAAAGTGTTAACCGCGCGACAATGTCGTTACACACTCTTAGGATGCACCCACGCGCGGACGTGCTCGCCCACGTGAGGGATCCGCCGCTGCAGGCAAGTAAGATACAATTTCTACAGATCGCACGCAGGAAGAGAGAGGAACGCGTTAATGCGAGTAGGGAAGAAGAACGCAACGCGGGCGAAATCGTGTAACACGAGATTCCATTTTTATGCGGTGACGCACTTCCCCTTGCGACACGCGATATCTCGCAATTGCGGTGAACAGCGTTGCCGGGGGATTATCGGATTATGGTCGAAGTTGTTTTACGTACGGACAATAAAATCGCGTTATTATTTTCTGTAATTCTAGACACACGGGAGAGTTAATGAGATTATGGAGAGATGAACGATTATATAACACAGCAGTGTATTAGTAGCAATAATTGGCAGTAACAAGATAAATTGTAATTAAGGAGAGAAAACGGTCAATAATTCTAGCACAATAAAGATGGTTGAAAATTAAAAAAATATATTTATACAAAGAATTAATAGGTGTTGAAATTCATATGTATGTTTCGATTTTACTAAGTTTTCTTCAGCATAAATTAAATTAAAAATCATAAAAAAGAAAGTCGAGATAAATTCATGAAACTTGATTGATGATTCATGAAGATAGATAAAAAGTTGATTAACTGAAAGTAAATTAATTGCAATTTGCATGTATCGAGCTTGATTGACTACTTATTAAATTGTAATTATTCCACGATTATTATATATTTTTAAAGTTTAATAATAATTTCACGTTCTTCCGACATTTCATTAATCCACAGCGAAAGAAAAATAAATATTTTAGTGTAATTTAAAACAATAACAGCAAATAACTTGAAATAATAAAATTTAAAATAAAAAACAATTTTCAAACGCACGTGGACAGAAATATCATCGATGAAATTGATTTCTTGCGAGCCAACAATCGAAAGGATCCCTTTTATCACGATCCTCAGTAACCAAAGGATCTCTCTCTAAAGAAGAGGGTTACCGAGGAGTCGCGATAGAAAGCGAACGGATCGTCGCTCGGTGGTGAAGGTGCGCGCTTCACGAGGAAAAGAGCGTGTCTAGTTTCGTTTTACTCTGCTTATCATGAGAAACGGCGGCCGTTTATAAGACAATGCAGCCACGAGGGTAGAGAGACGACCTCACCGGCGCGTAGGTGGCCTCCTTGCGGCGTCGCACGACGGTGAACACGGAACACGGTGACAGAACGAAATGTCCGAGCCTTAAATGGCCACCTGAAACTCTCCTGCTGTTTGCCTCTTCGCGACCGCTCGCCCTTTCCCTCCGATTGCCTCCTCCGCAACCGACGGCGACGGCGACGGCGACGGCGACGAGACATCGCGTCGCGTATGTGTATACGCGCGCTTTAAACGGACACAATGTCTCCGTGAGGACGGGGGACCCTCTCCTTTTGGTGGCGTCAATTTTTCGCCTCGTCGGGATGTTCTCGAGTGATGCGATAACGAACGGTCGTCTGCCTTTGGCTTTGCGCGACGAAGACACCGCAGTGGAAACAGATATACACGAAGGGATGATTAACATGTCGGCGGACGGCCATGGGTGTCGTCGCGGTAAAAAATCCATTTTGCAACGTCACTAATCATGAGGTGCATTATCTTGTTCTCAGCGCGTCCCTTCGCATTGAAAATTGAAAAGGAAGAGACGATTCGGACAGCGCCATTTTTCAAATCTCACGCATCGCAGACGTTCGTCGACGATGGATTAATACACGCCACTGTGTATTAATGCAATAAGAAAATTTTTGATTTTTTAACATTATAGGCCAGTGTGAAGTTACCCCCTTCCCAAAATTGAATTGCTTATAACTTTTAAACTAGAGGGGGGCAAACAAAAATTCCAACGGGGCATTCATGGGCAAACGATGGGCAAACGTTTGCAAAAAGAAAATTTTTGATTTTTTAACATTGGGGGGCTAACTTCACACAGATGATTATTTGACGTTAAAAAAATTCCTATAAACATATGTACAATCTTTGCACTTATCTATATTTGCGCAATCCTGCGCAATACGGTTAAGCTTCCGGGTGCCACAGGAGAATAAATATTGCGGGTACCTACCAACCGCGAAAGTTCACTTAGCGATCAGAGAGCCGACCGATGTAAATGCAGCAACTCGGCAACGTAAATTCTCCGGTTCCGGTAGAATTACAGCGTTTGTGCCGTCGTTTGTAACACGACCGCCAGCGCAATCGCGGACCGCGCTGGTCCTAATGGACCCCGCGATTGCTTATCAGAATCCAGCGAAAACGCATCCGCCGCATTCCTCCTAGTCGGACTGAACGAGTCCACAAATCCCTCGCCTCTCACCCGGCGTATACGAAGCGTAAGAAAGCGTTACTCCTCGCCGAGCAAATTAACATTCGAGCAGTCACGCGCGTTACCTGAGATAAGATATTAAATAAGAAACTGCGTTAAGGTGTTGAGAACCAGGATATACCTACATGCAGCTTGATTAGTAAAATTAACATACTCCATTCGTAGCACTTCCATCGCTGATTGCTGAGAAAGTATTTGATTGCTCAACACTCTCCTATATATTTTCTGAGATTTCAATTCGTTGGTATCGCGTTGCTACACTGAGAGAAAAATGTATGATATTTGGAACTATAATGACATAGTAAATGATTATTAGTTAGGAATATCATTTTTATAGTAAGTGTTACCATTTATGTTGGTGACAATTACGATATAAGCATAGTATAAGTAACCCATATAAAATTTTTACCAATAATTATAATCATTTGAAGT
>NJRP01000018.1:282457-306535 GCA_003063835.1 Aphaenogaster floridana | reverse complement strand
GAGCGCAGCGCATCCGCAAGAAAATGCGTACGTGCGTGCGTGTGTGTGTGTGTGTGCGAATATCCGGTGACTCGACCCGCAGAATCCGACCTTCTTCTACATACACGCGCGCACATACGTTATGAGTGCAGCAGCAGCAGCAGTGGGTCTCTTGACAGCCGATCGGTCACTTTAGACGAGCTGTCAGTCATGCAATTACATCAATCCGGTCGCGGTCGTCCTCGTCGTCGCCGTCGTTGTCGTTGTCGTCGGCGACGAAAAAGCAGATCTAAAGCGAGCGATCGGCGCCACTCGTCGAACATCGGTGACATGCATGTTGCTTCCAAAAACAGTGGTGCAACTCAACGTGCAAGCCCCAATGAAAGTTTTAAATCACCGACTGTCGGAAGGGACTGTTCTCTCGTGAGAATAATTTCACTTAGAGATATTTGTCGATCTTATTTAACTCTTTCGACTCGCTGTTTTCTAGCAGAAATTTTAATTTAATTTATTGCGTATTCAAAATTACACAGATGTAATATGCAAAAATACATAAAAGATAAGGCGTCAGCAAGGCTGTTACAAGGCTCACCAGAAAAACACAGTATAGACAAAATAATAATGAGAAGCAATATACTAAGTGAGGACAATATGATGAATGAGAAAAAACGATATGATGAGTAAAAATATAATATGAGGAGAGACTACACATTAAATTACCGATACGAATAGAACTTGCACGTTTCTTCATATTAGAAAGACTCGTAGGACGCTTGAGTTTAATAATCGGTTAATTTTTAGGTGTGATGATGCTAATCGGATCGCCGAAAGTTGTTATTGACGAATCGCGATAATGGTATCATCCGTGAAGTAACAACGGATGTTCGACCGCGATATCGTCGGTGGTCGATCTATTTATAATCCGTCTCGTCCTCGCGCTTTGCAAGGGTGCTATTCTCGTCGGTAAGAGGCCACTCCGCTTTCAAACTCGAGTCGGCATTGAATACAAGTGGAAGAGAGAAACTTTTTCTCATCTGACAAGAAAATATTCGCGATTTTTTTCTCTCTGATATCGAACAGCCTCGAAACGTATCGCGGAGTAACCCCAAGTAAAAGGCAAGTATCTTTTGTTTTGATTTACACGGACGTTAACTTAATAAATAGGACGATGAAAGATTTTAAACTGAAAATGATTTCGGCCGTGAATGATTTTGACGATGAAGCGTCTAATAAAGAAATCGGAGCGTTACAGGAGACGAGCTCGAGTTGTACGACCGACCCTTAATCGAGTTACGAGGAATGAATGGAGCTACTGTAATTCTTGCTCCACGTGCGTGTGTGCGTGCGTCATCGGTGCGCGATTACGTATCCTCGATATGCATTATCGGGTCACTTCTTTTATTTAGAAGTCGGACGACATCGCGATCGCAGCGAAAATATGCATTCTTATTAATGTCTACGTCGATTTTTCAATTAATGTTAATTTTAATTAAGAAACTAGAATTTTTCAATTAAGGTTGATTTCAATTAAGAAATTGGAACTTTTCATTTCAAAAATTACCATTAATCAATTCACATAAAAGCTCGATATAATAATTCCTCGTATTTTACGATATAAATTTCAATAGTTATAAAATTAATTAATCCTTTCTTCAAAAAATCGAACTATGTATTCTACTTTTTTATACGAAATAAAATACGCACGATATATAATTACATATCTAAAAAAATTATTATAATGAAACTGCAATACCGAGAGAGAAGGAATATGCTGTCGTTTGCTGGGGAGGGGGGAGGGAGATCGGTAGCTCAATCGTAATTCAAGTAGGATTAAGTGCTAATTGGCCTCGTTAGAACGGTGCCGAGTTAGCGCCTTGGTCCGAGAGGCGCCTTCCAATTATTATTTTCTTTTTTTTCCGATGCCTCCCAGCCACTCGAGCGAGTGGGCGCCTTTCATCGAGGAATGCACTTACTGTAATTCCCCATTGCTGCCTTCCTTTTGTTAGTTGCGCACGTGAAAAATGTTTTCCTCTATACATCTCTACCCGACTTGTACTTATTTGTTTCGAGACTAAATATAGCAACAAGGTATAACGTATCTTCTTATTAGACAATAAGATAATAATTATGAGAGGTAACCGATGAGAAAGAGCAACTGCAACTAACGGTATAAAATGCATTATAAAACGTGAACTCTATTTTGTAATTTCTCTTAAATAACATTATTGTATAACAAAAAATTAATTTCACAATTTCATATAAACTTTTATAGATGCTACCCATTAAAATCCATTCGAATTAATATTTCGTTTACCGGTTAACCAGAAGTCGAGTTTCAAAACAAGATCAAATCGACGTTTTAGCTTTATAAGGTGTAATTAGAACGTGGATGATGCAACACTCGATCTGATTTCCGCGTAATCGCGTTTCGCAAAAATTGTCAGTATCAAGACACCGTCGATCGTGTAATCATTCTCCTTAACTTGTCACAGTTGTCAGTATCGTGCAAGAGATAAGAAACGGTTTAAGTATACTTGCGTTTTAGAAAATCCTCAAGATTTTCTAATTTTCAAAGCGCATAATTTATATTTTGAAAAGAATTGTTTCATTATTAAAATTAAAAGAATTATTCATTATTGAAATAATTCTTTCGTTTGTACATTCTTCAATTATATATTTAATATATCTTTCTGTAGAGAAAAGCTGTCTGTTAGGGACTTTTTCATGTATATCCACTTGTGAGTGATGTATTATGGCGATCTTACGAAGAAAATTACAGATGAAAGTCACCGATCGCCTCGCTGTCGCCTCTGCTTGTCCAGTGGACAACAACGGACAGGCAAACAGATAGCAGGGCGATGGACGTTTAATTCCAGAAAAGGCGACTATGAGAGACTTGACTCTGGGTGCGATAAAGCAACGTCGACACGACGTTATAAACTCCGGGTGAGATCTAATGCCTCGCTAAAAAGGCTCTACGATTCCCGGAAAAAGCGGCACCAAGCGGTTCGTTCGCTCGACTCGGCTCCTACAAATTGTTTAATTGCGCGGTCGTCGCGGAATTTCTGGACGATGAGCTCACATCATCGTCGTCGTCGAGGCTGCGGGTTCGCTTCCGCACTTTGCGTTCCGCGAAGATTTTGCTTCGGCGAATTCTGATAATATTTATTTGGAAAGCCAGGATACGCAACGTACTAACGTCATCCTTGTACGAGGGCTTCCTTTTATATTTTTTAGAAGATCTTGCTTTTATATTTTATTCTTATATTTTGCCATATAAATTAAAAATTGTATATACTGATTGAATAACCCAATATTAAACCGATAAATAAAATAAAAATATAAAGATAAAAAATATATAATAAATATAAAGAAAAATATTAAGATTTATTACAAAATCTCTAGGAAGATTGTGAGTATTAATTTCGATGTAATGGTAAATTGTTAAGAGTAATAGCTGTGTGAATTTTATTACTAAAACTCATTGCTCAATTATTTATTTATTACTTCGAGATTCCAATTATTCCGTTTGATTTAATTATCAATTTAATAATCAATTTTAATTTGCGTCAATTTTAATTTAATAAGTACGAAGAACGGATATTCGAGTTTTCCCCCGAACGACCGAAAGTGCATCAGTTCGCGCGTCATAAAACACGCAATAGTGACGGAGTTGCCGAAATGTTCGCTCGCGCGTGAGGAAGCGCGCGACTTTAATTGCAGGAAAGTGCGATTCTGAAAACACGCGTCGTGTTATTTGCGTCCCAGAGAACGAAACTCGAAGCTACGCTAAACTACATTTGGCTGCGCACAGAGATTGTTTTAAGATTTCCATATAGAAAATTTTCTGGAATTTAATTGAGATCCAATCAGATGTACCCAAAAAATCATAAAAAATCTACAGAAAACCTATACTTGAAATAAGAATAGATTTCCCAACTGATATCAGTATGATATATCTATTTGGGATCAAATTTGAACGTTCTGATCGAAATCTGTGCTGAGATTTTGAGAAATTTCTATGCAGGTTATCCGCAATAAACGTAAGTTTGATATGATAAAGTAGGAAGAATAGTAGACGATTTAGTCTAGAAATCGCACGATCGGTATTATTCCGAAAACAACGTGGGGCTTATGAGGTACTTAACATTCTGACAATATCTGTAATGCTCGGCGACGGCTTGTCCCTCCATGTTGATAACCACGAGATAAAAATTAAATATGGTACTTTTCAAGGAATGTTATCAGAAAATGCCAGAATGCTATTATCGCAAGAAACGAAAACAACAAAATTCGTGAACCTGGAAACTGGAGAGTGAATTTGTACATTTAAAAACCAAATAAAATTATCTTTCAATTTAGTTCGCGATTGCTTCAAAAATCCACGAGAAATCCTAGATGATCGTCGCGAGTCTTAAAACAGCGACAAAATCACGCTCCTCTACATTTATTTCTCCCCGAAAAACGGTCAAATATAAATTCTTCTAATGTACGATATCTAAAATTACTAGGCGTGGTTGCATTCCTGAAAGACATCGCCATTCTCTGCTTGCCGATGTAGGTACTGAGGTCATCGCTAATTATTGGTTTGAAATCGCCGGAGTCGGGCGAGGCGGTGCCGAAAATCGATATGTCCTTTGTCATTAAGACACGAGGCAGACCTACGTGGTGGGCAGGAAGTATCCTGTTACGTAGCGTATTTACGGTCGCGCCATGGCTGGAGAACACGACCGTATGTTGGCTGCGATCCTTGTCGCGTCGCAGAGGAAATTCGTCCTCGTGAGATCCTCGGCGAGGAGGACGAGGAGGATTTACCTCCAGACGTGGCGGGAGCTACCCTCTTGCGCCTCGAGGACGCGCCCTCCTCTGTCTTGCGCCTTCGAGAGTGCCTGTTTCACAAATGTTTATAGCACTCACGTCGCGAACGTAGTTCCAGCCGCACAAAAATCTCCAAAGATATTTTCCTTCTTTTTTTCCCGCCCTTTCTCGTAAACCGAGCTATATCCGGACGGCGACGCGACGCGCGCACTATAAATCGTGCCACCCTCGAGAGAGAAAGAGAGAGAGAGAGATAGAGAGAGAGTTCGATACCGGCGACGGAGAGAACGGTGAGAGTGGAAATTAAACATTCGCTCGTACGTCGCTCTGTTTGCTTTATCGCAAGGCGAAGCTTTCGTCAGGAACGGAAGTCTTCAGAAAACGATTTCTCGTTTTGTTAACAATCAAAGTGGACGGAAGCGCGTGATAAAAAAAATCGCACGTTTCCTTCGGGCCGCAGGTATTAAAATAACGTATAAGATGTGCTTTCGCTTTGAGATATACATAGAGTAGATATAGAGTACAGTCCCTGCTCCTGATTTTCTTCATTTAATCTTATCTTAACGAAACGTTAATCCAGCATTCAATTATCGGGCTGACGGTAAAGACTGATTACAATTGCGAATAACCTAGTATTAATTCCTCTTCAAAATCATCAAGGGCTACGTTCGGAAACCCTACTTGACGAGTAGAGTACATTTAATTGACCAATCAGAACAAAAACAGCAAAGATTTCTTTATCATGATTGGTTAATAAACGCTACTCTACCCGTCGAGTAGGGTTTTCGAACGCAGCCAAGGATGTCAAAATTTGAAAGGAAGCAACTTTATAATACTTTTTTAATACTTGGCAAAGAGCTCTGGGAAACTCACTCGTGCGACAAGGAGAGTATTCCTGCGACTCGTTGAAGTTATCAGTGACGGCCCAGCATGTGCCCACTGGCTCCCTTCTGTTGCCCGCCGTGGATTCCTTGTTCCACCTATTGTCATCGGGATCGTACTTCTGCTGCGACACCGAGAACCAGATGTACCTGGGCGCGCACGCCTGCGAACATAAAACAGAGATTGCGCCGCTATTAACGACTCGTGCTCTCAGTCGCCTTTATCGCGGAGACGCTGTCGTTTGTACTTTCTAACGATCGCTTCGATCGCAATTAAAACACGCGCCGCACTGGCCGGTCGTTAAAAGCGCTTACGCACCGGGAAGAAAAGAGAACGCGCGTACGACGAACTTGAAACCGCATATGTTTATAGTCGCACCTATACGTGACGGCATCACCGTCGACAAATCGCGCATTAAGGCTCGATTCTCACCTCCCATTTAACGCCGAACTGTGGCCGGAGTAGCGGTATAAATCGCTGAAGATAGATTTCTGCCGTTTCACAATTATCTCGGCGTGACCACAAGATTTTAGAGTCTTTCCCATTTGTAGAATCGTAAAAGAGGCTGCGATAAATTAGGCGGGTTTTACGTCAGTTTCGCATACCTTTCCGTTTCTCACAATGGGGGAAATATGACTGTGTTGCTGTTCTGCCTAACGGCTCATTTAACGATGAATGTACGGCGGAAATACAGACGCGTTTGGTAACCGCGGGAGGCACATTGCGCAATCCGCACACGGATCATTGCCGCATTTAGAGGTGCACGAGCTTTCCGCGAGCTGCAGGCGTATTTACGTACGCGCGGCTCGCGTACTTTGATGATTCCTTTAGAGGTAAAAACTCCTTTCTGCTGCATAATTCTCGCTGCCGCTAAACATCATGCATTACCAGGCATTCGATTATTGCAGGCAGGTACCATTAATACTAAATTCATGCCTTAGGCATTTTCCTATAACTACGCCTTACAAGCACAACCTGTAATTTGATTCCATTCCGGTAATGCACGAATGATCTTACAAATGTCCCTATTGCACGTAGAGTTCCTCCAGAACGGACGTCCTTTCAGCGAAAAACGCTAAGTCAAACGCAACGTTGATTTTAGCGGAGAATTAATGATAGTTCCTACTTTTTTATCATCATAAATTCATAATTCTAAATCGAGTTTAAAAAACTTGAGATCTATATAGGCACGATTAGAAGTACAATTGAAGTCAAGCTTGGTTCTCACATACATCAAGAAGTCTTTCAAGTTGCGATATAAAGTAACTGACAGCTCAAGGTTAAAATAATTTTTCTTGATTTGATTCCTGGTGCCTCGTTGAAAGTAAGCAAGTCATGCAAATGATTACGAAAAATTGTTAGGTAGAATTTCAAGCAGGATCTTATCGCTCGCGACGTGTCCCTTTCGCGACAGACCGGTCCCAAATGAGTTCTGAACCGTTGCAGAACCCATTTCGTTAGACGGCCCGATCCGGCCGCGAAGCTCTCTCACGCACAATGATCGTCGCATTACATCAATCTGTACTTGGCCAACCGACCAGAAGCAGCTGATGGCCTTAATAACGCGACGTAACGTACGTGCGAGCGCATAACGGCGGTATTTATGTTCGATGCCTCAGGTCTACGTCGTAAATCTCTCGAAATACGGGCGATCTGCCCCGACAACTTATCGCGGAGCACATTGCACATCAGTGCGATTAATCTGTTGAAATCGCGGGGCAACTGGCCGTCTCCGGGTGCTACCGGGAAAATAAAGAACCGCCTTGTACGTACGTGCCACTTGCTAATACTTCCAATGTTTCTCAAGGCTACCAGTAGGCATAGCACAGCGTAACGAAGTTGTATAACACATAGTCCTTTTTATCATTGCGAGACATTCTGGAGTGTCAAGGAAACCTCGCTATTTTTTTTCGCGTTTCTGCATTATTATTATAATAAAGATGATAAAATTTCGAGTCGTCTAAAGATCGCTTCGAGATGTTGTGCGGCTTCAGAAATAGCATGGTAGCTTCGCGCGCGATTATTATATAATAATTCGTCGCTGGCCAACATTTTAACCGTTTTTCAAGGCCGCCTGTGTAAATGAGCCTTAACAAGACGCACGCTGATTCCGCATGTACGAGGCTCGCGTGAACGACGCCGAGCTCTTTAGCGGAGTGAGATTATACTCGGGCGTAGCTCTCGCGCGGTGCTATGCACTCACGCAACCATGCATTATTAATTGCAAACCAATTAAGGCACGTTACAACGGGTGCGTCATTACACGCACCCCACTTGGGGGGGTTGCCGTGGCCCAACCTTAATCGAAAATTACGAAGGGACTCTTCTCGGCCTTGATTAAGTCGTCCCCCCAGCGACAACGTAATCAGACCAGTGATGGGATCCGCCGTACTCGGGATTATCGAAAGGAGACGCTCTTAATGACGATTCGTTTTGTTTTCGGACGAACTAATTAGAAGAAATCAGGGACGTAACTGTACTTAAATGCCGTCATTATCGGCGTATCTCAAATTCGTGGACGAGCCCTTCGCAAGGAGGTGCCCGAACTGATTGTTCCGCGAAAGTTTTTGTTCGCGTCGGCTTTTGAAACGACGCCGGCGTATACCGCAGGCCGATTGAATGTAATGATCGTCACGCTGCTGGTCCGCCTATCGACGATCGTCGAAGAGGAAAGACGAAGGAGAAAAAGAAGACGACGCGCCGAAGTGCCGCAATTTATCCATTGCGCCAGTTTAGCTCAATCGCTCGAGTCCGCTCTAGTGCGCGCGATCTGCCCGTTTGTGAACGCCGAAATCGTTCGTCGCAGTTCGCCGATACGAGTCTCTAATAGGTTTGATCTGCCGACAAATTTAGTGTACTACTTTCGCACACAGTATACTCTAAGGAATTTGCATTAGGCAGAAGGAATAGGCGACAAAACGAGAGTTCTTCCATGAACTTCTCTGTTACTTCATTTTAATTAAATATTAATCTAATTTTTCAAATGCATTGGACAAAGATTTTATTTTACCTTTTTTTATTTTTTTCTTTTCTTTTTCTATTTCAATCTATGCATTGTGCATTCATTAAACAATAAGGCTATTCTTTACGCGGTAGAATACTCCGAGTTTGTTCAGTGTGAAGATGAAAACTATTCAGTCAGCACGAGAAATACCAGAAATCCCGCCTTCGGTATTCAATCGATCGGCATACCGACGAGAATGCATGCCGTTAGTCCTGGTCTTCCTTTACGCATGTGCGACTAAAAGTACAATAGCTGGGAATAATAGATCGTTGGCGAACGCAATAAATTATCATTCGTGAAGATCGCACGAGGCGGAACAGAACGAAGCGCCGATCTCGCGGCTCCGATCTCGTGTATGCGTTTCGACGATGCGTAAACGCGTGCTTCGCAATAAGTGCAAATAATTCGCGGTTCATTAGAGTGGACAGAAAAATCTAAACGCCGCTAGCGATATACGCCACTAAAGACGCGCCTTTGACTAGTAGGATGGCTCGACCTCACGGCTTTTGCGCAACCAAATTGCCGTGAACAAACACTGCTAATAGCCGGAAATTAGTTCCGTGAAACCGGACCGTAAATTTAGGGCAACGATTAAATAACCGCGAGAAATTAGGAGAGACCGTCTTCGTTACGAAGTCACGCAATAAAAGTCGAAATTTGTGGAAAAATCAAAATTTGTGGAAAGCGTAAAAGGAATCATCAAGATATTTACTGCAATATCTATTTCTTTCCTAATATTTTCTACAGTAAAATTAAATTGTTTTATGCCAAATATTTTGCAAGAATTAAATAATAACATGAATAATCCCATGACAGAAAATATCAAAAAATCCATAACATTTAATTTTCACGTCATTGTTCCCATACGGTCCAGTGATGATGATGAAGATTACAAAGGAATTCTGCAAATAATTAAACATCGGCTGCATAATGGTGCATCAGACAATGAGATTGCGCGATGGTGATTCGGAGGAACCTACGTGGCGAAATTTCGAAGGTGTGGCCGGTTCACGATTTGCGCTTCATTAAAGAGCACGGAAGAATTTAAGGAGAAGTAACGATGTGTGGGGCATAACGTGTGTACGCGGCGCTTTCGAACAAGCGTTTCGTGCGGCAGGAAGCTCGCGGCAATGAAATTGCCCCCGACGAAAGTAACGTGCGTCTAATTGTAAGAGAACGGGAGGAAGGGAATAATAATATCCGTCTGCCGCGCGCGCGCGTTCCGCCTCGCTTCGTTCGCTTTTCTTCTCCGATTGCACGCGCACGATCTACTCTTCATTAAAAAGGACCACTTGAGCTTAAAGATGGTTAATGACACGGTACCCTTAATGTCTTCACTCGGCCGCTCTTCCTCGTCTTTCACCGACGGCAACGCACAAGAACCGCACGGCGCCGCGGCTTTTTCCCCGTCGGTCCGTGCACGAAACGCCCTTAAACAGGCCGTTAAAATGAACCAGCTCCCTTTTCGCCTGGGTCTTCCCTTCGGTCAAGCAGCGCAAAAGCCTACGAAATGTTTAAGAAACACGCCCAACGTCTGAAAGATTAGGAAGTCTCTTAGAAACGTTTTCCAGACGTTTGCGCTGTGTCCCTCGGGAAATCCCTCATCTTGTTGAAAATCCCATATTGGCGTTTTCGAATTTCTCTCTTTGCGTCTACTCGAGCTTCATTTCCGTTACAGGGCAAGTGCATTACGGATATACAGCGCACATAAAGGGACGTTATTGTAATCTACAACACCGTTTCCCTTGGCTAAGCAAGATCTTCCCGTGCTCGATGCACTTATCAGAGTGCACTTTAGGATCGTAGCGGCGACAACGGTTGTCTGGATGCACACGTGCGTTACACGTTTTGAACAATAAGGGTCGAACATAATAAAGAATAGGACGACCGTGCAGAATTGTGGATGTCTTCGAGTAATTTAAAGAAAATTTAAGAACCGTAAAGGCCGCATTACCAGAAATTCAATCTTGCGACAAACAGGCACCAATCTATTTTCGACTGGAGTAACGTAAACAACGGTTTTCCCCCATCCTGAAGAAGTCGCATCGGATGACCTGATTAACCAGATGTCAAAATCCTCCAGAGATTTCTGAATCTTTGTGCCCATCAGATTGTTGCTGTGTGTCAATCTTGACGTATCCGTTTCTTGAAGGAAAAGCGCAAGGATTTCGCCAGAAATATCAAAATTAAAAAATTTAGAATACTTATTTTCGGTAAACGAATACGTGCATTTCGTGATAATAAGATGAAGAAGCTTCGTCTGCTAATTCACATGAAAAGGGTGAATCGTCACGATCAACCCACAAACTATAGGATGTTTTTACGCTGACGTGAGTACCGATACGCGCCTTTAAGCTTTATCTGCGGTCGATCGATAAATCTGAAGAAGAAAAAGAGGGTTCGACGGATATCGCTTCGGCGGGGCGCCTCGGCGGAAACGAAAGTTATTTTGAGGGCTTGAACGAGGTCATCTCGGGTCGAATACACGCAACGTCTCTCGCTCGAATAGATCGAACGGCATTTTCAACCGGTTGACAGTCCGTTTAAAGACTCATATTCTATGAATCGCCGCGAATCATTCTTTGTCGGCTTTTTTCGGATCGATCGGACTCGACGGATACAAGAATAAGCTGACGATGCAACATTTCCACTTGGCCTGACGAAGTGTCTTATCTTGCGTCCTATATGCATTGAGGTTTCTTGGATATTTCGTTTCTCTTCATTGTGTGCATGTATGTGCATTAGGAAAAAATGAATACTTTGTAAAATCACGTAGTTGAAATTCTTGCAGTGCGTTAACCCCGTGTTTACAAAAATGATGGAGTCATGTTCTCGTAGCAACTGACCTGTGACTTAGTTTGTCAACGTTAACGCGATGTATATTCACGTATTCCTCTCGCTCGAGTTGCAGGAGGAACGCATAAATGGCTACTGGGAAGACATACCCGGAACTCGACGAACGGTAAAACACATGTTGAAAGTGGCACATAAAAACGAAACAACAGGCAAAAGCCGATTTTATTCCAACGAAATGCCCTGGTAATGGTCGGTCATAAAGCGTCGTACACTCGTCCCCTATACATAACAGACTCTAAGATATTTCGTGCATCCCGAATTAAATTAATGACAACGAAGCGAGAATCACTGGCGGAATGCGCTCTGTGGTCGCAAAGAAAAAACGCTGATTCGTGGACATTTCTTAACGAGTTAACGAAGACATTAAACTGTGAATTAGTGTGCATTTAAGTACCCCGAATTTCGCTCGCTCGAAATAACATTCAATGATTTAAAAATTCCAAAAATTTCTCGGTATACATAAATATATATACACATCTCACAGGGATTATTAACTCACCCTCATTAATTTCCTACATTATAACCATGCGTCACAATAATGTCGTTATTGAAGAATTAATTATTCTATCATTTTTATTAAATATTTTTTAAATATTATTATAATCTCTTTTTATACAAGACGAGATTGATTTAACAAAAATTTGTTTAACTTCTCTGTTCTGTTTTAATTTCTATGAGTACAATGCAACTTTATCTTGCGACATTGCCGCTAAAGAGTCGCTTGAGTATATTCTGTGTTCATATAAAAGGATTGGCAAAACAAAAAGGCAACTACCGCTTTTGGAAGCGCGAATAAATTATCCGGAAATGTATGAATGGCTCTGAATTTGCTCGGCTCCCGTAGGAACATCCTTCACCTGACTCCCGGCTTTTTGCCGAGGGAACGGCTCTCGCGAGCGACAGGATAACAGAGTGGCGATGGTAGAGGGATATTTACGTGACGAAGGTGGAGTCTAGAAGACGGAGGTAGTTTTGCGTGAGCATGTCGCCTTAGTTTCGAGGTTGACTCACTTCGTGGTCAGTGAGTCACAACATTATTTATACATCATGCGGTTGCAGTGCGGTCCAGTCGCGGGATCGCGGCCAGGCGCCTCGGATTGTTCATCCAAGATTTACCTGCTTAAAGAGGTCCGAGGATTTGTCAATCGGTCGATGGCACACCGCCCACAGAATTTAAGAATAATCATCAGATACGACTTCATTATCATTTATCGTTGCGAACACGTATAAATCGATATACCATAAATTCCACGACAGTTCCTTATAATTTTGTTTTAAAAATCTGCATTTAAAAAATATATCTTTCCCATTTCAGTATATACACAAGTACATAAAGAAAGCAAAAGCTATTTGATAAGAAATACATAAATGTCATCAAAACGAAAATAAAGATATGACCGTTCGAAGCAACTACACGATCGTCTTTCTCTTCAATGTGAAAAATTTCGTGGTAAAATATCTCGCAAGATTTTCTCACTGTCAGCTTTCCGTATCCCACGGCGACGTCGTCAGGACGAACGCAACAAAGTGCATCGCCCATATGAGCCGCCCGGAGGGTACGAAAGACCGCCGCGGGCAAAAAGCGGGCGTTTAACGGGCGTCGCAATTTGTCCCGCCGACAAAACACAAGACCGGAATGTGTATTGTCCGTCCGCTGGATTATCCTCCTGCCGCTTCAGCTCCACCTCCCTCTCGTGCCGTCTCATCGGGAGGCGGATGAGAGGCGTTGATTCGCGAACAAGAAGTCATCGAAATTTACTTCTGACCCGAGCGAGCGCGAGCCGCGAAAAGATCAGAGATTGAACCGGCGTAATCTCGATGAGTTTAATTTTCGACTGTATGCAGCTACAAGAAAATTAATCTTACGTCAATTTTTTACGCGTTTCCATTGTCATAGGGATCAGGTCGGCGCGGGTTTAACATAGATAGCGGCCGATGGTGCGAAGCTATCATCCGTGGGATTATGCCTGAATGCCTCTAAAGCCTTGTGTTCACGATGCTAGAATTTGGTCCAAGTTCTCGGACCGAGAAATTTGTAGCCAATCAATTTACAGCTTTTACGGAAAAACGGCAATTTTATTGGTTATATGTTTCTCGAACCGAGAACTTGGACCAAGTTCTAGCATCGTGGACGCAAGGCTTAAGGCTGTATCCTCTCTAGTCAAAGGTGGCAATGATATCTCTAGGAGTCTCGTGAGTCGAAAAGCTCAAAACAATGTGACACTGTGATAATCTGAACTCAGCAAAATTATATCAGTTCGAATAAATAACAGCCTCTTCTTAATAATTCCTGTTGGTGGAATACATCGCACACGATTGGCAGACAGATCAAGATGCTGCAATATACCTGGCAAGAACTCACGACTAGTATTTTCCATAATTCCATACATAGCTATCCTAATCTACGAAATTTTTTCTATCTTTCCTAGACCACTAATTCCTTGTTCATCGCGATACGCGAACGCCAGGAGGACAGGATGATCAACGATGGCTCGCGGTATCTCTCGCATAGCCGCGAGAATTTCTCGAACATTGTCCTGTCGGTCCCGTCTGGCAATGGTATTTCCATTCTCGCGGGTGCCGACAAACGACGATCGGGCCCCGCGCTCAAGATCCCGCCAATTCCCAAAAAGGGTGAAAGCACCGAGAATGAAGAACGGGAGAAGCACGAGGATGAAGTGGTGGAAGGTGGCACAGAACGCGCGCGGCGAACTCCGGCCGGCAGAAGACGAAGAGCACGAATAAAAGGGCGATGGGGAGGCGGGGGAGGGCAGCTACACAAGGGGGTTCCGCAGAAGGATGGCGAAAGGGGACGAGGATTTCGTACAAGGCTCTGCTTTCAGGCTGGGTCGCCGAGGTCGCGATTGTCCTCTGCTTTGATAGCGCGCGGTGAAACTTGCTTAACTTTTAATCGATGCGTTTTTGCCGACGACGACGACGATGCGAAGGCGAAGGCGACCCGCCAACGGAGACAACAACATCGTGACTTTATCGTTCTGCCTCGACCATATTTTATTGTTGCCGATTGTTCCTTCGTTTCTGCCCCTCTTCACCCGGCGGCGGGACGCTTTTTTGCCCCTAAGGAGTTCTTCGTCTCCGGACCTTTTTCTGCATCGCTCACCGTGTCCGCCAAATCCTCTCCTTGCAGATTTAATCAAAATCAAACGTCATGTTAGTGCAGCGAAATTTACGATACAGCAATTTCGATCGAATTGAATTGAATGCGAATTAGCCATGCGGAAATTATTACTCCTACATGAAATTTTTTCAGATTTGAAATTAATTTTTGAAAAAAGTGATCATTTTTAATAATCATAAGAAAGTCATTAAATAATAATGTCTATAATGGGAAAATCATTATATTTACTCGATTGATTTTACGATATTCTTGAGTCAGTAAAGTCACTCATAACAGCAATAAGAAATACTCATTCAATAGAAAGTGCATCGGCTACAAATCTCGCATCATCAAATAACAATGTATCGAACCGCACCTTCGCTTTATTTGGCGAGAGAGAAGGAGTGCGCCGGAGAAAGGTCCGAGAGGGGAAGCATCTGGCAACAATCAACGCGAGAGCCGCATCTTTGAAATGTCGGTAGATCGCGAGAGAGAAAGATCGGAGGGGGCGCGACAAAAAACAGATTAAGAAGTGCCGTTGAATTGGATCGCGGTAAAAAAGGACGATGCGTCTGCCGGAGGATGCGCGAAAGGGAGGAATGCATCCAGCGGTGAAAGGTCCGTCGAATGGTCCTGGTCTCTATCCCGATGCGAGCATCGCATTTGCCGACTCGCGCGATGACACGAAGAAGACCTAACATTCCGCACGATCTGCGAAATTACCCCAACACACTTTGTACGTAGAGGAACGAAAGGGCAACCAGGAAACGCGACCTTTCGGCGCCGCCCTCGTAACCACGAGATCGTTGAATCGCAACGACGCACGAGGCGCTCGGCGTCGCCATAATGCCAGAGGCGTTGATTGGTTACAAGAGCATTATAGATCAATGTCTGTCGGAATAAAATGTGGAATATGGACGGAATAGGATCCATATTATGGGTTCCCGAATAGGGTCGGAAGAAAAACGGAATTTGATATGATACTCTAGAGCCACAGAAAAATTAAATTTATTAAGTTAACATATAATAAATTGTAAGACGACTTGACTGGCCATAGATGGTATTTTATTATTACGTATCAACCATACGGATTGTGGTCCTCTACGAGTATTAAATTTAATAATAATAATGCTAAAGCATCTAATAGATGCTTTACTGGCGATTTAGGAATATTAAAGTTTCTGGTTATTAAGTTAATGTTTATTCCAATTTTAAGGAATAAAAGATAAATAAAAGTCCTTGTAGATTTGCGAGGCTTAGACCATGACCATAGATGATACAACGTATAAAGCTTCTAACACCTTCCAGCATCCACGGGACCTTCGTTCACCTTTCATGCGCGGCTTCTGCGATCTTTTGTCTCGGGGGCAATTAATGGCAAAGCAATCGCGTTGATCGACCAGCGAACGCGTGAAATTCGCCGCTAGAGATCGAAACGAGCCATTATCCGCCAACGGCAATCGACAAGGTGCATTAACGAGTTTCTATTCGATAAGGTGACAACCGCCCACGGATATTCAGGGGCTCGACCTTCGTCCGTGGTAGCGATAAAAAGAGCGACAACAGGAGCGATAGAAGACAGTTACGCGCGTGTGTATCTACGTGACATTTATATGTAGCAGTATATTTATATAGCCGTGTTAAACAGCAGTTGATTTAATACATATTACTCGTACTGGATAAGTTACATCGCGTAGTAGTAGTTGAAAGACAATCAATCCTGCTAAATAAAATGTAATTATTTTTATATTCCATTATTTAACTTGTAAAAATCTCGTCTGGTTATACAATTTTGATCACGTACATAAGTACTGGAATGTCTTCATAAATTCTTCATGTCTTCTGGATAAATTTATTTTGCGATTCTAGATAGATTATATGTTAAGATAGAAACATCGTTTTTATTAGTTTTGCAGAATGACATCAATCGATCTATTTGTTAATGCATTTTAATTGATGATTAATGGATTAATTGCGACTTCAATTACTTTCATTGCAGGGATGAGTTCAAGTTCGGATCAAGCGAGTTTACGTGCTCACCTCGTGCGTATGATTTTTGAAAAGGCACCGAACTCGCTGGCAGACGTCAACCATGCGTGACGGGAATAAGGCGTCGACACATTGTTTTAGCGCCATAGACAGGCGCATTAAAGTCTCTGCACACGGTATCGCACATGCGTCTCACGCGCGCACACCTCCGGTTATAAGAGAAGACACTCGGCAACTTCCACCGGCTGCATCTTCTTTCTCGTAGACGAAGAAACTAATCACTCATAAATCGAGTTTTACCGGACCTTTATGAATCTCGTTTCTTTTTATATCCGAGGAACACGGTATTGGAAGTTTCTCTCTAGAAGCAAGGATCGCATGCCATCGGCATGTTGTCCGCTTTTTCTCAACCACATCAATAAATTAACGAATTATTCTTACATATTACATGATTTTTAGTATTAATTACTAAACAGAATCGTGGACAAGAACGAGGAAACGTGAAAGAACGAAGTTCTACGAAAATATGAAAGAGGAGAGTATTTAGAACGACGGAGCGAGGCACGTTTCTTCGCGTTTATCTGCCAGCAGTAATTACTTATCTTTAATTGCAGGGTGGAGAGCGAGGGGAGAGGAGGGGAGGGACAAAAGCGATATGGAGAAAGCGAGGAAGAGTAATCGCGGAAAAAGCCGTGCGTTTACCAGGGAATGCGCGGTCTCGCATTCTGGAATAAGTAGATAATTCCGGCATAATGTCGACGCGCCAGGGAAGGATGGGAATGTCGTTGACAGGATAGCGTGTGATGACGTCTCGCTATGTGAAAATTACGCGAGCACGAGAACGATAATCGTCGCTAATACGCCTCTCACATACGAATGCGGCCTTATTTATGGCTTTCCTCCTCGCTCGCGCACCCATCACCCGTCACGGGGCCCCCGACTCGTTCTGACCGACCGTATCGAATTTCCTCGAAATCCACCTAGTCATCCACGTATCATTTTTAACCGGGCAATCACTTGGTATTACTGCAGCGTTATGAACGACTCGGATGCACAAGCGGTCGAATAATACTTTGCGGTCCGATTTGAAAACCTTGTAATTCTAATTGTTGCTTTCATTTTCGTGAAGCGCCTTCGATGCAGTAGTGTAAAATAGAATAAACTTACGAAATATGAATAAAATGGAATAATACTTATCTATTGAATAGGTTCGAAAGTTTGGGGAATAAAGGGAAAAAAATTAATAGAAAGTAATGTGTGTGATATTTAACTAGTCGACAACAGAAGTAATACAGCGAAATTAATTATTCGTCAGCTCGCTGCGCCAAGTCATTCCGAAAACTTCGATGCACTCCGGCTGCCTGCGGATTTGCGAACGCCGCTTCCTGACTACCCTTTCTCCCCGCTTCAATCTTTCTCCCGCGTTCAATCTTCGCATCCGCCATCACAGCGGCCACCGCAGCCGCGCGTGATGAGCATACGCACATGCGTGCAACGTAGGGCAGTACACATAAAGATAGATAAGGGCGGCTCGTACATCATAGGGGCCGCCGCACGGTTCGTAGGGGGAAGGGAAAAAAAGGGGCCCAGGTCTCCGGGAAGGGCGGAGATCTTCGCGCTAGATTGCTGTCCGACCTTTTGCAGGCAACATAGTCGTCGCAAGAAGCGCATCCCGCAAGGCGAGGGCGGCAAGCATGCCGGGCGTTACGTTGCGAACGTGCCGGATCGTCGTAACGGGGCTCCGCCACGCACTCTGAATCGGAAATCTGCGTGGAAGCTGCGAGAGCGGGCGGATAATGACTTTAACACGTATCGCAGACGGCGAGTGTTGATCAGATAACGAGAAAACGCCGCCGAAGAGAGCTTCACGGCGAGAACGAAGGGACCATAATTTCGTGTCGGAGAAGTAAACCGGAGTAACTTCAAAATTAGCTACCTCGACGTACCGTTATAATCGGAAAGATAAGTTCTATTCCATCTACCTATGTAGAAACTTATTGAGATTTTTTTTCGATATTTGTAGATCGAAAAAATAGAAATTAACGAATAAACTTTACGAATTGTTCCTAATCTCTCACCTGATAGCTGTATATTTAAACAGTTTTAAACATTCACGTTGTGAATACCAAACGTTTTTTAATGCTGTAATAAATATTTCTTGTGTGACTCTATCTAATTACCGCGTAACTCGATTGCTTCATCAAAAGTAAACAGCTCGGCTTCTGAATTCCGTGCTAATTCAACTCGCTCGCGAGACGTCTCAACATCACAAACGAAACGTGGAACGCGCCGGGAATTCGTTTGTTTTCGAACCCTGAAATAGAAGCTGCGGCCTTCTGGGAACGCACGTCTGTAATCTCTCAGGAGATCTATCCGAGACCTTTAGTTATAAATCCCGCAAATAAAGATATTGAAAATTTGAAGAAAACGTCGCAATTAATGAACTCTTCGTTGCTCACATTTTTATTTTCCTATAATTATTCTTACTTATATTCGTCTTAAAAAAGAATTTCTTCTAAAAAAAACAAAGACTCTTTCGGTAACTCAAGATCTTAAGATCTCCATCGTTTGTTTCCGTTAGCGTGTATCGTTTATTTCATTAAACAGCTTTCGCACAACACCTTAAGATTTCTGAGAATTATAAACGCAATATACACGGTATATGCAATTAAAGTTAACATCCGCTAAGAATAATCTCTTGCAACAAAAATGAGCAGAATCTTTTTACCATTAATCATTATTATTTCATCAAAAACTCTCTGGAGGATAAGATATTTTAAATCGTCATGTACTTTAATGCTCCTAATTGTGGCTTATGCCAATTGAATGTCAATTGAATACAAGTCGATTCATTAATCAGAAATTCAACGTTATATTGGCTACGCTCGTAATTAATTACCGTTGCTGCGCCTTAAGCAGTCGCGCGTTACCATGCCGAAGAATTATTACACCGTTAATGCGCTGACGTCTGACGGTTAAAATGCAAGTCGTGCATTTCGATATCGGAGGTCGCACTTACCAGAATCGGGCCTCCGTCCTTGCTAGAAGCTGAGACCGTGGCGCCGAACCACTGCAGCGTCTTGTTGTCGATCTGACTTAAACCACCAGTGATATGGTTTTTGACGTAGTTATGCCCTGTAATAAACAAAAATTTTTATACATTACCGATAATTTGTTTATAAAATTACTAGAGTTGTATAAAGCAATCGCTATACGTATCATAGAAATTTAAATTTATACAAGATATAATTGATTCACCGGTGAATTAGCGCGGTTGTAGAAAAATAATTAAAGAAATAATTTGAATTTTATAAAACTCATCAGAGGTAATCGAACGATTTTGAGAATTTGCACATTTATTTTAAATGATAGAAAGCTCAGAAATGCATTTATTTATTTTGTTAGATATACATTTAAGTATATATATATAAATAATATCCTTTGTAAAGAATACGGAAAAACAATTATTCTCAGATTCATTCGGGTTATTCAGAACGGTTAATCAGACAGTGTACCGGTAGTAAGAATTAGTATCTAGTTATCTTGTCAGGCAGTCACTTAACTGGAAGTAACCTAATATGTCGCTGAATGAGATGAAGCGAACACGTTGGAACGGAATAGTATGAAAAGGCAAGGACGAGTCTTACTGACGTCTGCACCTGGTAATCTTACTGTAGGGTTAATCCCGGTCGAACTCAACCTTCATGATATTCATCATATCAAAGGTACCATTTGTGGAAGGTAATTTACTGAAGAATATAAACCAGCCACGCGGTATCAGGCAGACGAGTACAAAATGATCGATTCGTGAATTGCATTTCTTTTTCGGAACCTTATTATCCTTCATCATCATCGAAAACTGATTCCAGTGAAGATACATTGATCCGATACAGAAATTTTATTTATTCGAACGAGGAGAACACGAGCGTGATCATACATCAAAAACGAGAAAGATTCTTTGTTGATTGTTCCGTAATATTCGGAAGAATAAACATTTCTCGCACGTTTTACAAATATGTTCTATCCTGAATAAAATAAACGAAACATAATCTTGATAAATAATTTGACTATTACTTAATGAAAGTAATTCAACAACGCCACGCCACATAAGATCGATGCAATTATCGTTCGATGATCTCGGAGAAGAGCCGCGGACAGGTGTCATAGCGAAGAAGCCTTAAGAGAGATTTTTCTTCATCGATTTTGCGAACGAAACGAACCCGTTAGCCCGTATCAGCTTTAGTCCTTAAAGAGAAGTTGTCTTTCGTTTCCCAACCCTTACCGGATCGTCACGACTGGGCGGATAATGATTCCAGTCTCGAATATCAGAATTAATTTTGTCTAAACCACTCAATAGCTTTATCTTCATAATAACATATACTATGCGTTTAACAAAATGTTGTTCGTACTACAATTCAGTTATAGAGTCAAACTGACACTTCTTTCGATTAAAATTGATTACAAATTAGAATGCACACACTTTATGTAATAATTTGATCACACCTCGTGATCTACATGCTTTTTTATTTCTCATCGATATGGCACTTGCGCGATGATTGGGCAGTGCATTCGTGCAGCCGTGAAGTATTTCCGACCTTCGGAAATTAGTCCTTGAGCAGCACGCGACAAGAAACACCGTACCTTGGCAGAGGTAGGGCTAGGGCAGAAACGGTCTTACGGTTTTCTGTATTAGGTATCGTCGGCTTCTTGCAGGGGAACGGTTCTCAGTATCTCCGGACAGTCCGCTGTGGCACTTCGACACTCGGCAGAGCGTAAGACGAGGAGGAGTTCCTCGAGACGACGTATTCGCTCGAATGGCCGTAGAGTGAGTGACCTCGGAGACCTGGACGAGATCTCTTCCTCGTACGCAGGCAGAATCAGCGATACGCGATCGAGAGGATCGTTTGGCACTTCGACGTGCCGCAGGTGGAGCAGCGCGATACATCGCAAATAAGGATCGAAGGCGAGATCTCGTATAGTCCTGCCTGGATTACGAAGAAACCGAAACGGCCTTCTCAGCCTATAATCGTGATTATATCTCTTCCCCATGTTACTGAATTTAACAAGTGTTTATATTTACACGAGGAGTAAATGATACAGCTAACATAATTCTGTGGGAGTAGAACATAGTAATTAAAAAGTAAAGATAAGGAAATTGGAAGAGAGGAAGAATAGAAATTTTAAAAGTAGTTGCTTTTCTCTCTTCTTGAAGAAACGTTTCAGCGATGTATGAAGGAACGTCTGTGGTTTTCCTGAAGAAATCGCGACTAAAGTTAGACGTTTTGTGTGAATTGCCGATTGTGGCAAATCCTTCGTCGAAGTAATAATAATGTTGTCGTCGAGGCTCCATCGCGAAAACCAGGCAGCGGCTATTTTCGAGAGCGACTCCGTTCGCAAGTTTCATACTGTAAATCCGGACGCTGGTTAAGCCACTACTATTTTAAACCGTGACAGTGTAAACGTCAAAAGAAATACGGACCCGTAAAACGGTCCGTTCTCGAAGAACAAAATGATTTTACGTAACCTCTTTCCTCGATCCCGATATTGAATGTCATTATTTACACAGCGGCAGTTTAGAAGCGCGCTCGTGACGCGTGTAATTCTGAAGAGGCAACTTGTGCAAAGGAAGCAAAACGCGGCCAAAACTATATTAATTTATCAACCTTAAGTAACTACTGGCACGCCGTTAAATATAAACATACATGCGCAAGCGACTTTCTTTCAGTTTTAACATCTACATGACGGGGGGGTGCAAGCTAAAGTTATTCGCGCGAGATCATCAATTATCGCGATTCGAATCCAGCGCGCGTCGTAAAGCAGCCTTGACAATATCGCGAGCGACGATCGCGAGGAAAATCCAGTCTCGCGTGACGAGGCTCCACGCAGCATGCAGAGGGCGAGAAATAATCGAGATGTTTTCGTCATCGCGCGTGCACGAGGAAGTCGCGCCGCGCGCCAATAATCAGCGACACGTTGCTACTGACTACAATCCTAATTGGACAAGATCGAGGCAGGATAGAGGATAGAGGTACGATCGGTCTAATTATCGATCAAAGCGAAATGCGCTCGCTCGCAGGCGTAATGGTAGCGCCGGCGATGGTAGAGGAGGAAATCGACTAATTGGACGTACAACTCGAGGTCTTCTTGTATGCACAGCCGGGCGAGAGAACGTTTCCTCGCGCGACCGAGAAGAACGGAGAAGGCGGAGAGAAAACAAAAGACCAGAGGAAGCTTGGTCCCGCTTCTTACTGCGCGCGGATACGATCCTCGTGCGAACGCAAATCGATGAAACCGAGAATAGGAACAGAAATAGATTTCAAGAAAACAGGTTCGCGGGGATTTCACGCGCGGGTAGCTCGATTCTGTAGGTTTTATTAGTTCAGCTGTTCCGTCCTGTCGTTATTTAGATCTCCGATCTTTAGGGCTGTTAATCGTCTGTAAACTTATCTCACTTGTTTAATTTAATTTACTTTACTTGTTCCGCAAACTCTTCCTCTCGCAGTTGACTGCACCGTTCATCGTGGCGATGTAAGAGATTCAGATACTGAATCGAGCACATGGATTTTAGAATAATTCCGAATTACTCCAGACCCGATGGGTGTACATTGGTTTTCGAAAATTATTCGTACATCACCTTTACACTATAAGAGTATCAAAAATCAAACGTAAAGACTGCTCCTCTTTTTCGGTTGTTTTATGTACTATAGTTATACACCAAACGACTTTTTGATTATCTAATAGAGTACAGGTCAAGAATGACTCAGTCCCCCAAAGGGTACGTCTTCCAAGAGTTAAAGAAGACAGATGCGAAGAAGTGTGATCACATGACATAGAAATATAGGCTATTTTCGGTCTGACTGGAACTTTTTGCCTAATAATTTTTATTGCGTGAATTTATACACATTTCATAGTTCAGTCAATTACGCGCCGATTACTTTTCGAACTTGAAACGCAATATTTTTAGCTTACGCTGGGAATAGTAATATCACGTTGGATTAAATTGATAATCAACTTAATAATACTAATAATACTAATAAGAATCTTAAAACCTGTAAATAACTTATTGCGAAGTGATCACATCTAAGAAATCATCTAAGACCTCAATAGAACGCATACGTTGCAAACAGTATACTTTTTCTCGCGAGATATAGCCACGAGCCATCACGGCTCAACTATCCGCGCGTTCTATCTTCTCGATCATGCGCGAACGCACTGAAAAAGGAAGAATTGTATTACCGCGCGTTTCGATCGCTCCTTTTATGCTGATCCCAATGCGTTGCCGACTGATCCCGTTCGCGCTCCATTTGCCGGATAATATAACGTGAAATCAGGCGGTCGCCGCGCCCGATCGCGTGATTTCCTGCCGATCATGCTCGCGCCCGGCAATCTCGCTTTTCTTTTCGCGCGAACGCATAGACAGCCGGCGCGAGTC
>NJRP01000018.1:253908-267976 GCA_003063835.1 Aphaenogaster floridana | reverse complement strand
TTCAACTATTTTTTTCTCTCAGTGTACAGATTAAATTAAACCGAGATTAAAGTTAATCTACGTTGGTGAAAATGGACACGAGTCGTTATTTCTTCCTTGCGTTAGATCGCCCACGTTTTTTAGTTGACAATCGCCGATCGTGCCGAGAGTGCACGGTCGCGCAAACAGATCGAATGGAAAAAATCGCGCCGCGAAGTAACTCGATAGCCTCCGTATCGCGCGCAATGTTTTCCGAGACGCAGCACGTGCTACGTTGCATCGGCCGCTTTGCATAAGCTTCCTTCGAAATCTGCATAGGCCGCGGCGCGGCGGCTCCTTTAAGCGCCGCGCTGCGTCCGTACGCGCATGAATTAGAGAGTGGCTCCGTCGTCAGGTGTAACTCGAGCCACGGCGGTGAGTATCGGCGTTCCCTGTCCGCGCGATCGTGTCCAGCGTCGCGTGTTGTATTGACTTATATTACAACGGCCGGGACACGCGCGGTACGCGCGCATTCGTAATCCCGTATTTGGCAAAATCGGGACGGCTCCATCCGACGCGAATTGCTCAATGCCGCCGTCCCTACCACGTGGGATCTCGCGCTTTGATCTCATGGAGTGTCTTTCTCTTTCTCTCTCCCTTTTTGTTACGCACGAGGACGAATCCACGCACGCACCTCGTGCGTGCAATGTGACGATCGTCGTCGTATGAACGCCTTCCACGAGGGCGTCGTGCGTGAAATCGCGCTAAAAGTACCGGTACACCACCGAAGATCGGTATCGTCATGCCGCGCCGCTTCGTCCGCAGCGTTATTGTTCGTAAGAGACGGGCCGTTATCTTTTCGAAAACTTGTGTCTCGCGTGAATCTTCTTAACCCTTTACCCGCATGAACTTCTTTTCATGCGCAAAAACGTTTTTCTATGCGCGGATGACGGATGAATTATTTATGCACTGAGAAAAAAAATTTGTTGAAAAACTAAAATATATATTTAGTCCGATACGTTCAACTAAAACATTAGTTGGTTTAACTGAACATTAGTTGAATTAAAAAAAGTATAGTTCATTCATGTCAACCATTAAAATTTTTAAATCAAGAATTAGTTAATTCAACTAATGTTCAGTTAAACCAACCAAGGTTTTAGTTGAACGTATCGGACTAAATATATTTTAGTTTTTCAACAAATTTTTTTTCTCAGTGTGGGAACGGGTGCAGAAAGACATGCGAGGGATGAATGAATTATTTATAATTTTTAAATAAATCAGCGTAGAACTGACAGAAATTTCAGAAAAACTGACAATCTGTTGCTGCAAAAATAATGTAAATAATTAAACATTTTAAACTAATCGATTAATGTAATATTCTTTAACAAAAATGTTTTGTCTGTTCTGCCAATAGGTTGACTGGTTTCAACTAGTTTTAATAAAACAAATCGTTTTTTTTTCATGCGGTCGCGTGCTTACGCGGTATATCATGTCGCACCGAACGTGCGTTTGACTGGATTTAACTTCCGTTACAACTATTACAGCCAAATGGAGACTCGTGTATGGGCATAAAGAATGACGATTGTAATGCAACCTCGGGTTTCAAGCCGGAAATCACGCAACACTTAAGGTCCCTTGCCCTCACCACGAAGGAAAGCGTTTCTTAAACGTCACTGGAAAACATACACGCGATTCGTTTCTCTCCACAAAAAATATACCGATTATGCGTCATTATGATTATTGGAATCATTAACGCTTTTCTAATATTAATTTCTCTCCTACACGCAAATACTCCAATTTTATTATATTCCATTCGTATATTTAGAATTCGTTAGTTGCGGTAATTTTTTTTTTTAACTACGAATAGAACTGATGAGAAGATCATGGGAAGAAATCAAACGTTGCCCACATCAAGTACATAATATCTCTTCTGTGCCTATGACCGAATCAAATCACTAAGTGCCAAGCAAGTCGTATGGGAAACGGAAATGTCTGTAGGGAACGTATTGAGATACGCTACCGTCATGAACGGAATGATAATTTTAAATTTCTATAGTACAAGACTGATAGAAACGTAACTTCACGCCAACAAAAAGTCGGCTGCAGATTCAAAGTCCATTATCATAAAGCTAATTAAAACTGGAAGAAATCATTTAAAACTTTAAAACAGTCAAAAAATTCACGACGATAATTAAGAAAGATTAAAACTATCGTTTTAATTTGCTTTCAATTGTTTCAGTTCTCTCTTGTTCTTCTTTTGTATTTCAATCCATCGTTGAATGTCCGACAGACTTTTGGAGTGAAATTCCGCCGATTAAAGCACGGGGTTCAGCGAACCCGCGCGCGATTCAGCTTCTCCAACAAACGTATATGTTAATGAGCCGGCGCGTGCTAGGAAATTTAAACCAGGCGGAATACGCCTTTTATACGGTGTGCACATGCAGCGCGCAGCGTTATTGCTGAGGATAATAAAAAAAATCAGCATCGCTCGCGGTATCCGATCAGCGCGAAATTTCGCTCCGCTCTGTGCGATACGCATCCCTTCGTTGCGGGTATTTGCGCGTATATGCTAATTAAACTTCACAGCGCATTTCTGATAATTATTTTAGATCCTTATATTCTGCTCATTAAAATTTTCCGCTTCATTAAATGACATAAAGTTCCCTAAGCTACAAATCTTCGTCAATAATTCATCGAATTCTCGAAATAATATTCACAAATTTCATGTTGATCAAATAAACGTTGCATAACATATTTATAGCTGCAGTATGTAGTAATTTTAGAATGAGATATAAATATATTTCGTACAACATTGATTTAATTAGGAGATAGAGGACCACAATCCGTATGGTTGATACGTAGTGATAAATAGAATACCATCTATGAGGGCCAGTCAAGTAGTCTTACAATTTATTATATGTTTATTATTTACTGGCGATTTAGGAAAAATTAAAGTTAATTAGGAGAGATAATAAAACTTGAAAAAACTTAACATTATTTAAAAATATTATTTCGGGCCGAAAAGATCGATAATCACAACAGAAATTGCGCGATAAGATAAAAAAAAAGTCTCAATTACAAATTTGTTTCTGTATTTGAGAAAAATTCTTCGAGCCTCGATTGCGTAAGGTCTTTAAAGACGTACGCAACGTGCGTCGAGGATACGCACGATCAGTCGATGACGTAACGCGAACGGAGGCGTATATCGACGTCGAGCCGGCGCTACTTTATAAGGAGCACCTCCTCACTAACACCATTCGGCCCTCGCTGTGGGCAAACCTGTAATCACCATTCAAAGCGAAATCGCGCGTGTGCGTGAGCCGCGTAATGGTACCGCAATTCCGCGGTAATGTAATCTACGGCCGATCGTGACAGTTTCGCTCTCGGCGTCGCGAATTTGTCACTTTAGACATACGATAAACATGTTTTATCTCGTCTACGTGCCCTCCTCTAAAGGAGAAAAAAATTTGCTTGCCATGTATCTCGTCCGTAAATAAACGCCTGTAAGATATACTTTTCAGACACGCCTGTTTTATGACGCAAAATCGTTTATATGAAATGTACGTGCATCAATGCAAAAATTATAAGATCTCTAATTTTTGTATATCTCGAATAAAGATATAATAACTATTGATTTTTTTATTATTGCGACTCAGTTGATGAAGATATTTCTCTCTCAAAATTAAGAGATTGTTGCATAAAAACAGCATTGCCACACCTTTACTGCACAGAACAGAAAAGTCCATTTTCTCCCACGTTAGCGAAGTCAGATCAATCTCGATCACGAAGCATTATCACGTGGAATAAATGTTCGTAATTTGCATCTATCGTCGCTTAGAGCAACCTTTGAATCTATCAAATGCTCTGTGAATTAAATTCGTTGAGCATTCGATAGATCCAAGGATTTCTCTAAGCGACAATAAATACGATTTACGAATATTTGCCGTTTAATTTTAATTGATGATATTGAAGCAACATGCAGTCGCCGAAAATTTTTGTCTTCTTCAGGTAACGAAAACAACCACAGTTATAAACCATAAATGACCATACGAATGGCAGATCTTGTGAAATACATGAAAGGTTCCTCGCATTAGTCACACTCGGGCATGTGCAAAATGCCAATTCATGTTTTGCAATTCTCATTATCGAGCAGCTGTGCTCACTTATTTTTTCCCAATATTATTCGAGATTCGCATTTCGAATTCCGCGGCGAAAGATTTGCAAATCACATTTAAAAGTCCTTTTAAAAATGATGCGCAGAGTATCACATTAAGAAACTGGTTAAGTCAGATAATTTTTTTCATAATTTGTTTCGATACAGGGAATAATTACGAAACGACCGAAGGGAATTAAGATCAAGCTGCATTAATCTCATTAATTAGCATGTAGTTAATCGTCGTTTTATCCCGGGTCGTGATACAATGACCCACTTCTATCGAGGCGACACTATTGTTAACACGGTTATGTAACCATACCATTGCCGAGATTGCCCGGTCGTTTATCTGGTTTGTCGAGTGCTCAGTCGACGGAACACCCAAATTGCATGTAAATTAATCTTTCGTGGAGAATAATTCGTCGAGAATTATAATACGACATTTACGGAATCAGTATTAAATATCGATAAATTATTACCAATGTATTGATTGCTTTTAATCAATTAGAAAAATGATCGAAAGACAAATTTCTAGCAACGTCGAGAAGTATCAAAGACTTCGCATTGAAAGGCCTTAAAAAAGTGTCCACTTTAAAAGAGTACTCTTCGAGTGAAAATTATGCTCCGAAGAAACAAAAAAAATTGTCAGAGGAACTATAAATCTCCCGAATGAGACCTGCAAAATGTTTTTCCATCGATTAGGCGGGTCCGACGGATCTCTTTCGTGAACTTCGATGGAAGAGGAAACATATGTCAAACGTACTTACAAGGAACAATGCAGTTACGAGGGAGTGACACGTTGACGTACCGTAGCCATATGGCGAGCAGAACTGACCGCGCGTGTTGTATATCCACATTTACCATCCCGTCGAGAGGGAAACTGTCGACGGACATGTGAAGTTTTTGGAAATGATGTATTTTTGTCTTAAATATCAAACATCTGTCATGTTTCATGCTATTGTTACACGGAAAAAGTGTGGAGTGTAATTGACGTTCGGAAAATTCGACTTATTTTTTTAAAACTAATAAGTTAATTTGAAAATCTTAATTTTTTTAAAAACCTTTTTTTTAACTCTTGTATTCGAAGCAGGTGACGAAATTAAGCGATATATTTTAACTGTTCTTTTTTGTTGCATTGTAATTTATAATTGATATGTGAGAGACAATGATCAAAGTGATTTACTTAACCCTCCGACTGAATACGTTTTTTCGACACCTTTCCACTGAATACATGGGTCTTTTGCGTCCGACGCTATTTTCCTTACTTTAAAATAATCTAAAAAAATTCATGAACCATCTGTCTACATTGTAGTTAATGATATTTCATAGTCATTTTGATAAAAATTATTTATTAAATATTTTATTTTTAATGAATTCTGAACACTATAATGAACCACGTATTCAGGCGGAAGGTTAAAATTAAAGTGTCGTAGTTCTCGGTGATAACTTCATCGCCTCTTTCGGGTAATGAGATTTGATGTTTACGATTGCTTGAAGACTATGTTACATCCCCGGTGAGAGATTGCAAACTCATTTCGCGTAATCACATATCCATTACGTTAATCGTGAGTTATTACACGTGACACGTCCGCGAGTGTAGTCACATTTGCGATTCCGACTGAATCATGAATCACTCTCGGTAGCGTAACGTGACACCGACACGTCTCGTACCGACCCACCAATTCGAATTACCACCAAGCGACCAAGGTATCACCTTGCGAGAGACACCCCATGCTGTCCGTGGAACTATATACATTCAAGTCGAGGGGTTACGAATTTAATGCGTTACGGCGAGATGATCCTCGCGTGCCGTCGCGATATAACCGTCCGTACCCCGTACGCGTGTGTGCGTGTTGCACGCGTGCAGCCAGGTAAAGGTAACAGGCCTCGAGGTCTGCCGGCTCTCTCGTCTGCATAATGACATGGTCTGAGCTTTGGGCACGTGCCTCACGCGATCCTCATTACCTTCTGCTTCTCTTCCCTCCCTCGGTCTCTCTCTTTCCTTCTTGAATCCGTACCCTCATCGTCCGTTCTGATTTTCGGAGGCGAAAAAGAATTGAACGACCTTGCGGCTGCATAAAACGAATCCTCGCCTTTCATTGTAACGTTGCAGTATGAAAGAACGAAGGTCTGTTCTTTATAGCTGAACTGGCTGCACTAGTTCAGAGTTTATCTTTTTTATTCCACATTGAAAGAAAAAAGATCAACACTGAACTAGTGCAACCAATTTAGGAATAGGAAACAAACCTCGAGGCTGCCGCGAGCAATAATTATCGAGATATGGATTTCATGAAAATTGATTATTTCCTGGAACATTTATTTGCACGATGAAATTAAGACGAGTGGTGAAAGAAATGATATTAGAAGCTGATATAAAATTTATATTTTCAGATTCGTTCGGCAGTCACTACGGAATATTGAAGAACGGTAATTCTCATTCATCAATCTGCATCTATATTGATGTCTGACGCTTATCGCGGATTAATAATTCAAGGTGTGGTAGGTATGCGTTGGTGGGCGTCGGGCAAAATAAGGTGAACCATAGATGGTGAATAAGAGGAGACGATGAACGGCGGTAAAAGTTAAAACACGCGACCTGCACTACACGTATTTTATATACCTGAATTTTTTGTGATAAAAGCGACAAAAGCAATACACCTGCGAGAAATTTGCCATCTTATAAAATATAATTATATGACTCCTCTTAGCTCCTCCATAGTTGACGTAAATTAATTCGATGTCGCACGGTAATATAAAGCGAAAGGCCGTTGTAACACCTTACACTGAGAGAAAAATTTGTGACTATAATTAAATTGTAAATAATTATGGTTAGGTGCACCATTTTTATAGTTATTACTGCTATAATGTTAGTAATAATAACAAAAAAATAGTTACAAATACTTTAACTTAAATACTTAAATAATTTAAATAATTTAAATAATTTAACTATAATTATTATAAAAATTTATCACATATGTTTATTACTACTGGCGATTTAGAAAATTAAATTTAAAGTATAATTATTATAGTTAAAAAAGGTTCCAACTATAATAATTAATAATAATTAACTATAATAATTATAGTTAAGTGATGGTTTTTGTAACTATTTTTTTGTTATTATTACTAACATCATAGCAGTAACAACTATAAAAATGGTGCACCTAACCATAATTATTTACAATTTAATTATAGTCATGAATATCATAAATTTTTCTCTCAGTGTACGAAAAACAGGCTCATGCCTGTTTTTTATGCACTTTCGCCATTCCGCGGTTTTTTACGATAGCGACGATTTCGCGCGTTCCATAATTCATCCGGGAGGTTGTGACACCGACGATCGCTTTGTAAGCCGCCGCTTTAAATCTCCGCTTACGAGAATCGACAACGAGAGGTGCTCGCACAATCATCGTGCATCGCGGTGCTTCGCTGTGCCACAAACGGCGAACTTTCGCGGCGTCCGAAGTTATAGCTATAGGTGTACGGTGTATAACCGCGCGCTGGTGGATGGGATACGATGCGAATAAATTAATCGAGAGGAATGCGAAAAAAAAATACGGTGACGCTCGGTTCGATTCTCGACTTTCATTTCGCCCAACCGGAAGCGACGAGGAAATTGAATCCTCATTTCCTCCTCTGTTCCGACACGCGTCGTAAGCACCGCGCTTTTTATGCGGACGAACGTAACGCCATGCGCGAACAACGCTCGTTGAATGAACTGGCCTGTGACGCATACAGGGGATTGGAAGTCAACATTGAGAAGGAGCAACGTTGATTGCTGTTATCTTCGTGCAATCGTAGAAAATATAAGCTTACGTAATAATATCTATAAGAGAGCACTCATGTCTCATCATACGGCGATTTTCTCTCTTTCAGATCAGGAAAAATACTTAATATTTATTTCGCAATAAATTTCTTTACAGTTTTTCGGGATGGGATGGGGAGGGGGGATCTTACAGATGCTTGTAAGCATCATTATCATTTACTACGTTTACGCGATGCGTTACTTCTGTAGTAACTTACTCAAATTATCGTAACTTACGATAATTTGAGTAAGTTACTACAGAAGTAACACTCGCGTAAACGTAGTAATTGTAATATTACTTTTCTGGTTTCAAGAACTGCGTTTTAAGTCCGAAAGTAACAGCGCGTAGTTTAAAAGAACTAGAAAAATCACACATAAAATATTAATGAGCACTAAGATCTGCTATGATCGTATTTGGCCGTTCTCGATTTTAATTGAAAATACTTAATATTCTTCTTATGCATATCCATTAATGGATGTTTGCGACCACCATGCATGCTCCATGGTGACTGTCTTGGCAAAGGTACTCTCAGTGGTTTGCCGTTGCCTTCCGAGAGGTGGTGATCAATTAAAAATATGATGTTCTGGATGGATTTGAACCTGGATCTTTGACACAAAAAGCAGACGCGCAACTCTTACGCCACGATCACCACTAATGGGTGATGTGGCGCCAATAGGATCCTCTCTTTAGTTTCGTAATATCTAATATTTTCTCCAGTTTCACGATATCTAATATTCTCGTACACAGCGTCGTCTTGCGCAGAAATGGAGCTCACTGCGATTCGTCATTAACCGTGTCGTGTGCTTATCACGTGGAAGCGGCCGATGATAAGAAGACTACGCTTCCCGCAATATCAACGCGAAGCGTTTTGCACGATAGAGACTTACAAAGGAGAGTCAATTTCAATCTCTCTCCGAAGAAATGGTCCAGCGATATCTTCGCTCCGTTGTGTTGTGACGAGTGTCAATTAGCGATTTCAATCATCCGACCGAACAATGGGATCGAGCAGCATTGATTCCGTCATTTCGTTCTGAATAGCGATTATCGGCATGTTTACTCTGCTCATTCGAGACGTCGCGTCATGAAATCATTTACATGCATTTCATGCACGTCACCGCTGATATATACATTTGCGATGCCTTTAAGCAGTAAGATCGATCAACGATCGCTAATCGAGATACTTCAGGAACAACATCGCGAATAAAGCACTTGTTTTTAATGCTTTTAATTCTCTGTTAACTTCTTGGAAAACAATTGCTATTTGCGTTTACGTTGCATAAAACATATGTTTAAATACTAAGTATTTATAAAATTGAAAGATTTTTCTCTCGCGAAGTCCGTTCCGTTAATTTATTAAAGCGTTGTTTTTCGTTTGAATTCGTATTGTAATGTCTCGCCTTACAAGGTATAAATGGTGTTATACGAACTTTATACAAATATCTGAACTTCCTGCAAGTTGTTCAAGAAATAGTGTGCAATTTACATATATCGTACATAATTAAATAACTTATCATTATCGTGCAGCTTCGTTGCAGTAATTGAAGTAACCTTCTAACCGAGGCGTTAATTTGATCGGTAATAAGCGACGGTAGAAACGGCCACCGATATCGCCATTCCTGACATTTCGCCTTGAACGCTCACGACTGCTTATCGACGTTCGCTCCGTGACTTCGTGTGACGTCGTGTGAAGCGATTTCTATATTTAGTACGCGGCTCGGTCGACGAGCAGGTTTCCGCGTATACGATCGGCAAATTCGGGAAATGGACGAGTCATCGGTGCATGCGCCCGGGAGACGCGACGCGCGTGACTCGATCTTCCCATTTGTTCCTCTTAAACGCGGTCGTGACTGAATTCGCCTCTTAAAGACACGATCGTCGATGCGATCGCGCAATGAATCACACAATACGTGTTCTGCTATATACGCTGACATTTATACACCTTACTCTCGACGGGCCTCCTCGTGGCTGTCTTCGAGATGCATCCGTGCCCGGAGCAGAGTTAGGTTGCGCAGGCATATTAAATTTAAGCGCCGATAAATCAACGAACGATTTCGAGAGTCCTCCATCACTCCGAAGGAGCGCGGGGAATTAACGGGCGTGAAATTATACGCGCAGCTGATTGTGATAAAAAGGATTAGGTGATTCTTACACGGATCGCACGCGGGGCTGCGTCCGAGTTTCAATTTCCCGGCGAGATTTACGCGGCAGCGCCCGTGCCCCTCGCGCCGTACGCGAGCGCGATTGTAATCGCATTACACTCTTTTTTTATGAATGGTAAACGAGACCCGGGATTACACATGAATATATGTACGACCGGGTAGATATATGGCCGAGATTACCGCCGCCGGGTGGTAATGGCACATTGTGCGCACTCCTCTTAGAGCGCTCGTATAGATATCAGGTGGCGTCTCGGATGCGAGATGCGCGCTGCTCCCAATCGTATGCATGAGACCGCAACGGGAGGCCGGGATCTCAATTCAGTCTTCCCTCCGAAACAAGATTTTCTCAGAGTTCGCGCTCACTCCTCACCGTCCATGGGCGTCCGCAGGGGAGGGCGCAAGAGGGGGCATTTGCCCCCCCTGGAATCAGCAAAAAATTAAGCAATTGCTCTCCCTTTGAATAAAGGAAAGATAAAGTTGTGCTAACTTTGCCGATCTTTGCCCTAATTCATAGAATTATAATTTCAAAAGGTGTATAAATTTCAAATTATAAGTATTCTAATTCTGGAAGTAATATTTTGAATCATGCCCCCCTTGGAAAAAATCCTGCGGACGCCCTTGTCACCGTCCGTATGGGCCGCACTATGTATATCACTTCTCGGATACCGTCGCTAACGTTGAGCGAGGGAAGGAACAGATTTTATAATTCGTCCGGACGTTGCTGATGCAAAGCACGTTCTTTCAACCCCCGGGTCATTGAAGAAGCCCGTGGAAAGGACGACGTTACGGATCGTAGTAGATCGAACGCGCAGATTACGAAGATATTAATCGGAGCGGCACGGGTGTGATGAACCGCCCACGCAACATATGCAGTCACATCGGTGACCTAAAGCCTGTGTCATACTACGCATTGGAGATTGCGGATTGCAAATTGGAGACTAGAATTCGACCACTAAAATAATTTTAATTTTCATTCTCTTTGTTCTAATTAGTCGAATTCTAATCGGAGGGGTGCGGGTGTAATGAGTCGCCCATTCAACATGCAGTCACATTGGTGACCTAAAGCCTGTGTCATACTACACTGCAAATCCAAGCGTATTATTTTTACACGCGTAAACATCTAAAAATGACACATTTGACTGAAGCTCTTTCCACATCTTCCTTGCCGTTTTAAGTTACGTCATTTAACGTTTAAGGGTATTAAATTAAAAATTAATAAGTTCAATCGTGTTAAATGACATGATTTAAAACGGCAAGAAATGTGTAAGAAGAGCTTCAGCTAAAATAACACGCTTGGATTTGCAGTGTACGCATTGGAGATTACGGATTGCGAATTGGAGATCAGAATTTGACTAATCAGATAGTTTTTATCTTTATTTTCTTTGTTCTAATTAGTCGAATTCTAATCGGAGCGGTGCGGGTGTGATGAGTCGCCCACCCAACATGCAGTCACATCGGTGACCTAAAGCCTGTGTTATACTACGCATTGGAGATTGCGAATTGCAAATTGGAGATTAGAATTCGATCACTCAAATAATTTTAATCTCCATTCTCTTCGTTCTGATTAGTCGAATTCTAATCTTCAACTCGCAATCCTCAATCTCCAATGAGTAGTGTGACACAGGCATTACGTCCTGCATCAAAGTGTCTCATGAACGAATGGATCCTACCTGATCGTATTACTGCGCCTAGATCCACATACATCCGGTGAAGCTGAATTCGCGAAGAAGCGCGAGAAAACGAGAAAAGAGTCCATTATTTTAATTCTAATCTTCAATTTGTAATCCTCTATCTCCAATGAGTAGTGTGGCACAGGCATTACGTCCTGCATCGAAGTGTCTCATGAACGAATAGATCGTACCTGATCAGATTATCGCCTAGATCCACGTACATCCGGTGAGGCTGAATTCGCGAAGAAAACGAGAAAAGAGTATTTTCTCCCGTATACGAGCGACGCGAGCGGATAAGCGAGACTCAAATCTGTCCCGATCCAATTATGGCTCACACGCGCTCCGTTTCTGCAAAATACGGGAGAGAGACGCTCGTAATTTTAGATCCCGAGTTAAAAACGTGATATCGGATATCCGCGCGCGCGAGCGACGGAAATCGATCGCGCCGAATGATCGAGAGGAGGTGGGCGTACAAAACAAATGCCGCCGGGTCCCGTGTTCTATTCCGGGGATTGATGGCAATCGGGCGCTTTAATCCCCGTGAACGGCGGAATTAACGAGCGCGCGAACGCGAGCGCTCGTAAAGCTCGCACCGACCTGGCCTAAATATAAGCGCCCACGAGAGAAACTTCCCGTAAGGCCTCGTCTGTAATCCGGACTTCCTGCGCGGCCTTCCTCACGCCGACGTTTCCCATCCTTGTTGCTAACGTGACGACGTTCCGTCATTTGTTAAGTAACATTTTGGTATAAACGCCTTCCTCATTTCCCTCGGAAACAATAATGATCTTTTTAGGTACGTAATAAGGTCTAAAAGTTTCCGGCCTAAAGATATAAAAAAAATAGTAAAATAAAACAATAATTTTTATTTTTCAATATAATCACCCTACATTTCAATATATTTTTTTAGAATGATAAATTAATTTTTTTATACCACTAAAAAATATTCTAAATTTTTGTCCTCATGGTTTAACACTGCAAAGATTACTTCTTCGTCACTGGTAATTTTTTCCGCGCAAATTGAACTTTAATTTTGAAAATAAAAAATAATTTTCATAAGTCTCAAACTATTTTAAAAATAAAAAATTAAAATATTTTTTTAGTGGTATAAAAAAATTAATTCATCGTTCTTAAAAAATGTATTGAAGAGTAATTATGCTAAAAAATAAAAATGTTTGTTTTATTTTAACCAAATATATCTAGATTATTCTTTTAATAATGTAAATATTTGTTCCAATCATAATACAATTGAATGAACTATTTATGTTTGTGGCAGTCCGTGACGTAGACGTTTAATTGAAGCAACAGCATTTTTTTTTTTAGTGTACAATCGAACAATATATACTGAAAGAGAAAGGCTTGGTTATAAAAATCCAAGCAAGTTAATGTTACCAAGCATCTTGGTGAAATAGTTTCAATTAAACGTATAATAGTATTACATAATTTAGTTGGCTCAACTAAACAAAATTTGCTCTTTTATAATTATTACAAATGTTTATAATTATTATACAAAATGTTTTGTTATTATTATAATTGGTAATAATAATCAAATACTTCAAAAAAAGTAATTACTAAATGCATCTCACAAGTTTACCAAGAATTTTTTTTTCAGTGTACTAGGTTGAATTTTTAATAGCGTTGGATTTCCCTTTGGAAATGATTTTTTCGATCACCGAGGGGAACATTGTACTGTGGGAATATAAGCGTGCCCATTTCACGGCTGATCGCCAATCGCTCGCGAATAGTGCAGGCCGCCCTCGAACGCAACGTTCCATTGTGTCGCCGTTGACGTTGGTTGATTTTCCCGCGGATCTGACGATGCGGGCGGCGCTATTAGCCGCGTTTCCCCGTTTCGCCGATATTATTTATAATCGTCGTCGACGTGCGGGAGCCGAAGCAGAAACGTTTATTCGTGGCCCGTCGCGAGCGTGAGTCACGAAATTCGAGAACGAGCACGCTCACCGTTCCGCGCGCCAGATCGCGACGGGAGAAGAGTCGTGGCGCGTCTCTAGGGGTTGCGACCGTCCCTACCGGAGTCCCTGAAGCGTACTTATCGGTGATGAACGGAGGATTATCGCTAGTTATTAAAGCCCGAGATGAAACACGAGATAAAAGCCCTTATTCCACTGGGTGATATCTCGAACGAGGGGCGCCGTTCCGACTTGCAATGCGCACGACTGACGACATTTATTTCGTAACGAGAAAGAATATAAAAGCGTCGAAATTAAAGCTGCTAAGAAGCGTCTCGTTGAAGACGCAAAGATTAATCGCAAAGATTTTTAACATTTTTGATTCGTAAATAAATGTTCTCTACAAAATGCGTACACT
>NJRP01000018.1:138770-219423 GCA_003063835.1 Aphaenogaster floridana | reverse complement strand
CCGACAGGAACCTGTTCGTTCTCCGCCGCCGCCAGCCGCCGCTCTCTGCACCTCACGGCTCACACGCGTCGCAGCGTGACGTCGGCAGCGAGCGGCAACCTCCCCCCTCCGTCCCGTCCCGCGCCGCGCCGTCGTCCCGGCGACCGGGCGCGCTCTGGCGTCGGAGTACTCGGAGTAGTCGGAGTTGCGTCGGACAATGACGCTCGCCATCTTGTCCAGTGTCCGTCGAACGCGTCGCGCGTCGGGGTGTCGCCGCCGCGGGGTTGTTCGCTGAACGCGAGCGATTTAATCTGAGACGGTGCGGCGGTGATAACGCACACGCGCGAGAGCCGCGCGGCTCGTGCGGGCGCTGCTCCGGACTCCCCCGAGAGACCGGGTGTAATATGTATTGCGTGTCCTCGGTGTCCTTCCGTTCCGTGCCTGTGGCGACGACGAAGACTTTCCGCGCGGCGAGGAGCCGACTCCCGGTGAGCGCTCGCGGTGAGCCGCTACGACGGTGGACGTAGCGTCGCGACGGCGCTGTCGGAAGAGGAAGAGAGAAAAAAAAGGAGAAAAAAAGGGACAAAGGAGCGAAGGCGCCGACGGAGCCGGGGGAGCGTGGATGGCGACGACGGCGGCGACTCCAGTAGCGACCGTTTCTGTCGTCGCGACGACGGCGAGCGGCGTTCAGGTGAGCGTCAAGAGGGTAGCGCGTCGCTCTCTGATCGATAACGCGCGCGCGCGCGCGCGCGCTCTCCCGCGTCTCTCTTCCCGTTTCTCCATACTTCCCGTTTCCTCTCCCGCGTAGGAGGAAGCGCGAGCGCGCGCTCATCCCCCGTCACCCGGGGAGCTTTCGCGCCGCGCGCGGCGTCCGTATGGCGACGACGGCGAGCATCGGAGTCGGGACGGACTCGCTCGGTCGCCCGCTTGCTCGCGCTTGTGCAAACTTGAGAAAAGTGAAAGCTCACCTTGCCCGCCGCGATCGAGGCGATCGCCGCTACGAAGGACCGTTTTCTGGCTACGCTTTCGCGTCCGCCGCATCGCCAGGACGACGGGACGTGTTTACTCTTCCGGGGAGATCAGCGGGAGAATGGAGACACGCGGGGAATGAACCCTTCGCTGCGCATCGATATTGAGAAATTTTCACGGGTATCAATATCTTCATTGCCGTCACGGTTTTTGCGCGTCGGTTTCTCACGGCTTTCCGATAATATCTCAAAATTTCAGACAGGTGGATTATTTTTGTATACACGGAAAGAACGATTTTGCTGAAGTATCTAAAAATTTGGCCAGGTACACGGAGAAAATTTGATTTTAACAATTACTATGTATGGCAGTAGCCGTGGACCATTGCTGGGATTATAAAAATTTTTACTATGTTATATTAATAATTATTAAACTCATTAGTGAAAAACATAGTAAAAATTTTTATAATTCCAGCAATGATCCACGGCTACTGCTATACATAGTCATTTTTAATATAAATTTTTCTCCGTGTACAGATCTGAAAATAATTGTGTTGGATTATTTAGAATAATTATATAGGACGCTCAAGCATAATCATAATGCTGCAAAAGGTTTTGACATCCTAGCAAACAGCTTGAGCGTTCTACATAATTATTTTGGATGGTGCAACATAATTATTTTCTGATCTGTATCTGACTAAATTTGTAGATACTTCAGCAAAAAACCGTCCGTTTTCTGGCTACGCTTTCACATTCGCCGCATCGCCAGGACGACGTGATGTTTACTCTTCCGGGGAGATCAGCAGGAGAATGGAGACACGCAGGGAATGAACCTTACTGCGCATCAATAATGAAAAGTTTTCACGGGTATCAATATCTTCGTTGCCGTCACGGTTTTTGCGCGTCGGTTTCTCACAGCTTTCCGATAATATCTCAAAATTTTAAAAAGGTGGATTATTTTTATGTACACGGGAAGAACGATTTTGTTGTATTTTGGAGTATCTAAAAATTTAGCCAGATACAGATCTGAAAATACAATAAAATAATAAAATAATAAAAATAATGATAATAAAAAAATAATAAAAAAAAATTAATTACGCTCAAGTAATGCTGCAAAAGGTTTTGACATCCTAGCAAACAGCTGAGCGTCGTACATAATTATTTTGCGTGGTCCAACATAATTACTTTCTGATCTGTAAGAAGATTAACCCAAATGGGGTTAACAATGTATAACAATTGAGTGGTGGTCGTGGCGTAAGAGTTGCGCATCTGCTTTCTGTGCCAAAGATCCAGGTTCAAATCCACCCAGAACATATCATATTTTTAATTGATCATCACCTCTCGGAAGGCAATGGCAAACCACTGAGAGTACCCTTTACCAAGACAGTCACCATGGAGACCATGGTGGAAAAGATGAACGGTACAATCGGCCGTTTAAGACGTTCATTTCGACGTCTATAAGTACTTCACACTGAAAAGAATATATACCATGTTTCCTGTTCGTTGAGGTCGTATTTGACATAAATAACTCGAGTTCTTATATATGGCCAATACTACTTCTACGAATGGTTACATGGAATATATTTTTAATTAAGAACAACGAATAGAGGATTAAAGCTATTTTCGGATCTTCAGGGGGATCCAGGTTCGAACCCTGGCTGAGGTGAATTTTTCGCAATAAGTTCTTTACAGCGTTTTAAGATTCTTATTCGAAAATTCGAAAATAGTTTGAATCACCTATTCGATGTTTTGTTAAAACGGTTTTTTAATCGGGTCTGTATGACTAAATTTTTAGATACTTCAGCAAAACCGTTCTTTCCGTGTATGAAATTTTCATTATAGATATGATCTTTTTTAACAACAAAATGGCATTTGTGATGTTTTGACTGAAAGAGTTAGGACCTATCCAGATAAGCATATAGCCGCATATGACTAGATGCACAGAAAAAATTATCCAATCACATGTCTAGCATAAAGACGTGCTTCCTTTTATTAGACATATGATTGGATAATTTTTTCTATGCACACGATTATGCGGTTATGCAAGTTTGTCTGGATAGGGTCAAAGTGCGTAAGCGTAGCGCGGAAGCGCCTCGTTCGCTGAAATGTTCGCCAATATTCTGCCAAACAATATTGTGACTTATAATTCCGAGCGTTCCGTTCGTGAGCCATTTGTATGCTAAACGCTTGTACGCTTTTATGTCAATTTGTGTGCGGTGACCTTTGGTGCTCACTAGTGCGTGCTCCGATCCGCTGGAGGTGCACGGAGTGCAATTAAAACAGGATTTATAGCGATGTAAATAGACGATGCGTTGTCCTCGTCGCGGCGAAGAAAGATAAGTTAGACCGAATAAATTAGATTTTCACGGAAGACAATTCCAATCGTTTGCTTTTGGGTGCCAGGGATAATTCGAATTAAAACTGAGAGATGCCTCTTTGCACCTCTTTTCATAAGAATTCGATTTTTATCTTGATTCGTAGCTCTTGGTTTAACCGATTTCTTTTTCTTTTGAAGTCCTGTCTTGTTGTAAAACGCAATAAAAATACTTTCTTGCGTTGCGCAAACATATACGTTTATAATTTTACAAGATCCAAGTTTTTAACGTAATATTCAAAAGACTTTGTTACTTCATGATGAACCGTTATAACATAAATGTTCTCTATTTTTTAAATAAAATGTTACAGTTTGGTTGACAGTTAAATCCACGTTTTTAGATTTAGATTGTGCTCCTCGTAACTATTTCTCTGATCTCATCTATACTCTGTTTCTTTACGTAATACGAGTCGGATTTAATACGCCGATCAACCCTTTCACCACTGCGGGGATAATCGTTCCAGCGATTTAAGATTTAAGCGACGGCGCAACGAATATCAAATTCTTAAGAGATTATGTGCTATTAATATACATCCCAACCGTTCATTCCGATATAAGTAGAATTATAGTAATAGTATAATTTATATATAAATCATAGACCAGGAAAACATTTTATTATGCATTACCAGAATGTCCTGTTCTGGTAGAAATCTATAATCTTCCTAGGATTACGTCATAAAAAGAAATATGAGGACATGAAGTTTAAACGTAGGATAAAAATTGATGAATAAAAAATGCATTTTTTTACTATATACTAAAAAGAATTGATCTTACACTAAAGAAAAGATTAAGGAATATTAAGGGATATTGTGTCGTTGCATTTAATGCCAGTATGAGTTTCAAAACGGAGCACTGATATTAAATTCAACGATAAGATTAAATCACTAATTATCTTTAATCCGAGTGTGATACACATATTGACGATCTTTGACAAAGTACGTCTAGATTGATTTAGTCGGCGAGACCTGAGAATTGAAATCTTGATTACGAGATAAAGTTATTATTAAACACACAAACGGTATTTTATACAATTGCGTATGTAATAAATAACACAATTAGAAAGAACATTCTCACAGTATAACAACATTGCAAAACTGATTTTAATAGAACGACCGACGCTCTACTTTCTATATTAAATCAGAAAAATAGAGTGTTAACTCTGTTACAAGAAACCACTCGACTGCATTAATGCGAAGCTTCGAAGAAACGTTAACGTTGTCAATAATACCAAAAACCGCGTCATTATCGTCGATCTTTTTTATACATTAGAAGTTTTATTTCGGAAATAATAAACTAATATACTCGAGATATACATAGTAAATCTTAATGCTATTAATAGCCACCATGTATATATATATATATACATCGTTACCGATATATATATATGACTATCACACAGACAGTTCTTTACACAATTCTACAAACACAATTCTATGATAAATATATAGCAAGAAGGAGCTGTGAGAAATGCCTCGGTAACGATTTAGTATTCAGGGTTACAAATGGATCGGTTCGTTGGAGGTGATTAGCCGCGGGGCACCGTGGACAGCGTTGCAATCACTGGCCATTATCGGGTGGTGATTTCAATGCCAGGATGCGCGGCGGCAGAAGCGTGCGTAAATTTATCCTTTAAAGAGATCCGGCCGATACGATTCATGTATTTATTTACGAGACTCCAAGGGGCGGCTTCATTCATACATGGCGACTTCGTGCGATCGATATTATACGCGAGACAAACACGATAGAATCTTCGAATATGCTCGAGTATATATTTTTAGAGTGTACCTCCATTTTCTTTCTATTTATATACGGATTTGAGGCGTTTCACAGCACAACTACATAATTATATAATTGTAAGATCCATATTTAGAACTTTTCGATCGATCAACTTCCTCGTTTATTTTATTGTCAACTAGCTAGGAAATCAAATATTTGGGACTATAGAAATTCGAGAAGTCAAATCAATGTAATTTTTTTTATATCACATGGAGCAATTAAAAAGTTTTGATATGTTTCTAATTTCTCAAAACGGAAATGTCTCAAACTTTCTTTGTAACATAAAGTTATTGTTCTATTTTTTGTAAAAAAATATAAATAGTAATGTCTTGTTAAATACTTATATTTAATTTCATAAATTTACATTTAATTTAAATTTATTTTAAACTTATTTTCTATTAGAGCTGAAAAAACATAGTATGTAGAAGAGATATAATAAGAAAGAAATACAAATATAATAGGAAAGATGAGATATAATAATTATTTTTTATATAAAATATCCAAGTCGAGTTTTTTTTCGAGACATTCTTTTAAAAACAAAGATTTAGAGAAAGATCGCTTTCTGGAATTGATTCCAGGCTGCATAACAACGTCGAAAAGTCATTCAACGAAACTAACATAAGTATGCGAAACTTCTGATCAAGATCAGGTTCTACGCACAAAAGGAAATAGACTGTAATTAACATCGTAAAAGAGCTAAATAAGAACTTGCTTGATCGATCAAGAACCCTGGTTACGAACTGGTATATGAGCAGTTCGTTCGCGTGAATGACGCATGAGAATGGCTTCGGCGGGCACCGTTCGCGCTCGCGGCGTTACACCTATTTCACGACGTTGGAAATGGATTTTCATTTTCTCTACCCTCGTCATTTTCGTCCCTGAGGGACTCTACACTCGTGCCGTGACGATCCCTGTAGACTTGCTCTTGTGTGCGTCCATTGGCACACGCGATGTTTGCGCGCTTCTACGCGCCGCAGTGTCTCCCAATGATTTTCACGTCGTGGTATTCGTAAAAAGTCATAATATTTGTGCGGTAGACTGTGGGGCAGACTTGAGGAAATGTATCCGGGATGTCTATGCCGGGCCATAAAGAACTTCGTTACATTTGTTTTATACAGGGTGTCGCCAGCGCAGCGTGCGATCATCTTTGTCTCACAGATTCTTCGGTCCCATCTTTGAGTAAATTCTTCTTAACAAAAATATTTGGGAAAACTATCATTTGTCGTTTTCAATTTTTCAAGTCAAATAATCTTTTCTTTCAATCTTTAAACCGTTAAAAAAAATATTCTTGAAATTAAATAAAGGACATGCTTTCCTTAATTGTTTGCATTTCTGACGTTTAGCTTCCAAGAAGCAGACGTGAACCTCGCCGAACACACCTGTTGGAAAACTATTCTATTTTACTTTTAGTCAAATCGTCCTAATCTTTCGGAGCAGGTAGTCAGTGATTCTCAAAATAGAACCACGTGAAACTGTGAATTACGGTAATTTTCAAGAAGTTCAATATGGTATTTTTTTACCAACTTATTATCATCGTTTTATGAGCGATGAATTAACAAATTACTACGTCGTAGTTAATTATTAAAATATAAAATTTATACAGACGCGAGAAATAAACCGAGATATTCCCGATCTTTATTGCTTTTTTTTATAAAAGTACAATAGGATATATATTATAGACAAGTCATGTGTATAGTAAACTGACATATGCGATACCACTATTCGCTGCTATTTCTGTCAGATGGCCGTATGTGAGTTATATCTGATCGAGGTCGCAATTTACGAGCACACAGGGTGCATAGAATTAGAACGGAGAGGGTGTACACCCCTCTCATTAAAATTCATGTTCCTCAGACAAAATTGGCAACCCTTCGGAGTATAACCAGGCTGTTTATTCTCTCGGAACAGTAACGGTATCTTCACGCAGCTTCAAAAATTCCTTTTCATTCTAAAAATTTCATGAAACTTTTATTTAATATTTTTATTTGAAATATTCGCGATTTGATTCTAAAAGAGATCACTGTCGTAATTTGAACGAATGAAATTGTATATTAAGGAGATATATTTTTGTCTATATATAAATATATATGTAAAATAATACAATTATTAATACAATATATTTAACATAATATAACTAATAATACAATTAATACAATTAATATTATATTATTATTAATAAAATATAATTATATCCTGAAGAATTGCTAATTTTGTCTGAGACATAAATTTTTATTACACACAACATAAAATTTGACACTCTTGTAAAAAGAATACTTATGTATTTAAATAATTTAATTAACGTTGGGCGAATAATGTAATAACTAAATAATTTAGAAAGAATAAATGAAGTTTCTATATTTTCGAGGGTGATATTGAAAACGGATATTCGCATGCGCGTGCTAGAGCGGTTTCAGGGGTTGCCAGGTTCAAGTAACTTGGAACTTGGCAAGACTTCGATCCAGGTGCGCAGGATTAATCGAGGGCACACCTACGCGTGACTCATTCTGGAGGAGTTCCTGGTTTCTTTTTTCGCCTTTTGTTTAAGGGATGCGCGTGGAGTAAATATTACGTATATAATTCACCCTCCTGTGCTTATCACATTAGTATTGATTTATAAGTAAATCTTAAATCTGTAAAAGTTTTAAAGAGATCTTTTTAGCTTTAATCATGATTCGGGAAATAAATAAAAGCCGGTTTTTTTTTTTGTAATGAATATTACTTCGCGAGAAGTGTTTCCTAAATTAAACGAATTACTGAATCTTCGAACATTTAAAATCGAAGTTGATTCTTATTGAATTTAAAACTTGAATGTTTTTACTTTAGAATGTTAGCACGAATTGCTGGATTACACAATATGTTTGAATCTTTTGTTCGAATCTTACCAGAAGAAAATTATTTCATAAATCTATTATGTATTTGACAGTGGTAATGACTTTGTACACTTGCATTCATAAATTTTTTTCGACTTATTCTCTCTAATACTTCGAGAGTAGCTATCTTAATAGCGTGAAAAATTCCTGGTCAGGCCTGGGGCTCAAAGAATCCCCATGTAATATGAAATAAAATGAGTGCTAAGGTTCGGTATGCGGACGGCCAAATACCACACCTCTTACTAGATCGCATTCCATTGAATCCGGCTGCCTCCCCCCGGTACATATTACGCCAAAGGTGGTTTCTTATTCCTCTCTTTTCGTTTTCGTCCATTCCAACGCGGTAACAGGTAATCACCGCGCAGATGCTCTTTAGATACCGAGCGTTGGATGAAATAATCGGCGTAATCGGAACAGAACTAAATCTTTAATCGGCATACGTTTCATACATACGTACGCGTGAAAATAAAATTTTCCTAAAAGTAAAATAAAATTAGAGTAGCTGGGTTTCTTATATTTAAGTGTATTTGATAGTGATTATTCGCGCGACCGTATCAATATATAGAATGGAATGTAATCATTTATTTTTCTAGACTGCGAATAAAGTTATGTCGTTAACATTGGATCGTTTTTTTGTAAATTTAATTTTCGTCGATCGAGATAGAGTTGATTGTCTTCAAATTTATTAAATAATTGTTAATCGAAAAGAGAACGTTTTATTTTATTTCTTTAATATTAGATATTGTTTATTTTCTGCATTCTTGTTGCGATTTATGCAGATCCGTTAAGGCTGATTAAAAATAAGGCAATTGGCATTCTTTGTTTCAGATTAGTCAGTAATTTGGCACTTAGGCGAGAATGCGCACCCCTGCTGAGACCGAGACCCTGCCCCAACCCGAAATGTACAACTTGGAAACCGAAGAAACGGGGACGTCCGCGGACGTGAGCGGAGTGGTCTTATCGTCTCCCCATCCAGAGGCTCATATATTTACTAATAGGTAATTCTATCCTTCTATTGTTAATTCTTGATAAGATTTTATTGTCGATGCGTTGCGACACGATATAATTCAGCGGCAATATCGAAAAGACAAATCAGTCGAACGAAAGAAGGGAAAAAAGATAGGTAGATAGGAGAGAATGTGTGTAGTGCGTGTGTGTGTGTGTATGTGTGTGAGAGAGAGAGAGAGAGAGAAAGAGAAAGAGAGAGAAAGATAAGGAGAGGAAAAGGAAAAGAAAAAGAGAGAGAGATAAGAAGTAAGGTAGCCCTTTCCATAACTTTGTTCAGACATAGTCGAGAACACTTCTCTTCGCAAAAGGAAAGAAACTTTTCGTAATGGCGTTTTACTGCTTTTCGTAGCTTATTCATATTGTTGAGAATCCGAATAAAACTTATTTACAAGGTATTATATTTTATTATTAAATATTTAACGGCGTATAATAGCGATATTTAATAGTAATAATTATAAAACGCTTAAATTTGGATTTTAATTATTCGGTATTTTGCTCATTATATTTCTATATCAGAAGAATAACTGCTACATCCATCGCTCTTCTTTGTTTCTCTCTTCCCTGCTCTTACAGATTCAAAGTATAACGTGCTGTGTGCAAAAGATTATAATTAACTATTATTAAATTGTTAATTAACTGTTAATTATTTTATGAGAGATTTATCTCATTATTAATTAATTATTATATCTGATACGAATTATTATTTAATATCTGATACGAAGGTGTTTCAATGCGCATTAACAACCAACGTCTCGTATCAATGCGTATCGGTTAAACATTAGTCGATATTGGCTACATTTCCGTGTTCTTGTATATATTATGCATATATGTTTTTAAAAGAAATAAATTACAATAAGTGCACGGAAAGAACGATTTTGCTGAAGTATCTAAAAATTTAGCCAGATACAGATCTGAAAATAATTATATTGGACTATTCAAAATAATTATGTAGGACGCTCAAGCATAATGACAATGCTGCAAAAAGTTTTGACATCCTAGCAAACAGCTTGAGCGTCGTACATAATTTTTTGGATGGTGCAACATAATTATTTTTTGATCTGCATCTGACTAAATTTGTAGATACACTGTTAAAAAAATCTGTATTAAAAATAATATAAAATGTAAAAAGTTTTTATGCAGATACCGTATATGAAATTTCAAATACGAAGTTGAAAATTAAAGGAGTGGTATTTCGAAAATAAAAGTATCGAGCAGTAATATTACTACACGGACGAATGGTTTTGCTGAAATATTAAAAAAATTGGCCAGATACAGATCTGAAATAATTTTGTTGAATCATCAAAATAATTATGTAGGACGCCTAAAATAGTTGCTAGAATATCAAAACTTTTTGCAGCATTATCATTATGTTGGAGTGTCCTATATAATTATTTTGATGATTCAACAAAATTATTTTTCAGATCTGTATCTGGCCAAATTTTTTAATATTTCAGCAAAACCGTTCTTTCCGTGTATGCTCATCTGTAGACATCGGATTTTTCATATGCAGATTGGTGGAAAAGAGCAATTAATAACTAAAATTATGTTATTTATAATATCTAACATATTTATATACTGCAACATATGTTAGGTATAAATATGTTGGATATTATAAATAACTATATTATAAATATTATAATCTTAGTTATTAATTGCTCTTTTCCACCAATCTGCATATGAAAAATCCGATGTCTACTCGTCTGTTTGCTCATATACAAATGTTCTCATTTTCAGTCGAAAATATGTATTATTACCTTGCGTGTTCAAAAAAATCTTAAACGGGTTTTTAATGTTCAATGTTGTGTGTATTAAAAATTTCATATTAGTGATTAAAATTCATGTTCGTATATGAATTTAGCTGTACAAGTGCAAGAATTTTTATTTCAGATACTCAGTTTGTAAATTTCATTTACCGTAGCATCGTAAATGTCTTGTAAATTTCATATCTTTTTTAACAATATATTTCAGCAAAACCGTTCTTTCCGTGTGGGATCGAGCTGATATTGCTTCAAGTTTACCATTAGGACTTATATTATGTCGTTTAAATCTTAGCTTATAGATCTAATGATAGTTATCAGTGTACACAGTGTTGTAAGATATCTAACTACATGAATCTAGTTACTTTATCTAGATACTTTTTGTGTATCTGCGTATGTAACTTATAGTTATATTTCTTAATTCAGTAACTATAACTGTAATTAGTTACATTTTATTTCGTATTTTATCTAAAATACATTTTAGATACATTAAAGATACGTTCAGTACTACAATTGCTCACTGAGCGGCTAAGTAGCAATTTAATGTGATTGGTTGGATCTAAAGGTAAGAACCAATCACATTTTACTGCTACTTAGTTCAATGAGCGATCATAATTTATAAGTATTAAATGTATATTTAATATATATAATTCTCATGATTTCAACATAATAACCATTTAATAAAATACTAGGATATATATATATTTTTTAAATACATATTTTACTATGTATATATAACAATAATAATAAATATATATTATTGTTACATACATATTATTATCTGCATAGTATCTGCATAGTATCTAGATTTATTTTTAAAATAACTGAATCTATATCTAGTTATTTATAGAAAATATGTATCTGTATCTGTACTTAGTTACATTTTTCTTCAAATAACTGTAATTATATCTCGTTATTTTAAAAACTGTATCTCTTACAACACTGAGTGTACAAAGGATGAAAAGGTTGACAGATATCTCGTATTATGCATTCGCCAGTTCGAAATAGCGCGCGCCGCATTATCTCTGCTCGCGCATTGTGTCGCGAGCGAGCGAGCAAGCGCTGTCGATAGCATGCGGCGATATCGGGACGGCAGATAAGTAAAAGAGAAAGAGAGAAGGAGAGACACGAGAGAGGGTAAGAGGAAGCAAGACAGATAAAGAGGCGACAAAGGTAGCTTTCTCAGTCCTCTCCACCGTCAGCTCCCTCCGCTGGTCTGCTCGCTAGTAAGCGGGATACATTTCGTGCGTGCGTGCGTGCGTGCGTGTCGCTCTCGGGTCCGAAACGATCGGTGGTCGGTGGTGCGACGTAACGACGACACTTGTCTCTCGTCGGCCGCGTTGTAGTCTAGAGCTCCCCAGTTGTACGTCCATATGCTGTACGCGACGCGATGGTCCTCGCGCGGTTCTTCTTCAAGAAGCCAGCGGCGCAGAGCGACGACGCTGCCACCGGCGACACCGCCGCCGTCGCCGTCGCGGTGATGCCCGGTGATGTGGCCAGCGCTACGAAGAGGTGAGGCGGATTGGATCCTCGCGAGTGTCGTCCGGGTCCCCGTAACACGCTCACGATAGAGGATCCCACGAAAGTCGCCCGGATCTTCGGAACGCGCTCGCGATAGCGGCGATAGTCAACAACGGCGCATACGCGTCTCCTCACGGCGTTGCTCGTTATCGGCCGCCTGTCGATCGTCAGGGACAATCTAGACATTCCAGGCCGACGTGCGCCAGTACGTCGTCGCTTCTATCTCACGGATATTGCATCTGAGACAACACTGTGTTAAAAATGATGGTGCCGTGATAGTGCGTTCAGAATAATAATAATAGAATCTTCCTGCGTCTGCTCCGAGATACCTATACGTCGACCACGTCTCGACGTTGTAGACTCCAAATTCGTCATCTGTTTCCCTTCCTCGCACAAATCTCGTGAAAATGGAGAGGAGTATTAATGCGTTCTTCTTGTTCTCGCGCATCCCAGCGACTACGCTTTCTCCCGATTAAGACGCAAAATATTTTGGCCTTATTGGTCTTATCTTATATATAGATTGGAGCTCCTGTGGTGTGTTACATGGATCTCAGGCATCTATAAAAGAATGAGATCTCGCGAACTTGCATCTCGGGCGCATCGGTTATCTATAATATTCTAATTGTTATTTCGCAGAGTGATAAATGTTCGGATGCAAATGGAGTTCTCCTTTAATTAAAAATCGAGATTTGATGCATGCTGACAATGAGTGAATTTTTGTAGTCTTGTAGAATTAGTTCTCGTGGAGTTATAATTATGCTATGTAGATGCACCGCTTACACAAACAACCGACGTGATATATATGTGATTCAAGTGCGTTAAAAATATAAATCTCGCCTCTCGTGTCGTCGAGCCAATGGTGAAATCGCAATTTTTGCGGAACAACAAATGACGCAGAAAAGTACTTGCTCCTTTTTTTTAGAAACCGAGTTGTAATTAACGGTTAACGGGTTTCAGATATAATTGCACTCTGTGCTTTTCATACAAAACGTATCCTCGCTAGATACATTGTTTTAAACAATGTATCTAATTGTAGATACATTGTTTTAAACAATGTATCTACAATTAGAATTATATATGCATCTCTCAAATATATTATAACGCAAATTTCTTCTTTCGGATGAATCGACAGAATGATACGACTGCAAAACAAAACAATTTATAGAGATGTATGCAATTAAGAATAATTATAGATACATATGCAATTAACAATAATTAAAGAAATATGAAAGGAACGGATATACAGACGGCTTGAATTTTCACGGCGGTTATCAGTATGACGTGCTCAATCGACAATCGCTTGCTACGTTACACGTGGAATAACATATTAAATATAATATGTTCAAATTAATTTAATAAATTAATTAATTTAATAAATAAGTAGCAATAAAATATAAAATTGAAAAAAAACAAGGAAGATAATGTGTCATGTAACACGTAATGTAACTAATACTAAATAATGTAAAGAAACCATCAGACCATCATCAAGTTCTACGTATTTGTTTACGGCGATCAGCATGGCCCTCATTGAGTGACGCCAGCAGACAGCTGATACGAAGGCCACGTACATACACGTACTATGCATTTACTCGACTCGCTTGTTATGCGGCGTGTCGGTTCTTGCATGTACATTTACGCTCGGCTTCTTACGTATTCGCGAGAAGAGGACGATAAGAGAAGGCTGTCCCGAAGACAATCGTTTTATCGGCGAAGCCCGCGGTGATCGCCGCGACCCTCTGTCAAGGGCACCGCCGCTCGTGTTTCCAAGGCCATTTTCACTCTTCAGGCTCACTTTTGCACGAATTCACATTCGAAAGTAAAAATGCTATATGCTTAAAAATGGAATATGTTAGCATGACGATTTACCATCGAGAAATAAAAATTTGAAATCAAATTTTACCTTTAATCGCTAACTTATCGTACTACCGTTCAAAGAATACATTAACTTTAGCGATTTATTTTTTTATCAAGGAGAATAGAAATTTGTTTCAAAGTCAAGCTTTATCTGCATTAAAAAACGTATCTCTTATTCGAAAGTATTAAAAATCGAATATGTTAGCATGACGATTTACCATCGAGAAATAAAAATTTGAAATGGAATTTTACCTTTAATCGCTAACTTATCGCACTACCGTTCAAAAAATATATTAAATTTGGCAATTTATTTTTTATCAAGGAATAGAAATTGGTTTCAAAGTCAAACTTTATCTGCATTAAAATATGTATCTCTTATCCGAAACGTTTAATAAATATTGAAGGCGTGAAAAAGCGAGAGGAAAAAGATATTTTTCGACGAAAAATATGTTAAACGTTTCTCATAAACGTTTTAATAAATATAATCTTCTCGTCGAAAAATATCTTTTTTCTCTCGGTTTTCCTCACGCCTTCTTTCAATTTTTCTTTCTAATTTAGTTCGTTACATGTTCGTACGAAGAATTTACGAGTAGAAGAAAATTTTTAATCAGACTTTTAGCCGGAGCAGTATATCTAACGAATACCACTAACATTCCACGATATATGTAGCGATAATATGTATAACAAGCGACACTGTCATCGTTTGAGCACGCGTCGTGATAACGCGGTGTGAAAATACAGCCGGCGTATATATCGGTACTGTTTTGATATTTTTCGCGATCTCTCTCTCGACGGTCCGTTCTACTTCCACTACAGACGTGTCGGCACTTACATATAAATTTGGGTAAAATTGCCGTGCACTCGGCAACGGATGTTTTCCCGCGCGCTGTATCAGTTATCAATAAAATCAACAGCTGATAACTAGTTTAAACACAACGCTCCGGCTTGTTTATGCAATTCCTTTCGCACGCGCGCGTAATTTCTGCTTTTATTTTTAGGTATCGTTTCACTCGAAGTCGTACGTTAGAAGAAATTATTGTGAAACCTCGGTGAAATTTTAAAAAGTTAGCTTTATACGCAATACGCCGTAAAAAGAAAACGATAAAGCGAAGAATCTCTTTCTTCGACTGTTTTTTTTTTAATTTTAGATCATTCTTCAATAATTCATTTTTTAGGTGAAATTTTATCTAAATTCTTGTGTTTAAGAAAATATAATTTTAGATACATTTGAAGAAGAGATTGAAGATGCGTTTTTTTCTTTCTTTTATATATAATTAATTACAATAAGCAAAGTTCTGTCATCTAATGGTGTTAGCTTTAAATTATTGATAAACATTTTTCTATTATACAAATCATTATCATTATCGTATGCATTTTAATATCAATTGATTACAGTACTTAAAATAATGTACATTCTATGGAAATATGCATTAATTAATAACTTCATTTTTATCGTATACTTTTGATTACATTTTTATATTGTAATAAAAGTGTGACACCCGGATACGCGTTTGGGAAACTCAGAGAAGTGATCAACCATATTATTTGCATAGATTTTTTTCGATACACTACTACATATTCTAATAAATTTGATTTTCTCCGAATCGAAAGAATCTGTCCGTGTGGGACGCTAAAGAACTTAGTAGAGCATGACTAGTACTATCAGTCGAGAATTAAATATAGAAACATATACCTGTGCTTGTGTCACGTAGTCGCGACGTAAAAGAGCGCGATCGATATCCGCGTTGCATGCCACATTGTTGCATTCCGTTCAAAGGTTTTTGCTACGATCTCATAACGAATAAAACGCCCGATAATGCGGCACCATGTTATCAAGCCGGTAATATTAATCTCCGCAATGGGCATGAAAAGTTGTATCGTATCAATCGAAATTACAGTGGGCGTGACGTTTCGAGTCTCCACGATGCGAATGCGATATCAATGTATACAGGGTGTTTAATAAGCTCAATCTCGAGGAATTTTTTAACGTATCGTCGATTTTCTCGTAGGAAAAATTTTCGGGGAAAATCATTTTTACCACGATTTTTTAACATTTTTTGTATGAAGCATCTAGATAATTAAATTCCGGAAAAACACGATTTAATCGAATTTAAATGCAAGCAGCTACTTTAAAATATCGGAGACAAAGTTGCGTCGTTTCGAAAGCAGTTACTATTGATAAAAATAACAAAATTGTCTCATTTTAAACCTGTAAAAATTCAAAAATTTATTCTTCATAAAATGGTTTCATCTTCAAAGAACTTCGCAATGAAAAAGCTCTTAGTACCTTATCTCAATAAGAGAAAAGAGCAATCGGTCAGTGTTATTAAAAATATTATTAATTGAGTACTTTGTGTTCATCCTATAAATACGTAGATACTGATGTCCAATCCGGACATCAGTATCTACGATAATGAGACAATGAGAACTTTCTCGTACTTGCTAGATGCGCCCGTATTCACCGAGAGAGAAAGATAAATATGTCCACTTAGTGTGTTAGCCGTGAAAAGTCATTGACACAAACGCAAACCTTTTGCCACGTGTAGCCTTGAAAAGACGTCTGCGAGCGAGTCGTTGCGATTGTTATCGATACAGTATCTTTTGGCAGTTCTCGAAGCAGAAAGAAGAAGCAGATAAAGTGAATTTTCGGAGAAAAGAGGAACGATTTCAAATTAATTAGGGGAATAACAAACAACACAAAGAGAAATGAAATTGTGCTGCTATTTAAAAAATGTTTAATACGTTATAAAGCAGGATGTTTTAAAATTGATAAAAATGATATCAAAGTGGTATCGGGTTTCACTCTGACCATTGTGTTTAAAAATAGATAACTATAATAAATCTATATTTGTTTTACTTGTTTTACTTGTTATCAAGACATAGCTGGTCAGCTGATAATTGATGCGCGAGAAATGTCGGAATTCTCCAATAACGATTCGATATTTTTAATATTATCAATATTGCATATGCTGTTTACTAAAAATGGACAGAATTGGAATATATATCAAGAATAATATACGCAACTTCTCTTGCTTTATTTAAAATTGTTCTTTATTTAAGACAATGATATTGCTACACGGAAAGAACGGTTTTGCTGAAGTATCTAAAAATTTAGTCAGATACAGATCTGAAAATAATTATGTTGGATCATCTAAAATAATTATGTAGGACGCTCAAGCATAATGACAATGTTGTAAAAAATTTTTACATCCTAACAAACAGCTTGAGCGTCCTACATAATTATTTTGGATGGTACAACATAATTATTTTCTGATCTGTATCTGACTAAATTTTTAGATACTTCAGCAAAATCGTTCTTTCCGTGTATAGTTCTAGTATGTATATTAATATCGATGCTTATATCTTGTATCGATAGTTCATAGAACTTAATGGGTCTGTTTTTTTATAGCTGCACTAGTTCAGAGTTCATCTTTTTCCTTCCAATGTGGAGTAAATAGGATAGATAAACTCTGAACTAGTGCAGCCATAAAAGTTCAGCTATAAAAAACAGACTCAATGGTTTAAAATTAAATACGGATGCAACTGCAATATCGAACAACGCTTATTGCATCGAGTATTGACAATGGTTTTGGCATTTTGAGACTTATAAGTGCAGCTTAATTTGGGATTCCCTACTCAGAGCCTATTCTGCACAAGATCGAAAATCCGTCACTGAATATTGGCATAAGATCATCCGGCGATTGATATCGCTGGTGTGACGTGCGGCATGTACGTCGTTTCTTATCGTTCATCGGACTGCACAAAGATAAAATTATGTACAATTTTTGGTTTCTCTTTCTACGGATAATTCTCAATGCATCTTACATCAAGATAAATCTCTTATGTCCATTTTTACCAATGTAGATTAACTTTAATCTTGGTTTAACTTACTCTTTATCTTTTTCTAATTAAAAAAAATTATTTTAAAATTATTTTATCATTTAAAAAAATTAGAAACAGATAAAGAGTAAGTTAAGCCGGGATTAAAGTTAATCTTCATTGGTAGAAATGAATATTAGGTCGATTATTTTTTCATTTGAATGGCGATAGGAAGGCAATAATAAAAATCGGAATCTCTTCCGCTATATTACACTGCACGATAAAAAATAAAAGATTGAGAAGGTAAACAAAAAGAGAAGATAAAGTCATGAGGGGAAGTGAAAAGAAAAGCAAAATTTTTATATAACTTTTTAACGATATAATGTGTACAAATTTTTAATGGGAGAATATTCAAAAAGTACATTGTTTAAAATAGTTTATCATAAACTGAATAATTATCGAAATTTATAAACGTCAAATATCTCACATGATATTTTTTTCTTTATGATGAATGGCTGCATTTACAATCAAACATTGCTTCGCAAATCTTTTCTGCGTTTGGTAAAATATGTGAATAATTTTATATAATATAAACGAATATATAAAAGATAACATTGCTACAAATATCAAATTTACAGTAATCCTATTCATCTCTGAATATTCAAAGAGCGCGTACCGAGGAACAAAGCATACGTGAAAATGGAATTAATTTCGTAATTAATTCCGCACACTGTACCCATCGTGAGTTTCAATTACTTGTTTGCGAACACGCGTGCCCCTATGCATAATACATTGGAATTTTATCATCGGTTAATTCGAATCCTTTGTCTCCGATATTTGTACTTTATTTCGGGCATCATCGTAATGTATTGTAACAAATGTGCATTGCAATAGTGTACACGACTATGATTTGTATCAACTATTATCACAAAATTTGTCTATATAAAATTTCAGCATGCTATGCATCCAAGAGGAGTTGGCTCAGCTGAGTGAAATCGCGGGAAGCCCCGAACGGCTAATCACCGAGCTGCGTGAGGTTCAATTGCCCAACAGTAATCACCTCAATTCCGCGAGTAATTCCAGTGATGCCGCGACAAAGTGCGCTCCCGGATCGGAAAGCATCGATTCTCAACGATCGAGTTGGGTCGAGGGCATACTGGGATGCATGCGTCCCGTTTGGACCATGTTATCAAAGGCTGCTATTAACGACAAAATCAAGGGACTTTCAAGTAAGTTGTGTAAGTTTCCATGTGGCTTCTTTTGCCTATTATTTTTTCCTTCTTCTTTTAAATTATAAGTTGCAATGTGCCGAAAAAACTTAAATATTTTGTATAAACCTTTGTATTTTTTACGTGCAGTAGAAATTAATGGTCAAATATAATCGTTGAATCGTTTTTCTTTACGACCGTTCTAGAAGGCGTTCGAAACAACAATAGATTAAATCTATAATCTGCAAGATCAGTTTCAAATATAACCTCGTATCTAAGTTATGAACATAATCTCTTGCTTTGAACGCCTGAAATAGTCATAATTTTGAAAAAATTTTGTGTAAGTTACATTTAGTGCAGCTATTTATACGAACTGTCCTTTTTAGCAGATGATTGGGAGATTCCCTTCGAAGCAATCAGCGAGTTGCAATGGCTCGGATCTGGGGCTCAAGGTGCAGTATTTAGTGGGAAATTAAATAAGGAAATAGTGGCTGTAAAAAAAGTAAAGGAACCGAAAGAGACTGACATACGCCATTTGCGGAAGCTCAATCATCCGAATATTGTACACTTCAAGTAAGGCCCACTATTTCTTTCATGTGTAATATTAAGATATAAATAACACGATAAAATGCTCATTATCAAACGCTTGTTTGATGTTTACAGAGGAGTGTGTACAAAACCTCCTTGCTATTGCATAATAATGGAGTTTTGTCCGTTCGGACCATTGTATGACCTTCTTAGAGCTGGAGAACCGGTTCCTCCTGCTAGATTGGTGTCATGGTCAAAACAAATTGCTGCGGGGATGGCGTACCTTCATGCTCACAAAATTATACATAGAGATCTCAAAAGTCCAAAGTGAGTAAATAATGAAATGGATTTTATCGAATTCTCGTCGATAAAAATAATAGTTATCAACATTTTTACTAAGAAAAAAAATTGATTCTGAAAATAGCTAAACAATTAAAAATGGAGCATAGTTATATATATATATATATATATATATATATATATATGTGTGTGTGTAAAATAAAATTATATGTAACATAAAATTTAATTGAAAAGAATTAGCAACATAAAATAATTTCTTGTAAATAAAATACATCAAAAATCCATACTGACTGTACCCAGTTAGCCAAGTCTGTCGAGAACAAGTAAGTACCTGCTACAAATTTTGTCGGCAAAAAGACTACAGATTTGACACAGGACCTGACATATACAATGCTGCTGGTAGAATGATGGAAGAAATATAGCAAAGTTTGTTCAATAAAATATGATAGCAGATTGATGGCAGAAATCAAACAAATCTTGATATATTTGTTACACAATTTGACTCAGATTGGCAGCAGAAATACAACAGAATCTGCGTTCGACAGATTCTGTTTGGTTTCTGCTGCAAATCTGCTGTTATATTTTGTTATCAAGATCTGCCGGCAAAACACGAGCTTAATGCGGATGATACCGAATCTGTTGCATTTTTCTGATTGAATCTGCTGCCAATCTGTTGGCATACTGCAGACAGTTTGCTTGCTGGGTAATAATGAGAAAATTATTGTATTCGTAGCGTTCTGATAGGACAAGGAGAAATAGTGAAGATCAGTGATTTCGGCACGAGTAAACAGTGGAATGAGATTAGCACGAAGATGACTTTCGCTGGTACAGTGGCATGGATGGCGCCGGAGGTAATCAGGAACGAGCCATGCTCGGAAAAGGTAGACATATGGTCGTACGGCGTCGTGCTGTGGGAATTACTGAGCGGCGAGATACCTTACAAAGACGTGGATTCCTCCGCTGTTATGTGGGGAGTGGGCAGCAATTCTCTTCATTTACCGATTCCCACCAGTTGCCCTGAGGGATATGGGCTACTGGTTAAGCAGTGTTGGTCGGCCAAACCGCGTAACAGGCCTTCCTTCAAACTCATCGAGATGCACCTTGCTATCGCAGGTATTGATGTACTCTCCACGGAACCCGACGATTATTTTAAGGCACAGGTAGGACTTATTTTCTTCGACATTGGTATAATTTTTAGCCAAATATAAGTGAAATAAGCCAAATATACAAAAGTATTTTTTATGTTATGTTATTGATAATTTATTTACAGCAATCTTGGAAGAAGGAAATACAGGCACACATGCAGCATATGCCACTATTTACTAATAGTGATCCACGTTTTGAGGCTGAGTTAATCCGACGGAGGAAAGATGAATTACGACACGCTCAGGATGTCAGGGAACACTATGAGCGCAAACTCGAACGCACTAACAACTTATATCTGGAACTGAACGCTATTTTGCTGCAATTAGAATTACGCGAGCGAGATGTGATAAAGTGAGAAAAATATAATATATAATTAAAGACAGAGTATTCTACACATATAACATATATGCATGTTGTAATGTATTATGTTGTACACATAATATGTGTGTAAGAGATGTCCTACATTATATTATGTATTTTTTTTTAAATACAGACGACGCAGTATCGCTTTGCATACTCGGTTTGCGTTTACGGGACATATAATACAAGACTACAGCCGAACTCGCACATTTGGAAATAAATGTCTGGTTTGTCTCAGGAGAGAACAGCAATCAACAGGATACAAGCAGTACAAGAAACGTCTTGTCCGTCCTTTATTGAAGGCCCAGGAGAGGCTGTACCGCAGACGGAATGGCACAGTACAGTTCTCTACTTCCTCGACGCCTACTACTCCTCCGTCGCCCACGGATTCACCGCAGAGCCCCGTCAAAGCCACCATGTACACGCAGCTAAACGAATCCAATCAGCCGGAAACTGTTTTAGCATCAAACAATAGCTTCAAACAGCGTAAATACAGGCACCGTAGAGTCGGTTCGGGTTGTGGTCTGAGTTCCAGTCCTAGATCGAGTCCTCATCGTGAAAGAAAGGTAAAGATGGTAATTTAGAATAATTAAAGAGATAAAATCAAGGATAATTTCGATTGCTACCTATCAACTCTTTCAGTATTTTATACTCATAATTAATTTCTTGAATTTAAATTTTTTAATGGAAAAATATACCATCTTTATAAGGATATTGCGATTTCTATTATTAATTTTATGATAGATTAATTTACATTAAATTTTTTAATAAGTTTATAATTTCTCAAATATATGTTATATGTATGGTAATATATGACGTTATGGTTTCTAATTACAGAGTATAGAGGTACCAGCAAGATTCATTGACAGTCACACGCAAACGGACATCATAGACATCAGTGAAGCGGATCACATCCCGAATATAGCGAATATAGCACTTTCTTTACCAGAGAATTCTTCTTTGGACCTCGTCAGAAGACATTCATTGAATAAGCAAGCGACGGAATGCTTAAATGGGAATCCAATTTTGCCGGAAACGCACTATCCGATGCAAACTAGTTCATGCTCCAGTCCCGAACACTTAAATGAAAATAACGCCAATGGAAACGAACGTTTGAAGGATTGTAGTGACGACGACAATCTTGAGACTCTCGGCAGAAAAGTCAGCCAAATTATTATTGCGAATCGTCTTATCATTGACAATGGAAATGGCGATGATGTTATAATCTCCCACAGGTATTGCATAATAATATCTGCGAAAACGTGACTTATTTTTGTCATATAATTTGTTAATCTTTAAGTATACTACAGTAAATCATATAGCATTTATACCACAACTTGTGGTATTATAATATAGGATCCAAGGAATATTATGATTTAATTAATTAATTCTAACACAAATGCATTAAAAAACTATTTTATATATTTATAATTATCAAAATAATTATTTTTTGTTAGTTATTCTATTATTCTATATTTAATTAAGCAGAAATTCTAAACAATTTTTAAAACTAAAATGTTTAGTATTATATAAAATGCATTACATTGCATCACTTAAGGATTAACATTGATAAATATAATTCAGTATTTATTATATCAATCGAATTTTTACAGTAGAAATAAAGAAGATTCGAGTAAATTATCTGGGCACTATGTGGAACAATCCGATATTAAAATACGAGCTTCTTCGGACAATATAGATGATCGTGAAGATGATGCTTGTGAAGAAAGCTGGTCAGATGAAGAAGGAGAAGATCCCAGATATACTTATAACTATTCCTTAAGACGAAGAAGGTACATTTTATTCTATAGTGAATATAATATTTCTACAAGTATTTCACATTCCAGTCGTATTAAAAAATTTAGTACAATAGTAGTTTAATTTACTTTTTAGAAATTAAAAAAGGTACATTTTATAAACTAAAGAAAAATAGTTTTTAAATAGAAATTTATCAAATAATAATCTTTTCAAGTTTTTAGAAAAAAAATTAAATTATTGCTACAAAATTTTATGATATAAATATTATTTGTGAAAAACTTTTGACAGGTTTGTTCATTTAGAACAGTTATTTAAATTTTCACTTCTAGAAATAGGTAATTAAGTCATATTGAGAATATACAATTCCCTTGAATATTATATAGTATCGCAAGGAGGCCGATCGGTCCTGGATGCAGATTACGAAGATCTAAACTAACAACACCTGGGAGAATACAAGGGGCATTAGCTTCTGATGAGGAAAATACTTCTGAATATTCGCATCCTCCGTCCAGTCAGACTTCCACCTTAGAAAGTAATCCGGATGTTCAAAGAGCTCTTCGTAATATACATCATTCCCAAAAAGTGAGTAAATTGAATAATATATTTATTTTTACGCGAATGAATTCTAATAAATAGCTGTAATTTATATACTATTTATATACTAATAGCTGTAATTTATATACTGTAATTTATATACTATTTTGAAAAATACTATTTAGTATTTATATACTAAATAGTACTATTAATAGTATTTATATACTATTTATATACTATTTATATACTAATAGCTGTAATTTATATACTGTAATTTATATACTATTTTGAAAAATAACTTTAAAAAAATATAAACAGATTCCTTTATCGTATATTGGCATAAATGAATATACCACATGCGAAAAACAACACAAAATATATTTTGCAGAAAATACAATATATTTACATATAAATGTATGTTATTGTACATGATAGTAAGAAAATACGTTTACAGATTGATATATTACAATATTGAAGAAAAAATATAGTATAAGTATATAAGTAATATAGTATAATATAGTATACATATAAGTGAATATATATTAAGCAGTAGGTTTTCCATAATTTTTTTAACTCGTTTAGTTTTTCGCGGGTGATAGTCAAATTTCGTAAATAACATAATAAATTTCATGAAAAATATAAAATTAAAAAGCGTGTACATTTAATTTAAATTTAGAGAAAGGAAATAGACGACGTTTCTGACACATCGAGTCAATCGGAAACGGACGAAGTCAGTGAAGTTACAATTGCATCTCAACCGGCGAGTGGATCTATGAAGATGGAGAGCCGAATATAGATTAGTTATTAGTGTAATTTTTATATCTGATTTATGATCGGTTTATAAGATAGAGTTACTGCCTGAATGAAATTCAGTAATCACATCATTCTTCATTCTGTAACTTATGTTGAATATTGTAGATATTTATCTATTCATATATGTATACACGGTATACACATACATACATAATGACATACATATATACTTGCATTCACACATACACCTCCATATATAAACATATATACATACATATATTAAAAAGTATGTAATATTATTTAGAAAACAAATAATTCGAGAATTCGAGACTTTATATCTTGATTGATTATTAAAGCCAAATAATTTTCGAAAGCATTCTAAATCAATGTTTAAATTGCTAAAAATTATCGGATTAATATTGCTCAAGTTCATTTGAGTTGTACGCAACATTTTTTATAGCATATACAACATGAGAATATGAGTGTAGTGTAATTCTTGTTCAACAAATCTAGATACTGCTTCGAAGGATATTATTTGCAGATGCAGCGATTATATTAATATTATTCTGAATCGCTGTATACATCGGGCGTGTTTATGCGATTTTATGCTGCACATAATGCCCGATGTACTCTGCAGATAAGAAAGTATTTATTTCTTTCATGGCATCTAATATTTTGCAATTACAGTTCTTTCTGAATACACATATATACTAAGTCACAAATCTAATTTCAAACTGTGCATACCCTTTGCCATAGAAATAAGTTATCATTGAAAAATACAGGCAGTCAACAATTCTTCAAATTCACGTATTTTTCTGCTTATGTATGTGTTTATATTTGACGAAATGGAAAGGCAATTGTAAATAGTAAGATGCTTTTATAGTTATGAAAGCATCTAGCTGATGATATTATGTACATGCACAGTTTAAATGCATTCTCTAAAAGAAAAAGAACTTAAAAAATCTCTCGAAACAGAATAGGATGTACAACGTAACGATAATGAATTTTATTATGACATAAGTGCCTATGGCAATTTGCATGCATCGACCGCGTCGAAGTGTCTAGTGAAAGTTAGAAAATTGATAATAATATGCAATTTAGTCTTTGAAGCATGTATTGAAAGATATTGTTGTACCTGTACGATCTTTTATATTTGCAATATTATTGTGGATACGAAGATGTTAGGCAAAAATCGAAAAGTAAGAGGAAAAATACAAAAATGCTAAACTCCTTCCTTGGAAGCTATTATATTTACAATAGGAGGGTACACACATTGTACTATCGTATGTATTTTTCAAGACATATGCTCATACGTAAGAAACTTAATTCTTTTTTTACTTCACAGCCAACAAGAGTCAAAGAGCGTAAGTCTATAATGACTATGTACTTATTGATTTCAGCCTAAGCATTTAATGTATAGTTTAAGAAGTGAGTTGTATTGCGCGAAATAGTCAAACGTAGTGCAGATTACGCGAGTTTCAAAACGAAGCTCAACAATAGCATTGGACTGCACGCGAACCTCATACTCATTCCGCGAACTACCGGTACTAATAATTATTGTAAGTTCTATCTCTCTGTTTCACACGCATGTCTACGAACTATTTCGTTTACTCGATTACAGGAAAGAAATGATGTTTTGCATCCATCTATTGTACCTGCTTTGAAACTCAAATTGCCTTAATGACAATTATATACATCTGTATCTGTAAATATAGACAATACAACGGGAACTTAGCAAATAAGCGTAAAAAGTAAGATAGAATAACGATTTTGATGTGCTCATCTGAACGAAATAATTTACGAGACATATTATAAATAGAGAGAGAGAGATGTACTTTGTAGTAATCATACGTATTGTATCCATCATACTTATGCGAGTAGTTGCATAAATTGTTCCTTTTTGTGCAGTGGCAGCTAAAAAACTGACTAGTTCTATTATTATATAATAATAGAAGCAGTACACAAAATTTGTGTTATACATAAAATAAAGTTGATTTACACAACAGTTTATATTTCATTCTTTGTACAAATTCCAAACAATATATATTGCGCCGCATATAGAGATTATGTGAACAGCTAGAACATAACAAGATTCGAAAGAGTATTTTAAATATTTTTTTCCGAATGGTTTCTTCAATGATTCTATACGATTGCTTTATTTAAAAGCGATCATTAAATTCGATCATGTTACTGACTATCAACTATTCGATGAATCGTGTTACTGACATCAACTATTTCGATGATTACTTAAGAGTTATTAATTTTGCAAAAAGCGATTCATAAATACGTCAAATAAACTTATAAGTAGACAATTGTTGAAAAATTAAGTATTAGAATTCTTTCGTTTCGTTTCTATGTGATTGCAAAAGCTGTATTATGGCTTAAATGTCATATCACATATATTTAATGTCTACATCTAAGACATTTTACATTAGAAGCTTTTATAATGAAATCTCATTTATACGAATAAAATTTGGTAATTAGATCTTTAATGCATAAGTAGCACATATTGAAATTTACTTATTTACATGTTAACGTATTAGAATTCAATTAGAAGTCTCTGAGATCATAATATAATAAGATCTGCGTATATATATACGTATATTGGTTTACATATGTTAAATCATAAGATAAAACATGCATAACTATTAAGATACAAAAAATAAGAACTCATACATACTTCTCTTCTTTTTACAAATATATAAAAACTTAGAAGTCTGTTTGTACATATTAATTTTCTATTAAGACAGAGTACAAAGTATTACTTATTATGAATTGTAAAACCCAATCAACTTGGTTACTCCCTTTGATCATTGTCAATTATGAACGTGCTGATAGGAGTGTGAGATTCTTAAATAATTAAAATTAACTGATCACACACATGATTGCTACTAAAAAGTTATTTCATAAGTCTTTCTCTTTGATATATATATATATATATATATATATATATATATATATATATATACATATATCTATTGAGGTAATGTATTCTATCTATACACACACAAATTGTTTCCAGCCCTTTTGAAGAGATAGAGATGAACAATTGATTTCAAATAAATAAAATTATAATTACAACAATCACAAATTACAACAATCTCCATTACAGTTAAAAATTCTACCAATAGAATGAACTACTTAGAAACTCGGTGGTAGATTTATATAGAGATGAAGCGCTTTGTTTTAAACCAGTAAATAATGACACAACTCCCTCTCTATCATCTTCTTCTTCCTCCTCCGGTAAGTAATCAGGCATTCCTTCACTGTCGCTATCGCCTGCTTGTATCTGAAAGAGATTCACCATATTTACATAATAAATATGAAACATTGGGTGCTTTCCATTTAGTGACACAAGTCGACACAAGTGTCATTCTGTCTTTTTACTCTCTTGAATGTCAAGAAAGATAGAACGATGTTTGTGTCGACTTGTGCGGACTTGTGTCACTAAATGGAAAGCACCCATTGTGTTCAACTTTATGAACCAAAATTATTAAAATATAATATAAAAAACACATACCCCTGTCATATAAAAATAAATTATAAATCAATTTAAAAGGTATAATAATTCTTACCAACTTCACGAGAAACTCTTGATTAAATTTGTTTCTCGTAACCAATCTCGCTTCCATGACATCTGTATTTTTATCAATCGCTTCTGCAATCTGTTTCGCAGTAACATAACTCAAAGTGCGCATAGTTACACGCTGATGCTCTACATCGACAACAAGCGAAACGAGACCTTCAATCCTTATTAATATCCCTTCCAATTCGGCGCGAGTCTCCTAATTAATTCAATTATTTTATTATACACTTCAATGTATGACAATTAATAAAACTGAAACAGACAATTAGTACTTACTGGCAATAAACCTTGAACGTGCAAAACTATTACATGTGTCCTCAACTTTTTGGGCTCTATAACTCGCCTGCAACGACTGCGCAAGTTATATATAGGCGGCTTCATACGCTCTATGTCATCTTTGATGTGTTGCGCTCGACTGGCTATCTTTGGTTCGTTCAAGCTGTACTTATTGATAATCGCCTCCAAGGATTCGCGCACGCCAAAGGTAGACGTTATATGTATATAATTGTCTACGTTCTTAACAAATATCTCCAGAATGTCCAGAGCTAAGGTAACCACATCTACATCAGGTACTTCCAAGACGTACGCTATGTACGATAAGACTGTCTTGTCCTGCAAACAAATCGAGCAATCAGCCGACAATAGTACACCCAGTAAACAAGATGTTAGCAATATGCTAGCAGTTTGCCAGCAGATTCAAGCAGAGTATTATGGCAGATTAGCATAAATTCTGCAAGAGCCTGCCGATATAATCTGATAGTAGATTCAGGACTGACTGTTCCAACTTCTTGATAAGCTAACTAACAGTTAAATCATATGTTTATCTTTGTCTAATTTAAAGGAGAAACAAAGAGAGACATATGTGGTCTGTTCTTTTCAGCTGCACTTCTGAACTAGTGCAATAAGTTAGAATGAGACAAATATATTTTCTTTCATTCTAACTTATTGCACTAGTTCAAAAGTGCAGCTGAAAAGAACAGACCAATGATTTAACTATTAGCTTATCAAGAAATTGGAACAATCGGCTCTCAATAGTTTCTACGGTTGATCTGTCACTACATTCTTAATTGTTATGTTACATTTCTGTTGGCATTCTGCTGACAAAATTTGTAGCACGCTTTGCAAGATTTTCAACAGATGTGCCTTATGTGAGATACATCTCCAAGTTTCTTCGAGTCGGAGCATTCACCTTCAGAATCGTGTCGTGGTTCGCAAAATCGTCCGCGAGCTTCCTGTACGTCTGGAGGGTCTCCTGCAGCTCCCGCGGGTCCATATCCACGTCTACGTCCACGTCTACGGAATCCTCTCCGTCCATCGTCCACAAGTGTTACGTTGACATGAAACACGCGACTATAGATGCGATTTGCTCTAATACGAATCGCGAGTCGCGGATTTCAGATTCCAGCGCAAATCCCCGTTTCCATCTCGCAGGAAAAGCGCGACGAAGCGAGTTCGATACTTTCTCCGCGTTATTACGTCGCAACGACGTCAACCTGGGAGTCCCAGGCTGGGACCTCGTCCTAACCTTATTTCACGCGGAACCGCCGAGGGACCGACATTGGGACGAATGTTGAAAGGGAGCTCAGATCGTCACATTTGGCATTTGATCAAAAATCAATCGAGACACGTTGCTCGCACGCGAGTTTTTCTTATCGGTCAGTATCGGTCGCTCGATCTTATCGGCACCGAGGAGGAGAGATGGAGAAACTGGCCGTCTTTTTGACAATAATGAATTCCCGACAATCCCGACTCTTATTGTTGGAATCGTAGCGCCACGGTTCGAAAGAACCTGTCACGTTCGTCCGCTCGAAATTTACGATCGCAGAGTGGGCAGAATGGTAAACAAAGCGCTGAAAGTGCAACGTCAACCGCGTCGATATCGGAGTAAATATGTAGGCGCACGATACTCCGGGCGTGCGCGCGGAGTATCTAAATATTTCGTGCATCATAGACTGTACTCGTTCCCAAGGAGAACAGAAAAGTCAAAAATGTCAATTTGATATATTGACCAAATTATGTCATTCTTTGGTCATGATTTAAATCTCGATTTAAAAATCAAAAAGACATAATAAAAAGGGAGTCAATATATAAAATAATTTTTAAATCATCTGAGATCGAGATTTTAATCATGACCAAAAAATGAGATAAATTTGGTCAATGATGTTAAATTGACATTATTTTGACTTTTCTGTTCTCCTTGGGTTATAACAACCCACACAGCACAAAACTCAACAGAAACGTTTCAAAGTTTCAGAAATGTTTCAGAAATGTTTCAGAAACGTTTCTGAAACTTTGAAACGTTTCTGTTGAGTTTTGTGTTGTGTGGGAATGGTCATATTTTTGTTCGTATCACTATTATAGATAATGAGAGAGAATTTTTAATGAATAAAGCTCCTGAAGCTGCAATGCTCGGAATTTTGATTTTTGTTATCTCGCGTCCAACCATGTCCTCCACGTTCTCCTTTGTCGATTTTTGAAGTTTTGCGATTCGGATCGGCAAATTTGATATTTTTACAATAATCAGTTTTTATATCGGTATATAAATAATAGAGAGTTTTTGCAATACCGTCTTTTAGATACGGTGAACGCTAAAATCACGTTATTGGGTCGACCCAATAACGTGATTTTAGCGTTCACCGTATCTAAAAGACGATATTGCAAAAACTCTCTAATGAAGGAGAATTTATAATAAATTCTCTTAAGTTCTTAAAGCTGCAATGTTTGAATTGTATACTATCCTGATCGATTTTTGAAGTTTCAATTTTCGCGATCGGCAGATTTGATATTCTGCAATAGTTTTCTTTATTCTGATACAGATAATGAAAGAAAATTTGTAATAAATATAATTTTTGAAAACTGCAATGCTCGGCATATTGGTTTCTTTATCCAATTATATTCTTCTGATATTTTTCTTCCGATTTTTGAAGCTTCAAGCTATCGTACTTCGAATCCGCCGATTAAAAATTCTAGAAATTTTGAAAATTGCGAAATTTTTGTTTCTTGAAATTATAATTAGTACCATCTCCTTGCCAATTATACTTTTCTAAGACTGTCGCGATTTTCCAGAGTTTAATGTTTAAGGTTTAAACTTCCAGACTTAAAAATTATAAACATTCTTGGAATTCAAATTAATGCCACCTTTTTGCTGATTACACGGAAGAAAATATTCGAAAAGAAATTACGGAGAAAATATATCCAGAAAGGATTTTTAAATTGTCAATAAAAAAACCGTGAAAGCTTTAGAAACGACGTCATTTAATTCCTGATCTATTATTTAATTCTCTCATTCCTGTTCCCTAATCGTAGATATTAGGCCGGTTCTCTTCAGCTGAACTTCTTGCACCGTTTATTTTTTCTCTTCTTCTCTCTAGATCGAAGGGAAAAAGAAGAAAGATGAACAGTGCAAGACAAGGGCGTCCACTGATCATTAGTTGAATTAAAAAAGGTATAGTTCATTCATGTCAACCATCAACATTTTTTAATCAAGAATTAGTTAATTCAACTAATGTTCACTTAAACCAACTAATGTTTTAGTTGAACGTTTCGGACTTAATGTCCATTTCTACCAATGTAGATTAATTTTAATCTCGGTTTAACTTACTCTGTATCTTTTTCTAGTTCTAAGAATTAGAAAAAGATAAAGATTAAGTTAAACCGAGATTAAAATTAATCTACATTGGTAAAAATGGACGTAAATATTTTATACATTGTAAGACGACTTGACTGGCCATAGATGGTATATTTTTATTACTACGTATCAACCATACGGATTGTGGTCCTCTACGAGTATTAAATTTAATAATAATAATGCTAAAGCATCTATTAGATTCTCCCCTCCCCCCCAACACCCTCCCATCACGAAATCTGTTAAAGAATTTTGTTGCGAAAAATATAAGTAGTAATAAAAATACCATCTATGACCAGTCAAGTCGTCTATGTATTATATGTTAATATATAATACATAGTCGTCTATGTATTATATGTTAATTATTTACTGGCGATTTACACGGAAAGAACGGTTTTGGTGAAATATCTAAAAATTTGGCTAGATACAGATCTGAAAATAATATTGTTAAACCATCAAAAGTAACTACGTGGGACGCTCAAACATGATAATGCTCCAAAAAGTTTTGATATTCCAGCAACTATTTTGGGCGTCCTACATAATTATTTTGATGGTCCAACAAAATTATTTTCAGATTTGTATCTAGCCAAATTTTTAGATATTTCAACAAAACCATTCTTTCCGTGTAGGAATATTAAAGTTTCTATAAATATTTTAGTTTTTCAACAAATTTTTTTTCTCAGTGCAGCGATATTAATGCTACCAACAATATTGCTTTTTAACATTTAGGACCGACTCCTCATTGGTCGTCCATTGCGCATTCGCGAGACTAATACACCCCTTATCCTTCTATATCGCGAGCCATACGACCCCCTCGACGTCTATCACGGTCGCACGGTCCACCGCTAGCACATAGTCGACATTTCGTCGTCGGATGTCCGTGTAATTGCAACGTAAGTACGCTCTGCCAAACCGCGAATACATTCCGCACCTCGACGTGACTTCGGGATACTCCAGGATCGTTTCTTTTCTATCGATCGCCCGCCGCGGAAGTGCGTGTGTGTGTGTGCGTGCGTGGCGTTCGACGAGCCCGCTGTCACCGCCGTGACATATTGTGCCGGAGCACCATATGACGATTTTTCTATTATCGATTTTCATTTATTTTTACTCAATGGAGACTTGCCGCGCGTCTCATCCACCTTGGGACTCTCTCGACAACTGATACATTCGACCACATTCGACTAACGTTCAATTTAAAAAGCTCAATTGAATTTTTTTCCTTTCCCTTCGACTTCGGTAGGGGTGAGAATCGTAAGCCGGAAAATGAAATCTGGTTTCAGGATCCGTCGTCATGCCGTCGGTTCGCAGGATGATCCTGGGCCACGTTGTGTCCGGCCTGTACAACAAGATGTGCCGTCGCAAGAAGCTGGAGGGCGACCTGCTCGAGACGCCGCTGAAGAGGTGTCTCTCCACCTTCGACATCACGCTGCTCGGTGAATACATCCTTCGCAGCTGCAACTCGAGCAAGCCGACTTTGCGACGGAGTTATATAAAAAGAAGAAAGAAAAAAATATTTCGATGCGCCTCACTTAACTGCCTTTTTGCGATGTGTGCGAGCGATATGTAATTTATCGTTACACGCGCGCATTATCGCGGTAATGATAAGCGTAATGGTCCGGAATAATAGCCTTGAGAGAGAGATATGTCGCGTTAGACAACGGTATTGCACGGACTATTAATAAAAATAATAATAAAGCTGCATAGAGGAAAATTACGCTACGGTCGTGATTAACTCTTTAAGGCCCAATGTACATAATTATGTACATTCACTTTGAATCCTTCCCAAATGTTTTGTATTGATAAAGAAGTGTTTATGTATACTCTTTATCCGCTCTATATGGAGCTAGATTCTCTATCTCAATTCGTAAAACAATGGTGTTTCCTAAACTATTATTATAAATTATAAATTGTTATATAAATTATTATAAATTAATTCCGCTAAACAAGCCACTATTGTGATCGTTGATTGTAAATTTTACTCAAACAGAATCGATGTCTAGGCCTTAAAGGGTTAAATTATAAATTATTACATATAGATGCTTTAGCATTATTAATATTAAATATATATAGATGCTTTAGAGCATTATTAATATTAAAATTTGTTACTCGTAGATGACCACAATCCGTATGGTTGATACGTAGTGACAAATAGAAGTATTACCTCTTGCCAGTTGAGTCGTCTTACAATTTTTTACACGTTATAAATTATTATTATAAATTAATTCCGCTAAACAAGTCACTATTGTGATCGTTGATTGTAAATTTTACTCAAACGGAATCAATGCCTGGGTCTTAAAGGGTTAATGTTAATAGCTCGCACGTCAGTTAATAATGTTAATTACCACAGTCCTGTATTTATATGCATAACGAATCGGACTTCCAGGTGTGGGTCATATGGTCGGCGCTGGAATTTACGTGCTGACGGGAACGGTCGCGCACGACATGGCTGGACCTGGGGTGATGTTCAGCTTCCTCGTGGCTGGTCTCGCTTCCGTTTTGGCGGCCCTTTGTTATGCCGAGCTGGCCGCTCGAGTTCCGAAGACTGGCAGCGCGTACGTCTACACTTACGTCTGCGTCGGCGAATTTTGGGCTTTTATCGTAGGATGGAACCTCATCTTGGAGCATATGATCGGTATGAACCTGTTCCTTGATAGGGAACCTAAAGGATTTTAGGATTTTAGGGGACCTAACCGACAAGAAAGAAAAAATGAACAACGAAATGAAATTAGATTAACTGGTCAAATATTAAATTAGTGTAACTGGCAATAAGGATCGAGATCGAGGAAAATTAAATCAGGTTGGTAATTAATGAGAGCTTTTTATCGTGCTAATTAGGCGCGGCGTCCGTGGCAAGGGCTTGGAGCGGATACGTGGATTCGTTGATAGGCGGTGCGATTAGCAATTACACCCGCGACGTGATGGGTGGATGGACCATGGGAGAGCCGCTGGGCACCGTCCCGGATGTCCTGGCTAGCGGATTATGTCTGGCTTACGCGATGCTTTTGGGATTAGGTGTGAAGGCCTCGGCGACGGTGAACTCGTTGCTGACCATCATCAACCTCGCGGTGATGGCACTGGTCGTCGTTCTGGGTATTTATTACGCGGACATTGCGAACTGGAGCAGCCAGAACGGTGGTCTTCTGCCATATGGTTTCGGCGGCGTAATCACGGGTGAGTTATCTCGAGTAGACCGGTTAAACAAACGCGACAGTCCATAAAATACAGGTGGATTCGCGATCTCGCTAATCCGCGATTTCGCACGAGATAAACGCTTAGTTGTCCGCTAATTATACGAATACGGAAAAAACGGTTTTGCTGAAGAATCTAAAAATTTAGTCAGATGCAGATCAGAAAATAATTATGTTGCACCATCCAAAAAATTATGTAGGACGCTCAAGCTGTTTGCTAGGATGTCAAAACTTTTTGCAGCATTGTCATTATGCTTGAGCGTTCTACATAATTATTTTGGATGGTCCAATATAATTATTTTCAGATCTGTATCTGGCTAAATTTTTAGATACTTCAGCAAAATCGTTCTTTCCGTGAACGTAATAGAAATTATATACAAGGAAAATGATTTAGATTACTCCGTATACGTGTACTCGTCGGTTGAAACGAAGGTATTAGATCCTTGGCGTATTATTCAGGTGCGGCAACGTGTTTCTACGCTTATGTTGGTTTCGATTCGATCGCGACTTCCGGAGAGGAGGCTCGCGATCCAGGACGGAGCATTCCAATTGCGACGATGCTCTCGATGGCGATAGTAACTGTTGGATACATGCTAGTCAGCGGCGCCCTAACACTGGTCGTGCCATATTGGGAGATTAATCCTATCGCCGCTCTTCCGGAAGCTTTTTCGTCCAGGGGTATCCCGTGGGCTAAATATGTGATAAGGTGAGCAATTTTAACGAACAATTGTATTTTTCTGCAATTTTTCTCAATGAATTTATAACATAGACGTTTCTCTCGCGGAACCTCTTCATGATAAAAAACAAAAATACTGTGGATACCATTCATTTTTATTCCATAACGTATCAAAGAATCCAGTCACAATATATTAAAAAATTAAAAGTATTATAATATTATAATATAATATTGCACAGTATTTAATCCTTAAAAGTTATAATTTCACCAATACTTTCATAAAAAAAGAGAACGTAATATATTACGGTAAAAGATAATTTAATTATAGTACTAACTGATATTAGGCTCACAGAGAGAGAGATACAATAAAAAAATTATAGAATGAAAAGCCAAAAAGAGCCAAAGCCGCTGTTGGGGCTAACAATGTATTTCCTTTATTAGATGTACAAAGTTGAAATTACAAATTACAAACGTTTCGACTCCGATTTGAGTTCTCTTCAGTGTAAAAATATATAGTAATAATAAAAATAATACCATAATTTAATTAATTTCTTAAGATGGACCTTGATTGAAAATGATTTTTGCATATGCAGCGTGGGTGCCCTTTGTGGAATGACGACGACTCTTTTCGGATCCCTGTTCTCTCTCCCGAGAACAATGTACTCCATGGCAAACGACGGTTTGTTATTCGGCTTCCTCGGTCGTATCAGCGAGCGCACGCAAGTGCCGGTATGCAATCTCATCATAAGTGGAGTGTTCAGTGCCTTAATCGCTCTACTGTTCGATCTTCAACATCTGGTGGAGTTTATGTCGATCGGGACTCTGCTCGCGTACACTATCGTGGCGGTTAGCGTTATCCTGCTGAGGTATCTGCCCGAGCAACAGCCGTCCGATCAATCCAGCGTCGCTACACCGAGCAGCGGTTGTTCCTCGCCACCTACGGAGGAAGCGGACTCCAGCAGCATCGCATCTGTCAAGTCCGAAGTAAGTACGTCGCGAGTACTTTTATTAACACGTTGAGTGCCACGTGGGCCATCGGTGGCCCACGTTGGACTTTCCGTTCAGGCCGTTTGCGCATATTGTACGTTATCTCTTCTTCTTGATAATAATGACTTTTGCAGTCATAAATATTATAAGATATATCTTATAAAAATATATAATAAATAGAATAATCGGGGCCCACGCGACGTGAATGGAAAGTCACGTGAAATTAGTGCGGCACTCAACGTGTTAAACTGATGCCTTAATTGCGGCGCATGATATAACTTCAACATATATGGTCTCTGTAAAATGAAAATTTTAACAAAGTATCTTCTATATAAACTCCACCCTAATGTAACATAAATCTAACATTATGCCAGGCAATGCTTAGATTTTTTAGATAACAGATTATTAACATAAATCGTTCGTATCGTATAGCTGCTGTGCGAAGGATCTGGCAGATTCAAGCTACGATACTCCTGGCTGGAAGACTGGTTGGAGGATTATGATACTCGACATGTCATAACCGCTTGTCTACTTATCTACACGACATCCTGCGCCTTCCTCAGTACTTTTATGATAATAGGATTCGAGACGACAGTCCCGTTCACGAAGAGCGATTATCTCTTTGCAGCGAGCTATCTTCCGCTACCCTTTGCAAGTAGGTTTATTTTAATTCTGTTCAGTTTTGGCACGATACATTTGGTACAAGGAATATTGTACTCAACTGTTTGCTTCTTGTTTCTTGCTCGCAGGTCTTTTCGTTATTGGCGCTCACAGGCAAAATCCATCCATTGGGAAGTTCCGAGTACCGCTGGTACCCTTAATACCAGCGTTAAGTATTTTCTTTAACGTGGCTCTGATAATGCATTTGTCTTCAATGACGTGGCTACGGTTTTTCGTATGGATGACAGTCGGTAAGTTGATTACTATCATGTATTATTCATACGTATATAAATAAGATACGAATTTAAAATAGAAAACTGGATATACTAAATTCTAATGAATCCCAATTTCTCTAATTTCTCCTTGACTCTTTCTCAGGAATGATGATCTACTTTCTATACGGCATCCATTATAGTAAAGAAGCCGCCGCTACTCCAAACTCATATTCTGTTTTAATGGCCACGTCAGAAGCTGAGAAAGGCACAAAATGGGGATCTACGTTACGAGTTAGTCCGAAGAATGACAAAGCACCTATTCTGAGTGACAAGGAACTTGTAGACTAGAAATAAGTTATATATATTTTTATCAATTGTTTTCCTTATCCAGCTCGCCAGTGGAGCCGTGGAAATAGTTGAAAATTGTAGTAACGTTTAAGCTGTCAACAACGAAGTACGTAAGACTGTATGCAATGCGTAGAATAATGCAGGCTAGTGCAATGGGATATATACAAGATATGTTTAATCTTTAACAGTTTTTTATTAGTTACAACGTAATTAACGCATAATTAATGCATTCGGCTATTTAAATGCCACAATGTGTTACTGTTTTATATACATATATAAAGTCTATTCCGTATTTTTCGTTTATATTCGCTACATTTTCTACTTCGGCGGCTCCACTTTACATGTTGTTTGAAATTCAAAGTTTATGGAATATATTTTGTAAATATTGACCTTAAAAGACTTTTTAACTCATGTATTTTGGAATTTCCTCGAGAAAGTTTTGTCTGGTACAAAAAACTATTTTTGGTACTTAGCTTTATCTTGTATCTAATTACGATTCCTATAATTTTAAGCTCGTGTTTTTACTTCTTAACACGATCAACGAAGCGTTATCGTTCTTTCTTTTTTAGATAGTCTTTTTTCTATTATTATTACATAAGGTTTGTTTGCGTCACCTACCCCAACATGCTTCTATTCACTCCAATGCACTCCAATACGTTGATTCCGGTCATTCCGGTGACGCCAACCTATTAGAGTGCATTGGAGTGAGTAGGAGCATGTTGGGGCATGGCGACGCGAACAAACCTATAGTCGCAAGATTAAGCGACGTGTTTTATAAGACATTGTATTTCGTGTTGCTAGTACTTAACGAATTTGAAAAAAGAAATGTAACTTAGTTTACCTATTATATATTTTACGCACAAATTCAATGATTGACAGAAACTCATTATTTCTTTTATTTCGCGTAATTTTATTTTAGCGTAAGTGTCGATTAAGAATACAATAGCGATGAAAAATATCCTTTTCGTTGTCATGGCAAGAATGATCAAACTATCCCTCAATATATTAACATTCAATAAACAACAATTTATATTTTGATTTGGTATAAATTATGCTCATGCGCTCGAATTTAGAATTGGGAACGAGTAGATCTAATGCAAAAATAAAGAATTCATGAATCTCACCATAGACCCATTCGTGTATTACGGCAATCATTTAGATTAAGATAAGTTATAAATACATAAAAAAATGTGTATTACTCGTTCTTGATTCACCAATCAATTTACAAAATAATAAAACCGCAATGGATAATTAGAGCGCAACACGCTTCGCGAAAAAGATTTATTCTGATAGAAGAATATCCATAATATATACTATTTACGTAATAATGTATTATCGTTTAAAATCTATAATTTATGTCTCGTGTACACACGTATTGTGCGTGATAAGTATAATCACATGGAGTTACGTGGAAAGTATCCGTATAATAATATACGTAATATCAATGTGTTATATATATATATATATATATATATATATATATATATATAAAACGATAGATATCGTTAAGATACTGTAAAACAAGAAGCATGCTTAAACGACATATAGTTTAGTATGCAAATTGAATTTATTTATTAAGAGTCGTTTAGATATCCTTTTAATGTAAAAATAAATGATAAATATAGATTAGCAAATGGAAGTCTTCAAAACAACATACAAACGATATATATTCCGCAATTGATGATTAATACGCAAGGCGCGTCTTGTATGGGATGATCTCGAACAGGAAAATTGACAAACGCATTGAAAGTCCAATTATTTATTTACAAAAATATTTCTTAGAGAGTAATTCTCTGCATCTGTCATCAATTACTGAAAATTAATACAAATTCCTGCATGTAGATATAAAGTAATTGTGCGACCGAAAGTTTAAATTCCTTTCAGTGATACAAATGCAACACGCTCGTGCAATTGATTCTCGTTATAATAGTGTACATACAATGTTGTCCTCGTGCAACACATTAACCGTTGCAATATCCACGCGAGTGTATGACGTCTATAATATCCACAGAGATATTTAAAGATGTGTGTGACTATACCTTATACTCGTATTCATACCTGATAATTCGTTTTCATGGCTGTGACTGCGTTTATTTCTCTATATTGCCGCCAGGAAGGTACAAGAGAGTTCAAATAAAATATGTACATGAGCTCCAAGTTTTTTATACGAAAAACTTTTATTAACATCCTGCGTTAAATTTTTGTCATGCGTTCTTTATAAGTAAAATACTTTTAGATATATGTACAATAGAAACTGCGAAATACGTCGCACACATGTCTTCGTCTGTTTTACAAAACTTCTATGAAATATCTGTAAGTATTCCGTGCAAAATATTATTGTTTAAAACCATACGCTGATCGCAGAGAGATAACAAATTGCAAGTTTATGCGCGGATACAAATTTTATCTAAATGATATATATAATAACGCTCCGTAAAAAAATAACATGTTCCTCTTCTGTTGTCATGCGATGTTTCGGAAAACATTTGACTCGTTGATTGTTACAAATAAATATGCATATATAATAAATATATATGTATATATATATATAAGGAATACATATATTATAATACGTATTTCCTTATATATAATAAATAACATTATATATATATATATATTAATGTTTAATATATTATATATACTATATATTTTTTAAATATTTTAATATCACTAAATCATATCTCGGTCATGACTTGAATCAAGGAAATAAGGATGACAACCGTTAGAGATCCTTTTATTCTATATATGCACGGAATGTTATTCATTTGAGATATTATATGATATTACATTATGTTTTCTCTTCGTGGTGGACCTGTACTATATATATATTATATAATAGATATTGCTTCCCGAGGCGAATGGATCGTTATCGATTCACCTCGCGCACATTCTCACAAAACTGGAACACTTGGTAAACATACAGGAAATGATGCATGCACATGACCCACATATAGGTAAATACATAGTGTATCCATATAGTTCCTATAGGATATAATTTCTATTCCGTGTCAACGTGTTAAACAAATCAGACTAAACATTGTCTTGATGTGCAATAATTTCAAAGTTATTAATTTATCTGAATCACTCAATATGGACATTCTTGGCAGCATTAATAGTAATGACTAATTGTTACGGGCAAATAATAATTAGCCTGTAAATAATTGGATCTGATCTAGAGGAACTACAATGGATACACCGTATATGCAACAATGCGTCGAAGAGAATTTCCTAATAGTTTTGCAGGTACCAGTGTCAATGGATTCATAACACTGTGCTGATATGTTACCTGTTGTTACGAGTAAGTACGATTTTCCAAGCGGACATCGGTTTCGCCTGCAATATTTTAATTTTTCTACGACCCCACCTGAGCCAGGAGAAACCTATGATTAAGCAGAGGATACTTTCTAGATAATACCCGTCGAGCTGCATAATGCAAACGCCATTATTGGTATTCGCACAAAGCTGAAAACGTAATAAACAATTTTTATGTTGGTGATCTTTCTACTATATAGTATAATAGAATTTAAAAAAGCACGGTGCGCTGCAACCAACCTCTCTCTCCGTAATTGTGCTACAATCATTTGCATAGTCGGTACTGCATTGTCTAAATGTTAAGGGATCGACAAACCAAAGCGCGGCTGTGGCAGGCCAATTTCCACCGAGATTGCATAAAGTATTGAGTAATGTCATGTAAGTGCCACCAACTGCCGGATCGCTCACTTTCGCAAAGAAAGCCATCGATGCCACAAACATACTACTTGCAGAAATCTGAAGTATAAAAAGGGACGTTACAGTCTGAATCTAAGTTGAACATCCATTGAGGAAATTCATACATATACTCTGTATAACATTTACCTGGTGTATAAAGTAGAGACCTATCAATACTACAAAATAATAAGCTGGAACATTTCCATTGATTACAAGGAACGGTGTAACCCATACCAAAAACGCTGCTATTAAGCCGAAAGCCAGCCTGTATTATATAAATTGGTAAGTATCATTCAACTAAAATCTTTATAATTAATCGTAATCCATAAATTATATATTAATTACCTATAAGGCATAGCTTTCATGTAAACGTCCATAGGTCTGGGCCCAGCGGTATATTTCGAAATTATTAATGGCAAAATTATTTGCAACGGTATCATGGGCACGGCCATAAAAGCAAACTTCTCCTTGGGAAAACCACCTTCTATAAGCTTTAAACTGGTTACCGCATCGCACGCAGAAAATCCGATCTACAAAACGAAACAATCAAGTAAATATAACGAAATTTATGCTACAAATTATAATTGCAAATTAGTATTCAACCTTTGCGGTTAAGAGAAATATAATCGTGGTCTTTATGGAAGGTAATTTAACTATGTCCCACAACAGCTTGTATGCATGCTTAACATCCATATTTAGCTCTTCGCCTTTTGAAATTCTGCCTTTATCTTCATGTTTGAACAACGCAATAAACGTTGTCGTAACGATAAACGTCCAGCCCCAGAAATATAAAAATCCTACAAATAAAATGTGCTAGTTACAATCCAAATATATATCTAATGTACATGAAAAATAATCTTTTCGATTGTAAGACCCTTCTTACCAGGCAGAGTTAATATGCCTTCATCAGAAGGGGTTGACCTTAAATAACTATTACAAAATTCAGCGGACTCCAGTGAAATAAATAACACATAGCCGATGAAGTAGCCCGCCGTTTGGCCGACGCTGTTACAGGTAGACGCATATCCGACGTTGCACCTTGATGGACGAATCAAAATTAAGCAAGTCTCAAGGAAATAATTGTTGATGCGCGTACACAAGGTTAAGATGTTTTGTAAAAGTACCTTTTAAGCATTGTAAGCGCCCATCCGTCTACTACAATGTCCTGAGTCGCGGCGAGTACGTTCAAGGAGAAGAATAACGCAGTCAACATTTCGATGTTGGGCTTCTCGTGCTCTTTGCCCAACCAGTGGTCCACGTAATTCGACAGAAGGAGCATGAACATACCCATCAAGTACTGGGTGGGAATCAACCAAGTCTTTCTCCTTCCAAACTTTTGCGAAAAAATGGAGTCTACTAGGGGCGCCCAAAAGAGCTTCAACGAAAACGGCCATTGTACGAAACTAAATTCTGCCTGCGTCAACAAGAACAGATAATAGATGTATTACATTCCGTTCGAGTTTTCCATGACTATTAAATCGATCTATAATTTATTAATGTAATTCGAAGACTATACATCAATACTGTTTGGTCAAACAAGTTCTAAGAACTATTAAATGATAAATGTTCTACATGGTATCAGTAAAGAATTGCGTCTCATCAACAGCTCCTGTACAAATACAGAATACTAAGAAATTTAATTAAATTTAATTAAATAAGACCGACAAATAATCGGCGCGCAGTTTGTTGAGTTTGTTGAACTAGAATATTCACACATAAAAATATTATTGAGCACTAAAGATCCAGCTATGACCGTTTAGGCCCTTCTCGATTTTAATTTGTAGTATACATTACGTGGTCGTTATTGATAAGAAATTTATTTTTTGGATATTACTTTGACAATTCATTTTCTGACTCTACGCTGTTTTTTCATCTGATTAAACATATTCTCGCATCAGAATGACGAAATAGTTTTACTCTATATCTTATTTTGAACATCCAATCAAATAGTTTAATATCGATTCATCTATAAGATAGCGTTACATTGCTTTAATTTACTAATCTGTTTCTTTGCTATTTATTATATCTGACTTCGGATGTAGCCCTTGTAATTTCCGTTTATTTCAATTTTTTCATTAAATATGCGAGCTGAACTATGGTCTTATTTCTTTATTTGTTTCACTTTTCATTAATTTTTTAATTTAATTTATTTTGTTATTATAACCCTTTTTCTCGGCTGAAGAAGACTTAGGCTGCTTTCCTTTTAGTGACACAAGTCAACACAAACGTAATTCTATTTTTCTTGACATTCAATGAGTAACAAAAACAGAACTACACCTGTGACTTGTGTCATTGAGAGGAAAGCAGCCTTAACCTTCAGTACCCACACTTCAAAAAAATCCCTATCTATTCATACTCGGGTATTCCTAACCCGCGTTTTCTTTTGCTTGTATCTCGGGTTGTAATGCATTGATTTTAATTCATTTTTTTTAAATCGATAGTTTAAAGACTGAAAAAAAAGAATATTCGGATGAGAAAGTCAAGAAAGTCATAACACAAAAGATATTTTGCAATAAGTAAAAAGGGATCAGAAAAAATGCCGCAACTTTGAAAATCGGCCGGGTTAAACCTGTCTCTTATACACATCTAGATGTGTATAAGAGACAGATTATTATATATATTATTATTATATTATTATATATATTATTATATATATTATTATTATATTATTATATATATTATTTTATATTTATAAATATAAATATAAATTATATATATATATATAATTTATAATATTTATAATTTATATTTATAATTTATATTTTTATTTATAAATATATATATAATTATATATATCTATATATATATATATAATTTATCAGGATAATTTTTTGTTCGACACAACCAGCCAAATTTATTAAAAAACTTCTTACGACGCGACGTTTCGACCATAGTTTTTGGTCCTTATTAAGTAATAAAAGTTTGAATTACAAAACAACACTTAAGGCATTGTGTCCAAAACAAGCCCGAAATTCTGAGGAATAAATTAATAATATTCAATGTAGACAATGAGATTATAATACATTAAAAATTCGAGAATTAAATTCTTACGTGTTTTGTGCGTCATGTGAAAAATACAATTATAAATGTTCATATCGTCGAATACATAGGTAGTTTGCAGTTGCTCTCAAGAAGCACGTCAAAGATGAGCGACAGATAAATAACTAATAACCGTTGATAGGCGAGCAGATGTATCTTAATAGCTTTTATTATTATATTATAGTCCCGGTCAAACACTATATAATTTATATATATATATTTATTATATATATATATATATATATATAATATATATAATATATTATATATATATATATATATAATATATATAATATATTATATAATTAAGCATATAAGAATTATGTATATAAATCTTATATGCTTAATTATTTGGTCCTAATATTCCTACTACTTTGAAAAAATCGAGCTCAAGTTTATTAACCATGAAATTTATCTAAATTTCCTATCTTTTGACATTACATCACTCAGAGATGTTGTTCTCGACTTACTATTCGCAGAATATGTGAAGACCCGGGGAGAAACACAAGGAATATTAGTTTTATACTTTTGAGTAAAATGAATTTTAAAGTTTGTTATTTCCCTTATACCCAAATGTTCTACCTTCATTTTTTCACTGATTACTACAGTTTTTAATCCAAGATGTACATCAGTTTGTACTGTTTGTAGTATCTCTTAAGCGCTACAAAATGACCATGGGTCTGTTTTCTTTACTCCACATTGGAAGGAAAAAGATAAACTCTGAACTAGTGCAGCAGTTCAGGGACAGAAAACAGATCTAATGTCTCATTTTTAATAAAACTGACATTCCTTGTTTTTCCCCGGGTCTTCAATTGATGATTATACTTCGTGGAAGAGACATACCTGCTGCCGATAGGAAACTCCTCTATTCTGCAACAGCATGGGGATCGAGCCGCACAATCCCAACGGGATACCCTGCAGCAGGTACAGGAAGAACAGAATCGCGATGTTCTTCTCGTCCCCCCGCAGGTCGGAGGGCTCCTGGATGCTGCTGGAGTCGACGGCGCCATCCTCCGCCACCCGATTGTTCTTGTCCAGCTTCCTCCTCATATTGACATCCATACGAGTCGGCCAACAACCGAATATTCACGCTCGTGCCACGCTCACGTACCGCTGGATGTGACTTTCAAGGTTATCGCCGATTAGGTTAGAATCTCCGCTCGTCACCGCATATCGCGGACGGATGGACATCCGCGCGACGTCGGGACACGTCGAGGACGATCGGACTCCAGGCCCGGGGCGACGACGGCGAACGTGCGAGTGAGATTCACGCTGGTCGACGTCGAGTCGTCGCTGACGAAGCGATCATCGCGGACACATAACCTTTCGCTGCCGCTCACGGTTACGATTACGAAGCGAGACGAAATGCCGAGATGACAATTCGCGATGTTAAATTCAGTATTCCACCTTTCCCCTCACATCGACATCGCGAGAGACAAGGCCAAAGCGACACGAGGACGGGGACTCTGGGGGGACTCCAAACGCTGTCGCGTTGCCACGTTGCTTCTTATTAGGACACGTCAGTTATACTTTGTTTTTTTTCTTCGTGCAACGTCACGTGCGTGCGACTACTCGTACGCACGGATAGGGCCAAATGCGGAGCACCGAAGCGCCATCTCGCGCGCGTTTCGCGAGACAGCGACGTCCGGAGGGAAGTTCAAATAATGCTCTTAGGACGATATTCATGGTCAATCTTTATATTTAAGATCGTCTTATCCCTGGTCCACAATAGGTGTCGTAAGCTTTAAGCCCTAAGAAATTGACCAATCACAATCAAATGTGAGGAGAATAATCGACTGCGATTGGTCAATTTCTTAGGGCTTAAAGCTTACGACACCTATTGTGGACCAGGGGTTAAGCACGATCTCAAGATGTTATACGGTCATTTTATTGGCTGAACGAAATCTTAAGTCCATCTAAGACTCGACTTAAGACGATTTTAAATATAAGAACCGACAATAAATACCGGCCTCAGGCTTTTAAATTGCGACACTACGATCGTACAAAGAGATTTTATTGTATTATATTTCATTGCGTGCGTGTATGCATCCTCCTTTGGCAAACGGTTGGATGAGTGATAATAATCGTGCGACTACAAAGGGTCTTGCTCAGGCTTTTCTTATGTAATTACAGGTAAACGCATCGCAGCTTTCGTTTTCTGACGCTACGCTGACAGCCAGCTTGATCAGGTCCTTCACGTTTGCGCTCACGGTACTGGTGTTGAGTACGTTGTTTCGTATTCTGCAAGAATTCAAATTTAGTCAGCCGATATACGACGTCGCAAAGTATCTAGATATCGAGAAATTTGCATACAGATTGGTAAGGTGATATTTTCGAGTGCTCAAGATCTCGACGTCCTTTCCGAGATCGGACAAGTAATCCTTTTGGATTTCGCAAGTCAATCTAGCGACGCATCTTGGAGAGACGATCAGTCTGTCGGTTGAACCATCTTTTCGTATCTGCCCACAAAAGAAAAAGAAAATAGCAGTTTAACAAGATTTCCACGCGAAGGGACCCATACAGCACAGAACATTGCAGCAACATTTCGGCAATATTGCAATGTTACTGCAATATTCCGGCAATATTGCAATGTTACTCCAATATTGCTGCAATGTTCTGTGCTGTATGGGGATCGCGCCGTTATGTACCTTAGCTAAATTTTCCCTCAACATGTACAAAATGTAATCCATTTGGAAATCGGTCCGCTCTTCCTCCGAGAAAGTCTCCGATCTTTTCCTCCTTCCATTTATGATGCCGATCGGCAGAAGAACCGGGTTTGAAGCTAACGCCGCAGCTGCCCCGATCAACGCGACACCCGCTAGAGCTTTCAACGCTATGGCCTTAATGAATAAATATAAATTTTTTATTCACCTCTTCGATCGATTTCCAAGGTATTTTCAGGTGAAAAATATCCATCCCTCCCCCAGGATGTTTACTCAAATCATGAAAAAAAACCCTGAGAATTCCCGGATTTTCCAGTTAAGGTTTTATTAAAAATTTCAGGTAAGATTAGAGAATTTTTAAATGCAATTTTGAAATGAATTTTTAAAATTATAAATCCTTTTTAAAAAATGTTTCTTTTTCTTATAGTCTTCCACGAAACTATATCTTATTCTTTTCTACAATTGGAGCCGGGAAACTTTAATATATGGAAGGCTCATTATAGTATAGTAACAATGAATTCTTTTCCGTATTGTCGTCTACTGTTACCCTGATTTTTAAAATAAAAACTCGCGAATCACACGAGAATGTATGTGAACATATGCGCATATGGTATGCCAAATTCATTGTTAACCAATTGTCGACATTCTACATTATCACAAAAAAAAATAATTCAAGAAATAATTTGTTCAGAAAGAAACAGAATTTAAATTTAAAATTTTAAAAATTTCCCTGAGTGCTAATAAAATTCCATGAAAATTCCTTGAGTTTTAAGGGTAAAAAAGAAATCCCCTAAAAATTCCAGGTTTCCCAAGTTTTTCTAAATAGTAAACACCCTGCCTCCGAATATATACCTTTTGCGCGTGAATATTTCCCTGCGGCATGCTTGCATCCGGATAGGCTTGGTCGCCAGGGCCGAATTCGTCACCGTCGGCCAATGTTCCCGAAATCCCATAGCTGCTGATCGAACCTCCATGTCCAGTCGGTCTGCCGTAGCCCCCGTAACCACTAACGCCATAACCGTATCCTCCACCGTTTCCCGAGCCGTATCCCAAAGCGCTGGGTCTATTAGCAGTTTCACTTGCGTGCACTGGGCGCGGTCCATACCTTTTGTTTTCATCAAAATAAATGTGCATACAAAATATAATTATAATATTTAACATTGGAATATCACACACACACTATTCCCTTTTTCTCCCTTTTCAATAAATCTTTTTAAATCTCTTTAAACTTTTGTGAACTTTTTCGCGATCTTTTAATTCCGCAAAGAGAAGCCTCTCTGTCTCTTCCCCTTCTCCCTCCCCTCTTTCTTTCTCTATTTAGTCTTCTCTGAGTTAATACAGAAGGCCCGACGGAGATTAGCGGGAAATTTATGATCGCGGGAAGTTGGGTAAATTTACCTGTCTCCCAACTGACTTCCTGCATAGACTCCGCTTCCGCTTCCTCCACCGGGCCTGCCGCCGCTTCCGATGGGACCTGGGGGCCGACCCTGCGTTTGCCATCCATATCTGAAAGGAAACTTTGCGTCCTAACATTTTTTCATACACAAAAAGATAACTTTTATCACTACCTGTCAATAGGGTGTCGCTCGCCGTATTGGGAGGGATACCGTCCGGTCTCTAAAGAGATCTTGTTGTAATTATAATCCGGTCGTGCCGATCCACTGGAACCGTATTTAGAGCCGCAGCAGCTGGAACTTGCAAATAAAAATGTTCCGAATAATCCGAATTGTCGACGAGCTGTTATTAATTTTTCTGTCGCGCTTTAGATTTAGGATTTAGAAAAAAAAACTACGATCAAGTCGGAAACATGTTGACTTATCTCTTTCGAGACTCGAGTCGCGATGTAAGATGGTTCTCGGTTTCTTATCCGTTTTCGTCGTTTCTTCCTCATCTATGCTATCGAGAACAAGGTCCGACGAGTTTTTATCGCGAATGACGTTCGCCAGAAGTCGGTCCTCCGAATCGGAGAGTCTCTTCGGATGCTCGGTCGTCGTCGCGTATTCACTTTTCTCCGTCAGCGCGCAACAAACACCGAAGACAACAGAGAGAATTAGAATGTGCGTCATCGTGATTAATTTTGAATGCGAGTATTCTATATGCACTTGCTGTCCGAGTTTGGAACGTTCCAGATATCGAGCACTACGCAAGTAGTTGCAAGAAGTTCGGCGAGCGTTCGTTCTAACGAAGAGACGACACAAAAGTGACTCTCTAATTTCCCAAGTTTCACCTATTTATATAGCAGTCATGCATGGGATGCTGTAGCATATTCACCCCTCAGGGACGAACTTAGAACTTTCCTATAGTAAAACCTGTAAAAAAAATGCAGGAAGTCAGGAAGCAGAAGTTACTCTCCCTACGTTTTTTCTGTATTTTCAGTATCTTCTTTTTGTAATTCTTCTTTTCGCAATAAATCTGTTGTTGCAAATTACAACAGAAGGTTTTATTTTAAAGCTTGGCTATAAGTGCTTAATACTTTGGTAGATTTTATTTATTTATAATTGCACATTTTTGTGTGTTGTATATACTTCTTGTTTATTTAATATCTAACTTCTAGAGCAGCAACATAAATTTGGCAATAAATATAATGATAATAATAATAATAGTAAAGTGATCATTAAAGTTCACTGAAGCAAGTCGTCTAAGAACAGATAATAATATAATGACAGGTACTCACAATCACAAATAGATTAATAATTATAGATGCTTGTAGCAACATAATTATTATTAGAGACATAAAATAAGATAATAGGACATTTACACCGACTGACGATTTGATAATTTCTACTCTTATTTTCCTACTGCATAAATACTCCACGCGATTGCATGTAATCTTTGATAGAGTAATATATACACTGGCTATATATATACTAGCTGCGTCCCTGAAGTCACAAAGTGTGACCAAACGTCAAGCGGCAGAGGAGCGCTAGCGAAAATAAAAGTGTCGCGAGTGAGTCAACAATCGTCACGCCAGTCCATTAATTAAGATTTCCCATCATCATTGTTTTCGTCATTTGTTTGCGAAATTCGGCAGGTCCGCGAGGCGGAATTACGCCAATAGGTCCCATCGACCTCGCGCCATGAGTCAACACCTTGTGTTTCATCTTTGACCCCGAGGAAACTCGTCCAATCCAGCCAGCTTTCTCTGCCATAATTAACGCCCAATTAATTATATTCTCGCGGAAATATGCCATAAGACTCGAATAATCTTTCCTTTCGCTTTTTCCCACTTTCCCCTTATATTCGCTACGGTCCTCGCCCTTTCCGCATCACGAAAGCCCGCGTCTCTCTGTCGGTGGAAATTTAAGCGTACGCGTAATCTCAGTTTTTTTTAAATCCTTGATACCCCGAGCGAGAGAGAATTGGGATGATCTATACAATAAGAGATCTGATTCACGAGACAAACTCGAGAGTAAGTCAATAAAGAAATATCAGCTAGATCCGAAATATTTTGCCGAATTGACGATTATCAATTTTCCCCTGTTTCGTTCCCTCAATAAATTTCGCCGTTACGAAATGTGAACAGGACAATTTGTTCCGCCATGGTATCCGCTAGTGTGACCAACGACCGAAATTATGCGAGTACACCGTATCCACGGTGTTTCAGTCCTTGTTATACCGTGCTACAAAATTTGTAACAGCGAGAAAAGCCTCGGGTCAGAAGAATGTCGGAGATGTCCTTGTAGAACGATGATAACAGTCCAGGCTGTTGTTTCTGCGCCTTCCACCTTTTCAACATATAATTATAATTATTACTACGACCGACCAGCTGACAGCCAAGTTTTATCGCTGAGCAATTATCTTTTAATTAATAGTGTAGGGTGTCATATCCAACATTAGGGCACGATTGAAGGCACGATTCTCCTATAATTAGTAGAAGACAAAACTCAACAAAAAAAAGTTAATCCTGAACTTTAATCGCAAGAAGCATCCCAAATTCAGAACAAAATGAGGCGAACCCTGTGTACGCGAGCGTGCGAGTATAAGGGAAAAGCGTGTGTACATCGGCGATTGTGTCGAGTGCGCGTATTCGATCAACCGCAGGAAGCGGAACGAGATGCGGGCATTAATTTAGGTAAAACCGACGACCCCCGCGGGGGCCGGCAGGCTGCAATGAAAGAGGGAATCCGATTCTACTCCGAGAATGCCGGGGACGGGACATTAGGGGCCTAATTTAAAGAAAAGAGGGGGAGGGTGGCCGCCACTCGCTAGGACGGGGGGTACTCCCGAGTGGAAACGGGAGACGGGGATGCAGAAAGAGAGAGGAGAATGGGGTGGCCTGGAGAAGATACGAGAGATCGCGGAACGGAGCGAGAGCGGAGTAATCAATACGCATTCACACGCGGTGCCTCGCGTTCTCCGGTTTCCATGGGAACTGACGCCCACGCATGCGTTTGCTCCAGCGATGCCGCCGTACCAACGAGATCGTCTGGAGGTCCGAATCGGTCTGATCAGTCTCGCGCCAACCATTCCGTGCGCGAGAGGTTGCCGATGATGGGAATCGGCAAAATCTCATGAAACAAATTATATCATATCTCAAGATGATATAATAGTACCAGCTCACAAGGTACATTTTTATGTATCGCAATCCTGCTCCTTAATTGATTTCAATATTTGTCTTGATTTCATTTGATGAAGCATGACCGAATGCTGAAGAAGTAGAATGAATATAACGTTGAGCGCTATATATAATAATAATAATTTAATTTTCATATAGCAATAAAAGATATTAAAGAGAAACAAAATGCGATTTTACATTTAACGATTTCTTCCACGAATTAATTGATGGACTCCTCTGAGAGACACTCTGATGGTACAAGAGCGTAGTAGAAAAAGAAAGAGTATTCCAGTCTCAATTGCTGCTGATATCTATAGCTACTTCGGGAACGATCGGCGTCTCCGGAGTCTAAAGCACGATCAACCAAACCGTGCGGGATTGTTCCCCCGACGACGGTCATCTTGGTCCCTCTATCACCGTCATTCGGGGGTTCAGCCGCGGCGTCCATCCGACGGATATACGTTCAACCAACCCTCCTCCCTCCGCTCCGGCTCGGTCACCCTTGCGATGTGGTGAAGTCGCCGGGACGGAGGGGAAGAGGGTTGCTCGTTGCGGCGCGCCTGCGTCGAGTCCCCAATGACGACTCGGCTAGGTAGGTGCTCGACCCGGACGCAGTTGGGAGAAAACAAGCGGCAGGCAGCCCGCCGTTCCCGCGTAACGTGGGCTTTTCCCCGTTGAGTTTCGGCGAGTAAGTGAGATCGCGCGGCAAGAACGGGGAGGCTAACCAAGCCGAGATCGTGGCGTGGCTGTCCGGTTGTCATGACGCGTAAGTGAAGGTGAGCTGATCGGCTGAGGTGAGAACTCGAAGCGATGGTGACGCGAAGCTCGGGCGCAGCGGATATAATAGCGCGAAAAAAAAACTGACGTTCGATAATACGGCGCGCGTTAAGTTCGTTGAACCCTTTTGTGAATCTGCGGGTGTTGCGGTTGACGCGCGACTCGAGTGTGCACTTGAGAGTGTGTTGGATCCACGGCTGCCGCTGCGGAGGGTGATGGTGCGCGTCGGCTGATTACGCGCGGATTCTGCACTCCACACGCGTATCGAATCAGCGCCGATCTTCGTGCGAGCGTTATATTATTATTGTATCGTGATATCCGCGAGGGAAATCGTTTTATGTTCCCTTGATTTCCAGAGATCATCCTCGAAAATCTCTGTCTATTCGCGTGCATGTTCGTCCTGAGTGTGACGTGTTGTTTCCGGTGCAGCCGGATGTGGCGCCGAGAAAGATTACGACAGATGCACGTTTGAGGAGAAAAGGAGAGAGTACACGTCGGTCTTTGTATAGTGCAGTGTGTTTGGGAGTTTTTAAATCGTCGATTGCATGTGGGTCACGAGTTGCATTCGTCCCGGCTAATGAGATAGAAGGTTCGCCGAGCTAAGAGGTAAGCCTATTAACTGACGTTACTGATGGAAAAGATTGCTGATGCAAAAGCGGTTCGAAGAGTAAGATGGATTCGGATTAGCAAAAAAGAAAATTTCACCAGCGTACTAGTTAATCCTGTCAAGGTAGAACAAAGCTGATCACATCGACCTTCAGGTTCAATATTTCTGAGTTAATTCAATGAAAAACTATAATATTATATATTTATCAGAATTCAAGAAAATTCGCCACAGTTTAAACGTTCCAAATCAAGAGACAGTGTCACGGCAGTGTCTCGCGCCAAGTGTATGCGCGACGTGCGCGATGAAGTATGACACGCACACGGGTGCTATATTTACGCCGCACAACTAGTTTGGCGTACCCGAAATCTATTCTACTCTAGACGAAGAAAAGGACCTTCGAGAAAATCTATTGGCCGAAGGAAATACATAATTGATTTTAGTTAAAATTGTTGGTAATTCGGTAGCGCCTGTTACAATTTGTTTCAAATAATTATTTTCCTCGAAGAAACATGTATTTTTATCATCGAACATTGATTACGTAGATTGAATCATAGGGATAAAAAAATTCAATAAGGAAAAAAACCATCGTAGGTAGTTACAAATTTTCATAAGAGAGGTAAAAGTCACGTGGCTATAGTAGATGCCTGCAATTTATCGTGTCCTTAACCTCGTAGAAAATCAATGTTCTTCATATACCTCTGTGTGAACTGTATGTACGTTCCATATAGCACGTTACGCAGTTTAAGCAATCTCGCTTGCGGCAATAAATGAAATAAACAAGGAATTCGTAATCCCTTTCTCCCCTTACAGAAAGAAGCGCGATGCCTTACTGATGAAATTTTGTCTTAATAAACGCAGAATATAGAAAACATGACGTATTTGCTTCACTTTCATATTGCTGATTGTATTGAGACCGTTTTGTAAAAGTTGTGTGTGACTTTGCAATTTCTGCGTAGCCCACGCGTTCGCTACTTGAAATTTAAATAAAGCACTAACGGGGCTCGTCCCTTAAGATATGCAGCGGATTAGAGGATGTTCTTTCCGGCACAAAGGGATCGGTAATGAGAACTACCGCAGTGTTTGCACAAGAATCGCTCTTCTTTTACCCGTGGTCCTTCGTGGGTTGCTTGTAACGCAGGGGCGTTCGCCCTGCCAAATTGTTTAAAGGAGAACGTTTATGTAAACGGTTGCCAAAGTAAATTCGATGCCGCGGAGGAGTACTGGTAATGGAGCAATACAATTTTGGGAGAGTTTACACGAGTTTGCTCAATGCTTTGCAATATAAAATATACATATAATAATCCAAGGAGAGATTGTACAGATAAGTATCACGCATAGAAAATATTTAATTCTCCATGCATGATATTTATCTGTATAATCTCTCTTCTTGGATTATCATATGTATATTTTATATTGCGAACATAAAAGTCACAATAATTTTCATACATCCATATACAATATACTTTATATCAGTACTGCAAATTTCCTTTTCATTTTACAATCATCTCTGCGTTCGTTAAATTGAAATTTTTTAAGTACTACACGGCGAGACTATATAACGCTCTCCTCGTTTCTCTTTTGGATAAAAAGACCTGGTATCGACCGGCTGCCGATCATCTCCACAACATTTCGATGTGCAAAGGCACGACTAGATTTTCATCTCCCCAACTCTCCCCCTGCCAGGTCCTTAACTTAAATCTCACGGGGGTAACGTCGTCGGAAAGGGAGCAAGTCGCGCATCTTCCATGCTGCTGCTATCCGCGTGATTCTCGAATACGAGCTGTTCTCTTCTCGGCTGCGGCATTGTTCCCTCGTCAAAGATGATAGGGTAATCTCGATTGTATGACGGCGCGGCACATTTCTCGTGACGAGGGACGCGTTCCTTCAGTGACAATTGTCCATATTTCTAGATATTACGTGTTTACTAGGCTTTCAAGACACTTTCTCAAGATATATTGTAGATGTTACATATTTCTAGATATTAGGTGTTTACTAGGCTTTCAAGACACTTTCTCAAGATAGGTATATTGTAGATGTTACAAATTCGCAGAGCACTTGGACTCCTGTATTAATGTAACGCATTTAATATGAAACGTAATTATTTGCTTTGACTTTTAATCACTTAACGTGTCGCATATATCTCATTTAATACGCAATGAAGGTCAGATAGCCATATTTAGAAAGAAGAGTTCCGGAGCGAATTAAAACCGTGGCCTTTATATCTTCTATCTTCTTATATACCTCTACCTTCTTCGTACATATTTAACTGCCTGAATCTAAAAATTAACACTCAGCTCATTTTATTTAAATAGTGAAAATAAACTTTGCAAAACATTTTCAATTGACACGCCAATTTGAGCACAACCGTTTTTATTCGATAAACAATATTTCTACGATCCAAGCGAGAATTTTATGTTTGTTAAGATCGATGGGCGTTCGAAGCTGAGATTTTGACATTCGGATATCCCGGCTGAATTTTTCCGAGGGGAACGGATCTTCTCGTGCGTTTTGCGTATCGTAAATCCTGAAGTCGAGCCCGTGAAATCGTTGAAAAATTGCCATGGCGCGCGTTTAATCCCAGCTTTCGGGTCGAACATTCGTACCGAGGGGGTGCAAAGGCTCGATACGGCTCGTACCCTGAAATCTGCGGACGGGACATTATCGCTCGGCATTCTCTCTCTCCCGGAAGCCGATGGAATCCGTCGATATAGTTCAGACACGTGTGTGCAGCTGCTGTAAAATCCTCACCAGCGATCGCGCGTTTCACGTATACGTTCCATATCCGAGATGCTGCTATGGGAAGCTGCAGAGAGGAAATAGCACGTCTTACTCACCGATCTGTGAGAAATACGAGATAAAAATAAATCCATACGTATGGATAGAAATTGAAATAATCCGAGTCGCTTCACATCTTCGTTTATTACGTTTCGACGAAAGCGTCACTTTAATGATAACAATTGCTATAATATCAATTAAGTTTTCTATAGTGTTTAGAGAGATGTAAATTTGTGTTTCTTCGTGTGCGTATTTAAGCTTCGATTATTCGTAAGAAGAGGAAAGATTCGTCATCATTTTTAACGTAAATCAAGAATGAAATAATGTTAATGACAATAGTATAGTCAGTTGGAAAATCTTCGAAATTTATTCTTTCTCTCTGTGCATCCTTCTTCAATCTTGATGAGTGGATCGCTCATGAATACCATTGGAGAAATATCGACAATTGAACCGCGGCGTCTACCGCGTATTACCTTGTGAGAGACGTGTATTTGCGTACGCGTGTTCGGGACGCGTGAGGGTGCATTCGTTTACCCGAAACTCGATTTCACAGCTGCCGTAATTGAATTTCGAGTGCCGGCGCCGAGTATGGGCGTGGGTGGAAACTCATAAGGCCAATGTCGAAGGCCGAGCCCGGCTTCTTCGAGTAATTGGATTTTATAGGTTGACGCGCGATGGACCGATCGTTAGATATCGAGACATGCACTTGGGGAAAAAGCACAGCTTTTAATATTTAAATGATTATTCATTGAGAAATATAGAGTATATATGGTGTGATATAAATAGCATGCATTTTCGTAAACGTGCTAAAAATCCCATCAGAGGGTTCCTTGAAGCTTTCGAGGAGGTTGTTGATAAATCGAGTGAGGAAACTAGGGATGCGGAAATAGATTATCTTGGAACAGATGTGCGAGGTGTATTACTAATGCAACAGCACCGAGGGAATACCGGCCAATGATGGTCAGCGGCATTCCCTCGCTTTAGGGGACTACCTAAAAATCGCTGCACCTGACGCTAGTTCTCCTTGAAATCCAATCGACGACGCTTTATTTCCTGAAAATTTTGCTAGAAATTGCCGCCTATCGCTCGAATAAAATTGCTCGAAGTAAATCGGCGCACTACTACATGACGATTGTCACTTGAAATTTGGACAGATCTGATCAATTGTTTCATTGTCAGTAAATATTTAGATTCGCATTATGCACTCTCGGCAAAAACTCATGTCTTTTAGATTACTTAAAATTGCATGCATATTTAGATAACGGAACTTCAAGTCGTGAATGTCAGCTCTTAGTCAAACGTTGAAGTAACAAAAAAGTAGCTAGAAGAAATATACTCATCACAAAGATGAAAACAAATCGCAGTCAATTAATTTCTTCTCTAAATTTGTTACATCTATTAGAAGAGATGTCATATGCACGAAGGTACAAGACTGATAAGCAGCGGTAGCCAAACGAATATAATTTATCCCCAGCTTCCGAGAGAGCGATTTCCTTCTCTCGACAGTAATTCTATGGACGAAGGAGACATTCGGAAAGCGGGAGAATAAGATATCACGGAAGGGGGAAACCAATGCCATTACAAGACTATCTGTATCCATCAGAATACCATTTAATCTCTCGAGCTCTTAATTGGCTTTAGATAAGGCCACCGTGTTACCAATGTTTTAATAAAGCTTGCTGCGATAATAAACCTTTTTGTGACTGCGATCTTGCGTTGATACAAGACAGTGGATCTGGTAAAATGATCTCTACCATGTTTTGTTTCAGGAAGAAAATGTGGAGCTCGGTTACCGCGGCTGGCACTGAAAATGGGCCAGCACCACCTTCGAGAAGCAAGCACAGTGCTACCTTACTCGCCGGTCACGTATATCTTCTCGGGGGTCGAAATGGAAACCTACCTCTCAAAGATCTTTGGCGATACAGCCTTGGTGAGCCTTTAAATTTTTACGCTTGTATATGAGCTCGCGCATCACCGCGCATACTGTATTAATCGCTGTATTAATCGCGCCTTTAGATATCAAGGTATCGCTCGATCAGCTATGCGTTACCTCGAGAACATAGAAAATCCCGATAATTATCGAGAAAGTGGTATGGCAGTAACTCGAGTGGTTCCAAGTGCGCGGTATAATATGAACGTCGTTTCTGACCAGCGCACCCCATCGCATCCACCGACGCACCCCATGGAGCGAGGGTGCGCGACGGAATTTGAACGGGGTTCAGTCTGATCAATAATGCACCATTATTAAAGCCTACGTACATCAGCTAAATCCGCGGACGATACTCCACAATTACGTGGTGTTTCCACGGAGATCAGACATACGTGAATTAATTGCATCCGCCGGCCGTAATCGGTGGCTTATGTACGTGACAGGGAGAGATTTTCCTCCGAAACGTTCCATCGCTTTTAGCCACGTTCATCCCTAACACAGGGAGGGAGTTAGCGTCTTATCTCCCGTCCGAACAATTAAAGCCTCATATCGTAACTCTTTTTGCTGCGTCTTGTACCTTTTGATTAATGGAACGAAGTTGTTTCTCTTTAGAAAGATTTATCTCTAATACGATCCTATAAAAAATCATGAATATTGACGTCTTGAAGCAATCGCGAGAAGAACGGTGATTTATGAAGTCAAGTACAGTCGATGTAACATGAATTCGCTTCGCTCGTGCTTACGCGGGTCTCTTAATCAAAGGGTATTGTTCGGCCCTGTGCTTGTTCGGGTGAATATTGAAGCAGCAGCGGAAGGGTTGGCGGGTAGCGCTTCGTTTCCTGGGGCAAACAATGTTCTCAACTGCCACTATCCCCATTTTAAAAGCCTAGCTTTGTCGCTCTACTTGATCTCGCAAAAATATTGTGATAACTCAAAGAATCACAAGAGTACTCCAGCGGAACCCGGTTTTTGCATCCTCTTCTATCATCGGATTATTAGAGGGACAACTATTTTTGGAGAATCGTGAGAGGAGCATGCTTCGAAAGGAAAAAAGTTGCAGAGAAGAAAAAAGAATATAAAAATTAACTTGAAATTAACTGTATTTTTACTTTGTTAAGAAAATATAAATTTCTCTTTACATAAAATTTCTGCGCAAAATACCTTTAATATTCCCGCTTACATCGTGAAGATTCTTAAGAAGACGAAAGTGGCTGTAGTGGCTAAATTGTTGTATGAAGCACGTATATCCACTCGTTCGGAAATGCCGGATCTTTTGTGCATCGAACACGCTGCAATTTCGAAATACATGCTTTTAGACAAAGAGAGGTATTGTTCCACTGCCAAAACTAGATATGACACACGTGTACTACGTAATCAATGTCGGGCATCTAGTGTCATTCTAGCGGCACCGGAGATGCTTCAGCCGGCACGTTACGGTCCTTTCGTGGCTCTTTGTTCTCGAGCACGTTCCGGGGCGAGGCTGAAGCTTTCGCGGATATTGCGAAATTAGACGATAGTGTCGGCACGAATGTCGTTCACGAATCACACATATTTCGTCCTCTCATTTATTTATGGGTATTATCATTCCCCTCAGCGGTTCCGGGTGAATAAAGAGGATGCGAGACGGAAGGGACGGAACGAGGGTCGTGGGATGAAAGGAAGGCGCGATATGGCAGACGTGAAATCATAGAGACGTGCTCGCGGAAAGAAGAGGATATAAAACGGATCCTTTAAAAAATAGTTTAGTATAAAAGAGACGAGTAATAAGATTCCACAATAAAGTCTAACGGAAAGCTTCTTGTGCTATCGTCCGGAACGCAGGAATAAGATTACATCAAGAAAATCAATTCAATGCACGAACAGAGGAAGAAATAATAATTGGCGCGTGCAGCAATATCTCTAGATTCACTCGGATACCCGCCAGAAGAATATTTCGATAAAAAACGCAAATTTATGCGCTGCTCGAGCGAGCTCTTCTCGCTTTTATATCTTTTATATCTTCGCCGGGGGAGCTCCGGCTTCCTCTTCTTCACGATAGTTTCGAAGGACGGCCAGACGTCTGTTTTATTAAGAGACCAGATACACAAGAGATTTTTAATATTCTCTTCGCAAACTGTCGCCATTATCGAATGGCGCGATAAATCCCTGATCTCCCCTTCGTTTTCTCTTCGTTCTCGCTTTGTTATATAAAAAATGTATTTAGCTAAATTATTAATTGTGTGAGAATTCACAAAATATGAAATATCCACTTGCGATATCAATTACTAAACTAAAACACGAAGTACAAAATTTTGTAATTGTTGTTTGTAAAAAATATCGCGTTACACTGAAAAGCGATTGCATTTTTTGGCCAAAAACTGGGATGTGCAATATACATTCTGCTGAGGCAAAAGTCGGTTATGAAAATGCAACGGGTGCATTAGAAAAGACTCGACGTCTTGCATTCTCGTGCATTTGTAACACGTGCACTTTCCGTAATAGCTGCATACCTAACCCGGGAAGATAAGAATGTCGGATTACGTGACAAGCTTTTCTCTGTCTCTTTTTCCAGCGGAGAGCAAGTGGGAGGAATTGCATCCGGGCGGCGAAAGACCGCCGGCTCTTCAGGAACACAGCGCGGTGGCGTATAAGGATTGCCTCTACGTTTTCGGCGGCGAGCTGGGCTTCTCCGCCGGAACGGAAACGCCACTCTGGGTTTATAACGTCAAGGTAATACCTCGTAAAATATACAAATGTGTAATATCGTCTATCGCGTACGGAGCAATTAAGTCGTGCGAACAATGCCGCTTAGAGGGAACACTTTTGCGGCGATAAACATCGACGTGTTCCCACACTTTTGATAACGATCTCGACAGCCAGCATCGTATCGCGTCGAGAAAACTTTTAATGATCTTCCTCACGACAAGGGGAGCCTCGTCGACAAGACAGCGAAAACGAGAGACGACAAAATCGCACCCTCGAGAAACGTCGCTTAATCGATAGCGACGTCATCGGTTACAAGTTTTACGCGGTAGCGTGTCACTTTCCCTCGCCTCTGTGTGGTGACACAGAGGAATGGTTTTAGCGGCGGATGACAAGCTACCAAGGGCAACCGAGGCTTATCCTGCCAATAGCGGCTCGCAGATCGAGCACGTGTAGAAATTCACCGAGCTACCGTTGTTATCCTGTTGTGCTTCACACAGTGTCAAGCACTCCTTGGGGAGAATAATAAGCGCGACGCGAAACGAGCAACGCGGGGTGGTTGGCCTCTTCCGGTTACGAGGGAGACGTCTCGCGTGCGGAAAATCAATCCTGCGATATGAGGCCCGGAATCGATATTGCCTCTCGTCAATTCCCGTAAACGAGAATGATCTAGTTCGGAATCGACCTCAGCTTACGAAAATAACATTTGTCCTAATAATTCGCCTTTCCCATGTAAGAGATCTTTATTCATGATACTACACCAACTTTAACTCGTGTTTGAACGAAGAATTTTATTTTTAACAGAAGGTATATTGTGTATTTTAATAATATTTTAAAATATGCAAATTATAATTTGTATCTCTAAATAATCAAATGAATATAACGTAATCCGATAATTTCTGAGAGAATTATATATTTTAGCTACGTTTTTTTAAATTGGTATGAGATTATAATCTGAAACTTGCGTACACCTCAAATTTAAGGGAAAGGAAGAGGCATCGGTGCGCGATATTGTCAATCAACTTTGACGCAGTTGTCCAATATTGCCCTTCGTCTCGTTTACCAAATCGAAGGGGTGCAAATCTTCCTTCTGATCACCGAAACAGCTATGGCTGCCCGGAGGCTATCCGAAGGCTGCCCGTCGTCTCATCTAATCAGACCGCATGGATCGTTCTTAACTAAATCTTGATAACGAATTCAATGAAATCCTGATAGCGAATTCTAGACGAAACGTATTATTCTCGCGGAAATATCCCGGCAACATTTCATAGATACCCTAAATTAAACGAATCAATTTAACTGACGCAAATCTACAAGTCATCAGAATTGTTTCACGATTTCATTATGGTATATCGAATATTATGTTTCCTGCCTGGAAATTAGGTTTTCCCTTTCAACTTTGATTAATGATAACGTATTGCATTCTCGATTATTGAGAGAATGTCTATGCAATGCTTCATTCATACTGAGAGAATGACAGAAGCGCATCGACATCGATGATGACGAATGAGCTGTCGCCCCGATAGAATAGTATGTTCAAGATACTGGCATTACTTCCAGTTTCGGAGATGCTACTAAATTACAATCGATTTCCAGAATATATAGTTGCAGTATTGGATCTCAGATTAATTTCAAGATTGATGATATCCCAAGCGATTACCAGCTAACGGATAATTATGGTCTATGCAATAAATTTGTGTAATTTAAGTTATCTCCAATATGCAATCTAATATTAACACAATTTGGATTTATGTCGGATCTCGCTTTTGATAAAGATACACCGATGGGAGAAAGGTTCAAAATTCTCCGAGAAATCTAATTAAATTTCTTTAAGTAAACAAAAATACTAAAAATGTAAGAATTTAAAAATAAATTATTAATTTTAATAAGCAAATTACTAATTACTTACACATAATAAAATTAATTTTAAGGAAAAATGTAAGCATACATTATTAATTTTTTATATAATCAAATCAGGGTTCTCTCTCTCTCTCTCTCTCTCTCTCTCTCCGTTTTTGTTTATGGATATTTATACACGGAGAGAATTTTTCGTTATATTTTGCCGCAAAATTCACTACAAATTTTACTATGTTTGGTAATAAGCTTGGAACAACTTGGCAATCTGTCAAATATTATTGGTAACGAAAGAAATTTCTGAAATATGGAAAAAAACATTTTATAAACAACATAATAAAAATTACCAAGCAGATTGTAACACCCGACATGAAAAAAACCGAGAATCACCGGACTTAGCCAATAAATTACCATGCTGCATGGTAAAATTATCATGAGCGACTAAGTCAGATTGAAAATATTATGCTGTATTGTAAAATTTATAATAAGATATTTTACATGTTTACCACTACTTGACATTTATTCAATTTAAAACAATAAAGAATCATAAGATTTTAACATATTTTAAAATTATGGAAATTTTACACACATTATGTATTTTAGTAAAATTAATCAAATATATTATATATTTTATTGTGGTAAATATTAATATTTTTATAAATATTAAATTTTGGGTAAATTTTGGGTAAATTTTAAGAAAAAATTCTCTGTATGTATATGAATATGTGGTAGCAATTTAAATTTTTTATCGAACCTTATTCACTTTTCTTGTGACAGTATTAACATTTGCTGTGACGTGCCCTCTAATTTCATACAATATTCAGAGGCGGTACATCTTTCGCGGGACCTTCAAGAGCAATTTAAGTCGAGGGTGGTTTTTGGCAGCAGCTGGTGTTAACAGGCTTTCTCTCCGATTCGTACCCTTGAAACCAGACAGGACTTCACTCTCCCAAGGGTAGTTGCCGCTCACGTGCGAGGCATTAAAAATTAATAAGCCCGCATCAAGCGTAAGATGCGAAACATTACACGTCATCGATTCATTCATTCGAAACATTCAGTGTCCAATTGATTTTTTTATTTATTAAAATGGAAAGATTGGATGAGAAAATGTCGGTTTCTTTATTTAAGAAACACTAAATTTATAAAAAAATATTGCCCTTTATTTCTAATTCTATCAATAAACAAGCAAAGTCGTCCAATCTCATTCGTGTAAATGCATTTATGTACCACAAAATAGCAAGTTTGCATTGAATTGCGTTGTATGGCTTAATATACGGCTTGGTATGGGACGGATAAATGTGCCGGTCACACTGATTTTCCTTAGTCAGCAATAGCTGGTTATCTCTTTCACTCGATAGATTTCATTTATCACATTATTCTGAAAATATCTTTCACGTAACAATATCTATTGTCTGCGAGATTGTGCTTATTCTTTCGTTGTTTTATCCTTCTTTAAATAGACAACATTATTGCATTCAATAAAATGTTATGTTTTTCTAAACGTTAGATTACTTCTCTTCATACTAGCTTCAAATTTTACAAGTTATGCGAATAGTTGAGAATATTTGTTGTAGACGAAGCAAAACTGTATCGAACGGGAGAACGCAGCCAACTTTTTTCCAGCTATTTTATATCCTGAGATTTTTTTGACCGAGTTACCATGGTTACTCGTGGTACATTTGTTTTTAATCGTTGGACCATGGAGGAAATACTGGTGTATCCCTCCGCTGTTGTTCGCCGTGTATTATTGAAATCTGCGTTACGAATGCGTCAGGCGAACCTGATTGGCTAAGCCAGAGGGGTTGCTCGGCGCGTTTGTTCTCTCCCTACCTTCTTTACCTCCCTGTCTCTTTCACTTTCCCTCTGTACTTCGTTAAAACTCTACCTCGTTTTCCGAATGAAAAGTGGAAGAAGATGCATGTACCGTAACGTATCCATTTTACTTACATTTGCAAATAAATTTTTTGGAGTTAATAACGGAGGTGATTCTACTTTCTGATGATGGATAAGATTGATATTTGTTTGAATTTTTTTACGGTTCATAAATTCTTTTTGCCAAAAATTCACATCGCCAAACATATTAGCTATTAAATCAAGATAATATAAAAGAAGCCAATGTGATTCAAAGCCGTTCATTTTATCCTTAGTCGTGACACGACATTTGTATTCTTTCCACTCAGGCAATAGTTATAATGGTTTTTTTTAAAAAGCATCTTTTTTTTCTATATCAACCTTTATTTGTCAAAATTACTTTACTTTTCCTTTCAATTAATTTTTAAATTTAAGCTTCAAAATTTAATATTTTCGCTAATTTATCTAATTCATTAATTTTTATTTTTTTAAATTTATTTCTTCTTCCACTTGGTGGAAGTAACGCGAATCTCTCATTCATTTATTCGTTATTATAATTTCGTACTGAAGAGGACTCAAATTAGAATCGAAACGTTGCGTCATTTGTATATTTGTAATTGTAATTTAATAAATAAGTTATTTCGCCCCAACAACGGCGTTGGCTCACATTGACTTTTTTTATATTATCTTGATTTTATATCCGAGAGCTTTTCTATCATCAACATTTATATTAGCTATTCTCACATATGACAAGGTATATATTCATAAACATGGCTAAATATCCCGGGGGTAGTAGATATATTCACATCTCTTTCGGAGAGCGGAACAAACACCGATAGTTCTTTTGATGTGTAGTGGCAATCACGGGGTCTTTTACCCTGCTCTGGGTAATGTCTATCGCGAAGCATACAGATTTCTACTCGTGATACGAGTGTGCATCGATGCGCGAAGAACGACTACAGAGATAGCCATTGCCGGCTAAGAGTGTCGAAAGTAATTACACAAAGTGCGCGTCTAAAGCTGATGGGTTGAAGCGACTTGATCGTCTCTCGGTAAATCTGAAGTTGGAAACTTGTATCTCGTCCTCATCTCGGCCGTATTTCTCATCGCGCGGAAGGGAGTGATCCTTTTGAGTGTATTCATCAGACAGTTACACGGTCCATTTGTTCATCTCCATGTGTTACATTTCCATGAACCACGGTATTTCGAAGGAAAAAGGATAATGCGATTTTAAAACGCCGGTTGATACGCACGCCCGAATTTTCTGCTAGACTAAGCGATAAATCTCTCCGAGGGAGGGGGAAGAGAGCACAACGTATTGATTTCATCGATATGTGTAAATATAATGGACACGCGAAGAAGGCTTTTTTTCTGCGGCACACTTTTCATGGAAATTGTTCCAAGGTAACTGTATGATAAAAATAAATCCACTACTTACCCTATATAAGCATACTTAAATATTCTTTTATGAATATTAAGAATCATAAAAGTCTTTTCGTAGTAGCGTTTCGTAATAGTTCTTGTATAAATAACAATGCGAAGAGTACTGTTTTACTAAAATATCTCCATTAAATAACATAGACTTGACAGAACATTTTAAAGATCTTACATATATACACTAAGAAAAAAAATTTGTTGAAAAAACAAAATATTTAGTCCGATACGTTCAACTAAAACATTCAGTTGGTTTAACTGAACATTAGTTGAATTAAAAAGGGTACAGTTCATTCATGTCAACCATCAAAATTTTTAAATCAAGAATTAGTTAATTCAACTAATGTTCAGTTAAACCAACTAATGTTTTAGTTGAACGTATCGGACTAAATATATTTTGTTTTTTCAACAAATTTTTTTTCTCAGTGTATATAATCTTATGTACTGTTTGATATAACAATTCCATGTGTATTTTTCAAATTAATCATCTTTACAAACGCATATATCCTGACTCGTAATATATCCACGTTATAGTTTTATAATACCTCGCTGGTGGCTTTACATATTGCATACATTCCTTCATCCAGCCGCATGCTTTTCGTGACTGGATGAAAGCTCGAGTTATGAATGCGTTACCAAGCTCAAATATTCACCGGCGAATACCGACTACGCCTCTCGCCTGCAGTAATTTTGCGAACGTTGCTATGCTACGCCTTCGACATCAGCGAAAACGTTTCGTATAAATAAATATGTTTCACATGTAGCAAAATATTGACACGATTTATTTTACACGTATTTTCAATCTTACGCAGTTTATGACAAAAAACGCCGTTTCTACTTTGTTTTTGTCGATATACAAATTATATCTAAACCGTATTAAAAATATGCCATTATATGTAGTAATAATAGAGGAAAGACAGAGAGAAAGAGAGATATTTGCTTAATCAATACTTAAATAGTCAAAGTTTCATTATAACACGTACATTGGAAGCGCACGTTTTAGTCATTAGTGAATGAAATATTTACCAGAATTCGTATTGCGACTGGTGAGAGAATAATTTTCGCATCTCTATTCAGTGGCGGTGGCAACGACGATTATCGCAGCCCCAAGAGTTAAAGCCGAGCCTATTCAGACGGCAGAATTGGAGGGCCGCAAATTAGAGGTCTTTATCCCTTTTGTTGCACAAGCCCGGTCTTATTATATGTCATCTTCACAATTATTCGCAAAAATGCAGAGATGTAGAAGCAAGCTCGTTTATAATAGGAAAAGCAATCCCTGAGGAGTAAGCCGAACAGCGAAAGGCTAAATGATCTGTCTACAAATGATTGTGATTTTTTCAGACAAATATATGGAGAAAGGTGAGGGCTCAACGGGGCTGCGTGGTCCCCAGAGGCCGAAGAGGTCACACCGCCTTGGTACATCGCGGACAAATGCTCATATACGGCGGTTACCAAGACTTACGTGGAAGCTCCTCTGAACTGTGGGCTTTCCATTTCGGTAACGTCGCTTTTACCTCGTACCTCGTATATAGCTCGATCAATAATACATAGCGACTCCAACTCTTGTTCAACGTTACAGAAACTGAATCTTGGCATCTGCTTTCGTCGAGCGAATGCGGGCCGGCTGCGAGACACAAGCATTCAGCGGTTTTGCATGGTGATGCGATGTATATTTATGGTGGGATGACGGATCTTCAAGAAAGGAACGATTGCTGGCGATGGGACGTCAACAGCGCTTCGTGGTCCATGCTGAAGAACAAACCAGGTCCCGGACCTCTTCATGGCCACGCGGCGTGCAGATTGCCAAGTTGTATGCTGATCTTTGGCGGTGAGAGCGGCGGTTTGGCGACAAACGAGCTTTGGAGATTTCATTTCGGTACGCATTGCTGAATTGTCATAGTACAAAAGTTTCAAGTATATAATATTATATATGTAATAAATTGTAAGTCGACTTAACTGGCAAGAGATGGTATTCTATTAATTATATAATATTTTATTTTTGTATAAATTAAATTATTATTTAAATATTTAATAAATGTGAAATAAAAATATTTCGACAGGCACAGAAACCTGGGAGAAGTTGTCAGTGCCAGGGCCGAAACCGCAGCCGAGAGCTGAAAGCGTCGCTCTCGCGGTGTCCGAACTGCTGATTCGCGGAACAGGCATGGAAAACTCGAAACCGAGGCCGAGGAACCAAAGGCCTAGGCTCTCGAGCAATAGAATATCGCCAAACGAGGTACCCTCTGCCAGACCCAGCTTTCTCAGGGAAATTTCAAAATTATCGCAAATAAATCTGTCGAGGCTCAGTCATCCGACGAAGTGCAGTTATTCAGTTCTTAGCGGACAGGACGATAACGAAGAAAGCCCCCAGGAGGTATGTATGTCCGCATAAGTTGCCTGAAATACGTTCTCAGTAGATGCACGCTTATGTCCCCATAGGCCTGGATGCAGGCAAACACGTATTATCCTTTTCAGCAAGTGGACGTCGAAGTGGTCGAACCCTCCACGGGAATGGTGAAATCTCGTAGTGCCAATACGCTGGCCCGCCGAAGGCAAAAAGCGTCGGAGGGAATGGCGAGGACTATTGACGTTAGCAATACTAGCAATACTTCTGGTATGACCAGAGATCCTATTTCGGTGCCAAACTTTCGTGCTTTGACGTTACCAACCCCTGTTCTCACGCCTGTAGAGGCCGCCAGATTGGTCTTCGTTGATCCGGATGAGAACAGCGACAATGAAGAGCGCAAAGAACCGCCCACGTCGAGACTGATCGAAGTTCAAGAGGAGAGACGGTAATTGCCTTTATAAGATAACTACACGCGTTTAATTAATTTGATAAACATTAAGATTCTTACATCCATTATACGTTCGTTACAGAGATTTCGCAGCGGTGCATCAAGCTTGCCAGCCCACCCGCGGCGAGAGTTACAGCTCGCATCTTTATGAAGCCGCCCTGCAAACGCCAAAAACTCCGACGACGACAAAGATCCCTACTTCCGCCTCCGTTCGATTCGCCGATCTCGAGGAGGGCGAGGAATCGACGTCGGATTACGCGAGTATCGAGGCAAGAAGTCCGGGCGATCCGCTCGCGGACGATGACTGGATGTCCGGAAGAAGATCGAAGCCGCACAGACCAATTGTCGCTTCGTCGACGATACGAGAGGGTCAATTCGGTTTCTGTAATCCCAACTACCTTGGCCTGGACGAAACAAAGTCTGGTCACCACCATCATCATCATCACCATCAACAACAACAACAACAACAACAACAACAACAACAACAACAGAGCGAAAAATATGCCAAGTTGCTCAACAGTCCGCCCGATAGCGTATTGGAGGATGAACCTGGAAGATCGGCTTCGCAAACATTCGCAGAGCTCCTGGAGCTTCAGGAGATCAGGAGGGTGCCCCGAGCGCCGCCGAAAAGCCTGCCGTTGGGTTCGCCATCGAGAAGAGCGGTGAGTGCGTCGAGGGCTGAGAGGCAAAGGGCAAAAGTGGCGGCGGTGGATGCGACTGACGCTAAAACACCTTCCTACGGACCGGCGCCCTTATATGTTTTTTTAGTCGGCGGCAAAGAAAAGGGTCAAGTCACGGTGTTCGCCAGGCCGGTCTCTCTTTGGAAGCTACAGCTGGCGCCGCATATCTTCTAAGGATGATCGATGGTCCATTTTAGCTGAGTCATCCGCGCACTGTTAGTGATAAGAAGAAGCACGAGAGGATGATTAAGAAAAGCAGTTCGTGCAGTCCAATTTTTCCAAGTTACTGTGGTGTTTTAAAAATATTTCTTGATGGTAAAATTGACGCTTGAAGAGATCGATTTTTTCGACGTTTTTTCTTCACTTATTTGATTATTAACATTAAAGTTGAGTTTATATATTCGTTCTTCGTTACAGAGCGAATATGTCTTTTGTATGAAATTGGTTGTAATCGTTGACTTCTTTCGTTCGTTAAAGTTTGTTAGTTGCTATTACCATTTGTGTCATATCTTTTACGTTGTATTATCAACGTCAAAATAGAAATCGGAAGAAAAGTATCATGTAACATGCCAAAATATAGCCATTGTTTCTGGCAAATGCCATTAATGTATCAATGCGCAATATATATTTAGAGAAATACATTTTAAAATATATTAAATTTTATCGTGCAGAAAGTAATCTATAATAACATAATCGCTGGTTAGATGAGAAATATAGAGATCTTCACTTTTGATTTAATGTGCTGATAGATAGATAAATAAGTAGATAAAAATAAATACGTATCTCTCTAAAATCATTAAATTGGTAGGAAATTATTTCGTCGTATTGTTTCTTTTATACGATTTATATTTCTCAATTTGTAATTTATTAATGCTTTATAACCGTAAAAAATATAGGAGAAATCATTATATCCAGATTATTATTTCTTTGTATAAAACATTGATATTCTCTTACGTTTAACTTGGAAACAAACACGTCAAATTAATATTCCTACTGTATGTGAAACGTGTGTGTTTAAAGTAAAGCCGCGAAACACAATATTTGCGAATCGTGAGTTCATATTGAACCGGTCGATTCGAATGTTCTCAGTGTGAGTTTTGTAAAAAGATGAATGTTCAAATAGAAGCGCAGATCAAGTCGGTGATTGAGATTGTACTGACCTTCAATAATTACTGATAAACGCGATTTATTGATAAAATATCGCGTAGCAATCCTATATTTATTACCGTCTTTCACTCTACAATACGTAATTTATTCATATAGGATAAGATACCAAACTCCCCGATTGCCAAAACTTTGAGTTATTTGCAGGTAAGCATCTGCAAACTCGACTGGCCTGATCTGCGCTCAACTGCCATCGAATGTGAAAATTCAATGTGCGTAAGAGTATGGAATAGAATTAATGTCAAATGTGTAAGCTTAAAATATTGTAGTATCGGAGATATATACACGGTGTTCCATAATTTGTGTCCACTGATTACATAGCGCTATTCCTTAAGAATAAGGAAAAAACTAGGTAGACGTTATTTAATAAAACTCCTTTAAGGAGAAAAAAATGGTTTAAGACTTTTCGACTCGTTTTTCATTCAGGAATAACACGTAATGTAATTAGTGGACGCAAATTATGAAACACCTTGTATATCATTCAAAGATCGACTCGTGATTGTTCCACTACAGAGATTATTACTGACCGATTCTTCTATTCTGCAGTAGATAGATTTTTATAAAGAAATTTTAACTCATTCCAATTTGCGAGGCAAATCACTAGTTCTGTAATTTTTTGGCAAACCAAATTCTCTGTTCTCAATGACTGAAAAATAACATAGAAATGTCTAGAAATAACAAAGAAAACATGCGACAGTTAGTGATCTCAAAAATAAAATGTTGGATATACATGTGTTGCCGAAAATTAGCCATAATTTCCATCTGCCAATTTACGAAAAAAAATAATGTTTCAAAGATGCCAACAACGCTTTATATCCAAACCGTTCGCTCCCAAATATTCGTCCGCTGATACTTCAAATGTTTAGTGCAATTTGAGAATATTAATAAACAGAAAATAAAACTTTAGAGTTCTACAATTGTATAAATTAAGTATTATTATTTATTTCATATTATGATAAATTAACGTAGCAAAGCACAAATTCTTTTCTTTTGAATAGCACTCTTTTGCAGTGTGCAAGAATTTGGGAGTCACACTATAAAAGTATAAAAGAAGGCTTGTGTTCTAAGAGACTATAGTCAGTATGCTGACGTCGGCGGTCTCGCGACGGGCCGTTGCAGAATCGCGAATCGATAAAAATCGAAAGTCTTTACCGTGATTGTATCTATTGTCGTAGTAAGTTAGTTTTAGTAAGCGTATTGTAAGTAGAGCAGGCGATGGGCGAAGGGAGTTCTCTTGTTCGTGTAGAATTTTTATGCCCGTAAAGGCCCAACACATGTAATCCATCCATAAGTAGCTAAGGTCGACGTGGCTTCTCAATGGGCTAGATATTGAGAGATGCTTGTATCATTGGTCTTCAATGATGTATTCAAAATAATCCGTCTAACGTTCTGCAATATGTTATTTATATTAATTCTTCATTAAACGCAATATGACGAAGGTAATAATTTTTAGCGATTGTATTATCGGGCAAGTGCAATAACTAGAATTATTTATAAAGTCGTGGGAATCGACCGAACGGTTAAAAATGAAGATTTATTACAAACATCTTCTGATATAAAGGAAAAACGAGTTATATCGAAAACTTTAGGACGCGCAATCGCTGTTAATTACGAAAGTTTCGGTAGATACGCAAAGGGTTGCTCAAAGGAGGGGTCGCTTTTTAAGCAAAGGGTCTCCTGATATCTAGTCTCGGGCCTCGAATACCCGAAAATCAATGTTTTCCATTCGTAGAGCTAGTCAATTACATCTCAGTGTACAAAAACTTAAGCTAAATGTTTTCGTACTATCTCCTCACTTTACCGTGCATTTACCCTCGTATAGACATTTCGTTTCTTCGCCGCTTTTCGTTTCTTACGGCTAGCGAGTCATCCGCATTACCGTAAACGGAAGCTGTTTATACTTCACAATACGCATCTTCATTCCCATGACCACCCGGCCACAAACAACGATTTCGTACACACATTCCTTCCCACGACTATCCGGACACGTAACAAAACGTATTACGTGCAATACGCTAGTTTCGGAGGAGAGACAAGCTACAAATTTTACATTGTGTAGGAATCAAAGAAGCGGAATTAAATGACGTTAGCGTACTCTTTGTATAAGCTTTGAACGCGCCCGTCGGTGTTCGCGCATGTCGCCGTACGAATTGCCGAATTAAAAGGCAAATCCTTCCTACAGAGTTCCATATTTACAGAGCGCAGTATTTTTTCAGAGACCAAACCCTTCGGATAGAGAGATGACTCTTGCACTTAATTATTTCTGTATGTTTAATATCAAGACAATATATTACGCGAACGTGATACGAAGCACCGAAAATACATGATTGGTCATGTACATATTTTTCACACATAAACCCATATTGAAAATTATCGCGACAACAAGTGTAAGCACAAATGTTAAGTACGGCTAGATAAATGCAGTAAACTGATATGTCTTCGAGCAAGTCCCTGCGAATTCTGAATTTTATCGAATGTACGACTGTGACATTTCCGGTGCTTGGTACATATGTAACATAGACGATTCCCTGTATGTGTATAGCTAGCTACAACATTACGCGGATTTATTATACTGGATTGGGCGCGAATGTGTTTATACTATAATGTACGCGAGCATAATCGATGTTGCGTTCATTACCCTTTCCTATTTGAATGTCGATGCGAAGGTACGCGCCTGACGAATCTGAGCTCTTTGGTTCTTGTATAATTAACCAGTGATTGGTAATCATCAGTAACGCGTTTAGTTCGTTACCGCATTGTAATTAATGTAACAGTTATTAATGGAACAGTATTACTATGATTAGAAAATATACTATATAATTCGGTAATATGAGATCGCGTCATCTTATTATAATCATACGCAGTTCTTCCACTCTACTCCTCCTACCTCTTTTTATTTTATATTCTAATAGACTAACATTTCAAACGTAATCATTATTTCATATGGAATGTATAATTAAATTGCATACCTAGCGTACAATCTATAAAAAAAAATCTAAGAAAATGTTTAAAATACGTTAATAACCGTTTGTCGAAGAGCATCATGCAAATTATATTCATTCTTTTTTCAATACATCACACTCTTAGTTAATGCAATTATCTTGATAAATCAACGGACGCTGTTGAAAAACAAGTTAAAAATTTATTAGTCATTCATATCGACCATTAGGTCGAAACATGTAAAGAAGCAAATTTTTTTCAACTCAACTGTACCGATAAAATAAAACATGAACTGCTGTAAAAAAAATCTCAAAAAGTTTCTCTAGAGAGTTCTTTAAATATTCGTAAGTATGAAAAGCGTGAGCAGTGAGTCCTCAGGGACACTGCTTTCGAATTGCATTCTACATAATCGACGTTGTTGCATGCCACAACTTTCTTAATTTCTTTGAAAAACTTTTAGAATAATTTCCTTAACGAGCAATGTCTAATGCAATATCTCTCATAAATCTCTATCTTGCAATTTGCATTTGACCTTTATAATTTTAAGAATTTCCTGAATCTTCGCCCAAAATATATTAAGAGAAAGGATGAAAAGAAGTGTCTTTATTTCAGATAGGCTTATTTTCGCATATGTCAACCCTAGTCTATCCCTTCTTTTCTCAAAAAGGACTCAGTAATAAAACTCTATCCTAATCACATTAATCGTTTTTATTTAATATTAGGGTGCGTAACAGTATTGGTTATTATTTTAACGAAGTCCCACTCTTTTCAATAAACAAAGATCCATCTCGAGCAAATTTTTAGTTCTCGCCCGTCGCTTGCAACAAAAATACTGCAACTCAGTATGTTGAAGTACTGTTGAAAAGTTGCTTGCTAGTAGTATATCGTTTTTTAGTGAAGTTTAATTAACCTTTTCACTACTTATTTTACTCCTAAAACATTACGACATGTCTCGCATGTAATAGCAACAATGCGATTTAGCAGAGAGAGTGCAATCAATAGATAACAGTCTGTCTTCACGTATCTTCCTTTTTCAATGTGTCGGCACATAAAAATGAACGAATCGTCATCTCAATCATTCGCGGACAATATAAAAAATATCAACTGTAATTTTGTGAATAGTCAAAAAATAAAGATTTGCTGGAAGACGATGACGATGTTACCTTTTGAATAGCTGTAGTCAAATGCGTGATGTTGTAACGGATTGTCGTAAGATTGCAGCACTAGTTCTACCGATGTAAAAGGAACAACCAATCTTCGGAGTAGAACGATATTGACAAAAATCTATATGATATTAAAAACTATTTACTACATATATATATATAGTTTTAATGTACATATGTGTTCTATAATCTTTTATCAAAACTTCCTTATAAATCCTGTTATAAATTATATAAAAATAATCTAAATAAAATAATAAATAATATAATAAATAATATAATAATATTAATATAATAATAAATAATAAATAATATAATAAATAATATAATAATAAATAATAAAATAATAAATAAATAATATAAAACAAGAGATGGTAGTTTCTTCGTCAGTCAATTAAACAATAAATTGAAAAAATTTGTATTCGACGTGTCTGGCAATTTATTAAAGATGTTACATTACAAACGACGTTTCGATCGTGAATTACGATCCTCCTCAGGTTAATAGAGAGACGAACAAAAAAAATAAATAATATAAATAATATAAATAAAATATTATACGTGATAAAATATGAACGTAATAAAAAGAACAATCTGACAATTTAAATTCTACAATTCTAATATAAATCTATTTTACTACATTTCGGAAAATTCTTCCTGCATACGAAAGATAGTGGGCATTATTCTCGGACCAATCTCTAAGAATCGCCGATTCCCATCGTTGGAAATATTTGCGCTATGGGGCGCACGTATGTCTTCTCACCCGGACGCGTACACAAAACTCAGATTGCGTAATGAAGCCGTGTCACAATGGCGGCGGCAGGCTTTGACCCGCGGCAATTCTCACGGCCGGGAAAAGGCCCTCCAAGGAACCAAGAACCAAGAAGAAACGTTAATTCCATCCGAATCTACGGTCGTCTCCTTTCTTTGCTCCTCTTGCCGATGTCGACGCAACAGGTCGTATTGTGACGAGGGTGTCGGTTCTCTGCGAGTAAAATTTCCGCACCCCGCGCCGCGCTGAGACACCCCTTCGATACACAATTCGTGTGCCCCGCTCGAGCCGAGAAGCACACAAATTTATAGACCTCTAGGGCCGACACCTGCTCTCCTGCGTCAGGTACAATTCCCATTCCCACCTGCGGCCGCCTCGCGAATGGCGCGAATGACGATTCCTTTGATCGTGCGACAGCTTGGATCGGGCGTAGTAAAGTCGAAGGTCGCGCCGAATCTCGTTCCGCTGGGCGAAGTCTCGATCTAAGCGTTCCTGCCCTATGTGGGTTTTCGTCAAACGCCTGTTGTAATAGAATCGGGAACGGTGATTGTGTTCTACGGTTCCTCGTCGATTATTAGCGCCACCGATCGGCTGATCTTTTGTCTGTAAACGACGCGTAACAAATGGATAGTGACCCGTACCACCGGTCCACGACAGCAGCCTCCTTCCGCGCAACCAAGATTGTTTCTGGTTTCTCGTTCGGGAGATGATTAATGAGTTCGTTATATGTTTCTTAATACGCAGGCGGGTCGAAATGATCTACCCGCTCATCGTGTGGTCAAAAGTTCCCGCAAAAATCTCTCTCTCTCTTTCTCTTTCTCTCCCCTCTCTCTCTATTTTATAGCATTGTTTGTTGAAAGAATTTCAAAGGAATGTTCCAGTTAATTCTTTTTCGATGTCAAAGTTGCATGCATCATCATCTTTACAAAAACAGGTAAAAGAGATAAAAGAATCATTAGGTATGTCGGTTTACATTGACTCTGACTGCAAGAGCTTTACTTTTCTTTTATTCTCTCCTACCTACGATCTTTCCTCGCGAACTTTTTTCTCTTTTCTATTTCTGTTTCTTTTTCTCGTGACTAATCCGTTCTTAAAGAAAATTTCCAGACCCAAGTTAGAATTGTACCGCTAAGGACACACTGAAAGAAAGGCTTGGTTATAAAAATCCAGGTTTGGTTAATGTTATCAAGCACCTTGGTGAAATAGTTTCTAAATGTATAATACTAAACGTATAATAAGTATTACATAATTTAGTTGGCTCAACTAAACAAAGTTTGCTCTTTTATAATTATTACAAATGTTTATAATTATTATACAAAATGTTTTGTTATTATTATTATTATCGGTAATAATAATCAAATTCTTCAAAAAAAGTATTACTAAATGCATCTCACAAGTTTACCAAGAATTTTTTTTTCAGTGCAGGTAAATCAATGTACAAAATTGTTCCGTGATAGATCCCTCGAACCTTAACAACGACCGTCATCAAAAGAAATGCTTTTTAGTCATCATCGTATGTGAACGTTTGTCGAGATTCGACGAAACGACAGAGATCTAACGGAGCCGCTACAACTGACCGCGTCAGGAGAAATGAGACGTATACTATAAACACATTTCACAAATATTTCGCCAATGCCGAATTTCGACGAATGTTATAGCCACGCGATATAGGAAATTATAAATTATTTTAATACGTATACATTTATGAAGATCAAAGCAACAACTATAAAACAGGGTAATTTAAATAGATCAATGAAATGGTTTCTAATAAAAAAATATATAAGTATATTTAAAAGAACCTGCGCTACATTATATATTATTTCATTCCTAGTTCGATAAATCCTGATTAGCGACTGATCATTTAATTATACCGCCAAACGTTTCACGTTTCCTCGGCGCAGCAGCCGGTCAGAAATTAAAGTGACCCTCTACTGGACAGACGAGAGGACCGAAGGACGTGGACGAAGAATCACATATTTCTTCTCGGTCGTAATAGTCTTTCGGCACTCTTTTGTGAAACAGGCCGTCGGTTTCGATCGCATTACGGGGTTTCATTTTTGAGAAACCGATATATTCGAAAAAGCGCACTTTCCGACAGTTCGCCACATAACTTACAAGCGTTTATAGTTAGCTAGAAATCCGTTCGCCCGGAGGTCGTTTTAATACCATCAGGACCGCGGTTACATGCTTTACGACTTGTCGGATATAAAAGAAACTCCACCTGTGTATCTTTGATCCGAGAAGATTTCAAGTTAATGCGGCAATCCTTGATCGCCGAAAAAGGGGGATCACGATGATGCATTCCGCTGCATCTGTCGCAAAATAAATATGACTTATGTCTCATTATCATTTAAAAAATGTCGAGTTCTGACTTGATATCGAATTTTGTATCATATTAGAATTTACATTTAAGAATCACCATTCCTTCACATCACAATTTCTCCTGCCCGCAAGAAATATATTTTCTGAATTTTTACAATTGTTGCAAAATCGTTGATCAATGTTCATGTATACTCGTTATGACCATTGTCGTCTCTCAGAGACAACAGGACCGATATGTATATATAACTCAAAATAAATAAATTGTTGTCCGGTCTTATAATATAGCTGAAATATACTCTCATATTATTAAATTACTAATAATCAACTTAATATTGATGCTAATGAACATCTTATTAACTACTTTATTGTGCAAAAAATTTAGTGGAAAAAATATCACGACAGCCAGGGTTTCAGTTCTTCTGGAGAAATTCCTTTAAACTTTTTAATGCAAGTCATGTCTCGAAAAGCCTAAAATCTTTTCCCTTTTTCGATTAGTCTTATACAATTCGATCTATTTGTCTAATTCAGAAAAGAAAAATGATTGCGTGATGACTGTTGGAATAGACCGCAAATACATGATTTGTGTGTGAATATAGGGTCGATGTATTATAAAGTCCACTTTAAACGATCTAAAAACGTAATAATATTTTCTTTATTTTATTTAGAATTTAATATATATATTATTTTAATCTATTATGTCTTGTAACAGGGTCATGGACAAGGTGATGACATTTTTACCGACACGTGTTAAGATAAATGAGCCGTTATTGCATCAGGTAGATGCATCAAACGGATACCGACCGACAAAGCAACAATTGGTCATAAATTGCTATTTTTCGGTAGTCATTGATGTTTCCTTAAGATGTCACACAATAGGCATTATGAGGAAAAAAAGGAAAGCTGAAAGAGTATACTTGCAGAAGAGTAAACTGGCTTATATAGTTTTCTAGCAAGAGATACAGATGACATAATGAAACATAATGAATCATTTCATCCTTGTTCCTTGTCAAATGTTAAACAAGAATAAAACGATTCATTGTGTTACCATTGTCATTTGTGTCTCTTGCTGGAAAATGTAAGCTTCCTATGTAAGCTTCCAAGTTTACTCTAGGAAAGTTATACTGTGTCATCTGTAGGTATTTCTTGCTGGAAAACGCCTATAATTTATCAAGATAAAGAAAAAGAAGAAGAAATGTCTTTGCAATTACTAATTGGATCATCTTACACACGTACTTATTTGAAATAATTCCTTATGTTTTTATTGTTACTGTATAAGTTTAATTTAACAAAATAATAGCTTTTATAAACTCGCAAAATGAAACGTGCGTGTAAATAAATACAACACTTTCAGAATTTCATTTTCGAGAATTCTATTTGTTCAGCTCCTTGTTAATGAATTCAACATGCCGAGCAAAGGCAAACTCTATATTAGTAGGTCAAAAACGGAAATTCATAATATACTTATTAAATTTCCCGTCGACATTATTTGTCCTGAATGATTTATGTCAATTTTGGGAAATACTTTCCATCTCACGACTTGCAACGCTTAAAATAAATATCTGAAAAATATGGAGCGTTTCATCGATGTCCGTTAAAGCAGCGGAAAGTAATTATCTGCTTCCGACATGCGAGAAATAGTTTCGATATCACGTGTTTACAAAATAATAGACTAAAATTGAATGGCGTTAAATTCTTTTTTCACATATATATAATCTTTCTCAATTATCTCTTCATCTTCCTCAATTACCTAAGGAGAAGGAAAATATTGATATTCCTGATATAAAATAGACACGTACATTTTTGCAATTATTAAAGATTTGCAACAATATTGAAAAAAAGTTTTAAAAAGTGATTTAATCAAAAGTCTTTTTCTGTAGAATTACGCGCAGTATTGTATATTTCAATCATATCTATAAACTACTTGATGAAAGTATGCCATAAATAAACAAATATTTTTATTTTTCGATTTTGAGATAATTGTCTCTGACGTATCCGGTACGGGCTGAGATTAACTTCTCAAACTGGAAGTTTAAATCGCTTGGCCATGAAAATGTAACGCCTCGCGGAGGTTCGCATACACGCACGCATAAAAACACGCACGCAAGCGTACGCGATCAGAGAGAGGAATAAAGAACAACGCTACGGGCGACCATTGGCCATCGTATAATTACGTTGACGTACAAGCTTCGCGCGATGGCATTCGCGTCTTTAAACGAAGCGACATCGGGCGTGCAGGACCGCTAATTAAATCGAAAAAGCCTCATCCGCTAATTAAATCCAAACGATTAAGCTTATTCCCCCTACCACCGCTACCTTCCCCTTCCGTTGCCGCCGTTATCGATAATTATTACCTACCAGAACGATCGCTCTTCGAATCTTGAACGGTCAAAACGCGAAGTAATGATTTTGCCTGCGGCCTGATCGCTACTTGAACTCGATACGTATGCAAAATTTGTTATTCTCAAGAATGAAAAAGAGCAAGACAGCGAAGAATGGTGAACTTTGTTGGTCTCTAGGAAAAAAATAAGAGAGTAAGAGAAAGAATTCCAATAGGTTTGAAACTATTTTTATAAAACATTAAATTGTATAAATGCAGTTGTATCAAAGTCGTATTATCAATTGTGATAATTATATTGAATTATAACAAATGATACAAAAGAATTTTCGATACATACGACAGATACATCAAATATACTTTGAAAGAATGAAATGCTATAAAATTCTCGCTCAAGTCTTACATTTTACGTTATGATGGATTAACTCCGGAAAGCATTGTTCGTACATCTTGATCAGGTTCTGACTTCTCTAAAAAGCTATCACAAATTGATGTATTGTACAAAGTGATGCGTGCCACAAGTTTAAAAAAAATAAAAATAAATTTATAAGAAAAATATTTTATAAACTGGAGTTATATTATTTAAATCGAAGATCGCGACTATATAAAACTTTCCCATAATTATAACTTCAATTGGTCAAGTCCAGAAATTTTGCATAAGGAAAGACATACGAAAAAACGAGAAATCGCGGAAATGTTTCTCATCAAAAAACATAAAAACACGATCAACCTACAGAAGGATACAGACTATTTGTCTGCGACTTATAATTTAATAATAAATGACACATAATATCAATTTGCCCTCTCTGTATCGTTCG